>CAUYUJ010015621.1:0-321576 GCA_963575745.1 Prorocentrum cordatum
GTCGATTCCAGAGCTCGGAACTCGGTCTGCTGCTCGAACTAGGCCCGCAAAGCTATTGTATCATTCGAGTCGATACTGTCGGTTTTCTGCACTTACTTCGGGCTATAGGGGGCTGCAGGGCTGGGAATCACATAAGTGGGTTCGCAGACAGCAGACGCGCCCGCCTGTCGCATTCAGAGGTCTGAACTCGGTTCGATACTCGAACTGCGAAACTGTTTGATTTTTGGTTAGAGTCATCTTGAGAGGTCTGAAATCGCTTGGGATGAAAAACTAGTCGGTCTTTGGAGTTTTTCTCCACACTATATACTGTCAGGAAGCTCTACGAGTGCCCCGGCGGCAACCAAGGTTGACGGTTTACCGCCGGCGCCCAGTTGGACCGCCCGGCCAGAAAGGACAAATGACTCGTAGAGCTTCCCCAAGCTAGTTGCTGGAAGCCTAAGAGTAATTCCGGCGCGCTGGAGAGCTAGTTGGCTCGAAAAAAAAAAACCTGAACTTTTCACAACTTTTGGTCGGTTGAAAATTTTGTTCTCGAAATTCAACCATTCGTTTGTGCTCTAGTATTTTTTCCCGTGATATTCGATCTTATTCCCGCTCGCCATCTTGATCTCAGCTCGATCGGGTACCTTTTACTGCCAAAAAGCACACTGGCGGGATCGGCCGTTTCGAGTCATCTTGATACGCGTTGTCGGTATTTTGTACTTAACTCGAGCTGTAGGACAGCTACAGAGCTGGTAAGCACAGCTATCGCACCCAGAATCATCAGGCGCGTTCGCCTGTTGAATCCATAGGTCTGAACTCGGTCTGCTAGCCGAGCTAGGTCCGCAAACCTATTCGTATTTTTCGATTCAACTTGATTCGCGTTGTCGGTATTTTCTACTTAACTCGAGCTGCAGGGCAGCTAAAGTGCTGGTAAGCACACCTATCGCACTCAGAATCATCAGGCGCGTTCGCCTGTTGAATCCATAGGTCTGAACTCGGTTTGCTAGCCGAGCTAGGCCCGCAAACCTATTCGTATTATTCGAGCCAACTTGATACGCGTGGTGGGTATTTTGTACTTAATTCGAGCTGCAGGGCAGCTACAGAGCTGGTAAGCACATCCATCGCATTCAGAATCATCGGGCGCGTTCGCCCCTTGACTCCAGAGGTCTGAACTCGGTCTGCTAGCCGAGCTAGGTCCGCAAATCTATTCGTATTATTCGAGTCATCTTGACAAACGCTCTCGGTTTTCTGTACTTAACTCGAGCTGTAGGGCAGCTACAGAGCCTATAGTCACAGACATCGATTGGGAATTATCGGGCGCGCTTGTCTGTTGTATCGAGAGCTCTGAACTCGGCCTGCTGCCCGAGCTAGGTTCGCGAAACTATTCGTATTGTCCGAATCATCGTGAAATGTGCTCTCAATTTTCTGCACTCAACTCGTGCTGGGGGGGGGCTACAGTGCTGCGGGTCATAGAAATCGATTTGCACACATCAGGCGCGTTCGTTGGTCGATTCGAGAGCTCAGAACTTGGTCTGCTGCTCGAAACAGGTCCGCGAAACTATTGTATTATTCGAGTCATTCTGAGAGATGCTGTCGGTTTTCTGCACTTAACTCGGGCTGTAGGGGGGCTGCAGGGCTGGTAATCGCATGTGTCGATTCGCAGACATCAGACGCGTCCGCCTGTCGCATTGAGAGGTCTGAACCGGTCTGATACTCGAACTGGGTTGCGAAACTGTTTGTTCTTTGTTAGAGTAGGAAGCTCTACGAGTCCCCCGGCGGTAAGAAAGGTTGACGGTTTACCGCCGGCGCCCATATTTGTTGACCTCTCAATGCGACAGGCGGACGCGTCGGATGTCTGCGAATCGACTCCTGTCATTACCAGCCCTGCAGCCCCCCTACAGCCCGAGTTAAATGCAGAAAACCGACAGCACCTCTCAGAATGACTCGAACAATACAATAGTTTCGACGGCCCTGCAGCCTACAGTTCGGGCAGCAGAAAGTTCCGAGCTCTGGATTCGAAAGGCGGACGTGCCTGATCTCAAATCGATTACTGTAGCCCCCCTTAGCGCGAGTTCAGTGAAGAAAACCGAGAGCACTTCTCAAGATGACTCGACCAATACGAACAATTTCGCGATTCTAGATCGGGCAGCAAACCGAGTCCAGAGCTCTAGATTCGACAGACAAACGCGACTGATGATTCTGGATTGGTCTCTGCAAGTATCACCTCCATAGCTGTCCTATAGCTCGAGTTAAATACAGAAAACCGAGAGCGTCCGTCAAGATGACTCGAATAATACGAATAGGTTTGCGGACCTAGCTCGGCTAGCAGACCGAGTTCAGACCTCTGGATTCAACAGGCGAACGCGCCTGATCATTCTGAATCCATAAGCTGTGCTGACCAGCTCTGTAGCTGCCCTGAAGCTCGAGTTATCTTGAGAAAACCGTCAGTGCGTATCAAGATGACTCGAAACGGCCGATCCCGCCACAGTGCTTTTCAATAGTAATATTCACCCGATCGAGCTGAGATCAAGATGGAGAGCGGGAATAAGATCGAATATCACGGGAAAAAATACTAGAGCTCTAACGAATGGTCAGATTTCGAGAACATAATTTTCAACCGAGCAAAAGTCAGCAAAAGTTCCGTCGAGATTTTTCTTGCCAACTAGCTCTCCAGCGCGCCGGAATTACTCTTAAGCTTCCAGCAACTAGCTTAGGGAAGCTCTACGGGTCACGCTGCGAACTCCGGCAGGGCGCTGCGAGAATCGTGGACAGGCGGAGGTGGGCGTGTGCTCCTCACCACCCACCGCCGGCTTCTTCTCTGAAACCCTCAGCTCTCCAAGGAGCTATCCGGGAATTACTCTAAAGCTTCCAGCAATAACTTGCTAAGGGAAGCTCTACGAGTTAATTACTCTTAAGCTTCCAGCAATAACTTGCACAGGGAAGCTCCACGAGTTACTAGCTCTCCAGCGCGCCGGAATTAATCTTAGCTTCCAGCATTTACTTGCTAAGGGAAGCTCTACGAGTTACTAGCTCTCCAGCGCGCCGGAATTACTCTTAAGCTTCCAGCAACTAGCTTAGGGAAGCTCTACGAGTCACTCTTAAGCTTCCAGCTTTAGCTTGGGGAAGCTCTACGAGTCACGAGGTAACTCGTAGAGCTTCCCTTAGCAAGTTATTGCTGGAAGCTTAAGAGTAATTCCGGAGCGCTGGAGAGCTAGTTGGCAAGAAAAATCTCGACGGACCTTTTGCTGACTTTTGGTCGGTTGAAAATTTGTTCTCAAAATTTGACCATTCGTTAGAGCTCTAGTATTTTTTCCATGATATTCGATCTTATTCCCGCTCGCCATCTTGATCTCAGCTCGATCGGGTAACTTTGAAGGCCAAAAAGCAGGCAGGCGGGAACAGCCATTTTGAGTCATCTTGATACGCGCTGTCGGTTTTCTTAAGATAACTCGAGCTTCAGGACAGCTACAGAGCTGGTCAGCACAGCTAATGCATTCAGAATGATCAGGCGCGTTCGCCTGTTGAATCCAGAGGTCTGAACTCGGTCTGCTAGCCGAGCTAGGGTCGCAAACCTATTGGTATTGTTCGAGTTATCTTGAGAAGTGCTCTCGGTTTTCTGTACTTAAATCGTGCTGGGGGAGGGCTAGAGTGCTGCTAGTCACAGGAATCGAGTTCGAGACATCAGGCGCGTCCGTTCGTCGAACCGAGAGCTCCGAACTCGGTCTGCTGCTCGAACGAGATCCGCGAAACTGTTGTATTATTCGAGTCATTCTGAGAGGTACTCTCGGTTTTCTGCACTTAACTCAGGCTGTATGGGGGGCTGCAGAGCTGGTAATCACAGGAATCGATCTGCAGACATCAGACGCGTCCGTCTGTCGCATTCAGAGGTCTGAACTCGGTTTCATACTCGAGCTCGATTAGAAAACTGTTTGTTTGTTTTGTTGAGTCATCTTGAGAGGTCTATAATCGCTTGGGCTGAAAAACTAGTCGTTCTCTGAAATTCTTTCCCACATTATAACTGGCGCCGGCGGTGAACCGTCAACCTGGCCACCGCCGGGAAGCTCGTAGAGCTTCTTTTGCACGCGAAAGAGTGCTCAGAGTCGAAAGGGAGAGCTTCTCGAAGCATTTCTTAACAAAATAGAAAAATTGATGTTTTCGTGTCGACATCAAGATGATTGCTCCAAGCGTTTTCATAGTAAAAGTGCGCCTACGAAGCTCATACTAAGACAGAGAAACCCTCATAGCCGTTCACAGGTGCGAAAAATCTGCTTTCTCAAAATAAATGGTCAAATATCTTTCAAAAAATCGCAAAACCACTCAAAAGTTATCACTTTGTCCGCCTCGGCCGGGTCGACCAACTAGCTACACCCCGCGCCGGAATTCCTCTGGCTCACCGATGCCGAAGAGCTCTACGAGGTAATTGTCAGGAAGCTCCACGAGTCCCCCGGCGGTAAGAAAGACGGTTTACCGCCGGCGCCCAGTCCGTAGCCACTTCGTAGCGTCTAAAACCTGAAGAGCGAAAAGAATCACGGAGACGGGAAAGCTTTCCTGGGGAGCCGTCGGGCCCTCCGGAGCGCTGCGGAAGCGCTGCCAAAAACACTTCCATGCGTGCCTGCACGCATGGGCGCCGGCGGTAAACCGTCAACCTTTCTTTTTGCGCATTGCGTGCCGCCACAGCAGGGTCGGGTCACCGCCCAGGCGATAGCCACACAAGGAGGCCTAGTATCCTGCCAAATGCAGGCATTCCTCCACTCCCAAAAGGAGTTGTCGGGCAGACTCTAACTCAGCTGCAGTGATAGTGCTCGAGGGGGGAAGGAGGAAAGAGGAAGAGGCCACGTTGGGCTCCCACACGCCACTCGGAAGAGTGACAGGATATTCAGCAACAGAAGAGGAGCACAAATGAAAATCAATCTGCCAGCCACAGCCTACGCCCAGATAGGATCTTCCACCATCGAAGCTTCCCCGAATGGCGTCGATCAGAATAGCGTTAGCTTTAACATGGGATAGGAAATCATGCCTAAAACGTGTTCTACAAATGCCCTGCCTAGCTCTGTGTGTTAACTCATCCGCAGCAGTATTGTCCTCTCTGTATACCCACTTGAAGATATGTCTCCCAAGACATGCCGCCTGCACACCACATCTCTTAGCTAGAATGTCTAACTTATTCTGAATGCCGCCCACAATCTTGTCATAATGCACATTGGCAGTAAAATACAAGCCTTGGATCCACCGCACAACGCATTGAGAGTCTCCCTTCAGTTCCATGGCAATCCTTCCCACCTGGAACTCCCACTCCGTGTAATCCTCCAATATCTTAGCATACCGTTTGGACAACACCTCCTCCTTCTTCCTGCTAAGCTCCTCCGAAAGTACCTCCTCCTCCCTCTCTTCCATAGGGACTCGTAGAGCTTCCTGACAGTATATAGTGTTGGAAAAAATCCAGAGAACGACTAGTTTTCATAACTTTAACAAAAAAACAAACAGTTTCGCAATCCAGTTCGAGTATCAGACCGAGCAGACCTCGCGAATCGACTCATGTGATTACCAGCCCTGCAGCCCCCCGACAGCCCGAGTTTGGTGTTTGGTCAGGCTACACAGGGCGCGTGCGCCCAAGCCTAAGGGCTAGAGCCAGTTAAATCCGCATCCTCCGCTTTGCAGAGGAAATTTCTTTAACAATGTGCTCCACACCTGTGCACAGGCGCTCGGCAGCAGATAATTCTGCCTCCGTCGCGGTGGCTCCTACATCAAACATGTAGGCTTCTGAGCTCACGAGTGTCCACGGGCCATTCTCTGGAGCAACTTCGATCCAGTGACCTCCTGCAGCACCCTCACTGCTCACTCCACCATCCCAACATCCTCTGATGTATTTGATGTTTGTCCTGTTCTGTTTGATATAGTCGTGCTTGTAAATTCTGTAACAGTTTCCTTCTCTCGCATGGTGTGTCAGCTCATCAGCATAGGCATTGGCTTCCCTATAGATATGTTTCCAGAAATCCCTACCGTACGTCGGGCATCGTATGTTGTGTTGTTCACTCACGTCATACATGATATTTTGTATCCTGGCGATCCGTTTGGCATACCCACTGTTGTCACAGGCCCAGACTCCCCTCAACCATTGTACGACCGTTTTACTGTCTCCACACATTTCAACAGCGATACCTTCCATCCCAGGGTCCCATATCGTAGTCTGTTCATTAATAACTGCAAGACGTCGGGCCAACTCGTCATCTGTCGGTGTCTTCGCAAACCCTCCCATCCTCCTCTCCTTACTCCTCCTCACAAACATATCCTCCATTTTGGGTATCTGTGATGTGTGTTCCACAAACTCCTCCCAATCCGTCGGTACAACGCACGTGTCGTGCCACAGAAGCGACCTCCATTTTTCAAAGGGTGCATGCCAGCTGCTCGCCACGATTCGTGGTCTGCCTCTGAGCCGTCTCGTTCCCTCCCTCGACATCGTCCGACTTACTGCCGCCAGCATTTCATCCCTCTGCACCGTCCACTCCCCCGATACGTGCAGAAAACCGAGAGCATCTCTCAGTGCAGAAAACCGATACAGCCCGAGTTAAGTGCAGAAAACCGAGAGCATCTCTCAGGATGACTCGAATAATACAATAGTTTCGCGAATCTGTTTCGAGCAGCAAATCAAGTTCTGAGCTTTCGAATCTACGAACGAACGCGTCTGATCTGTGCAAATCGATTTCTATGACCCGCAGCACTGTAGCCCTCCCCCAGCACGAGTTAAATGCAGAAAATTGAGAGCACTTTCCACGATGATTCGGACAATACGAACAGTTTCGTGAACCTAGCTCGGGCAGCAGGCCGAGTTCAGAGCTCTCGATACAACAGATAAACGCGCCCGATGATTTCCAATCGATTTATGTGACTATAGGCTCTGTAGCTGCCCTACAGCTCGAGTTAAGAACAGAAAACCGAGAGCGTTTGTCAAGATGACTCGAATAATACGAATAGGTTTCCGGACCTAGCCCAGCTAGCAGACCGAGTTCAGACCTATGGATTCAACAGGCGAACGCGCCTGATGATTCTGAGCGTGATAGGTGCTTACCAGCACTGTAGCTGCCCTAGACCTCGAGTTAAGCAGAAAATACCGACAACGTGCATCAAGTTGACTCGAATAATACGTTGCGGACCTAGTTCGGGTAGCAGACCGAGTTCAGACCTCTGGATTGAACAAGCGAACGCGCCTGATGATTTTGAGTGCGATAGGTGTGCTTACCAGCACTGTAGCTGCCCTACAGCTCGAGTTAAGTTGAAAATACCGACAGCGCGTACCAAGATGACTCGAAACGGCCGTTCCCGTCTGCCTGCTTTTTGGCCTTCAAAGTTACCCGATCGAGCTGAGATCAAGATAGCGAGCGGGAATAAGATCGAATATTATGGGAAAAAATACTAGAGCTCAAACGAATTGTCAAATTTCGAGAACAAAACTGGGCGCCGGCGGTAAACCGTCAACCTTTCTTACCGCCGGGGGACTCGTAGAGCTTCCTGACAATATATAATGTGGAAAAGAATTTCAGAGAACGACTAGTTTTCCAGCCCAAGCGATTATAGACCTCTGAAGATGACTCTAACAAAACAAACGAACAGTTTTCCAATCGAGCTCGAGTATGAAACCGAGTTCAGACCTCTGAATGCGACAGGCGGACGCGTCTGATGTCTGCGGATCGATTCCTGTGATTACCAGCTCTGCAGCCCCCCATACAGCCTGAGTTAAGTGCAGAAAACCGAGAGTACCTCTCAGGATGACTCGAATAATACAACAGTTTCGCGGATCTCGTTCGAGCAGCAGACCGAGTTCCGAGCTCTCGGTTCGACGAACGAACGCGCCTGATGTCTCGAAATCGATTCCTGTGACCAGCAGCACTGTAGCCCCCTCCAGCACGATTCAAGTACAGAAAACCGGGAGCACTTCTCAAGATGACTCGAACAATACAAATAGGTTCGCGAACCTAGCTCGGGGAGCAGGCCGAGTTCAGAGCTCTTGATTCAACAGATGAGCGCGCCTGAAAATTCTGAATCGATTCCTGTGATTATCAGCTCTGTGGCTGCCCTACAGATCGAGTTAAGTACGAAAAACCGAGAGCGGCTGCTACAATGACTCGAATAATACGAATAGGTTTGCGACCCTAGTCAATTTGCAGCGCATCTGCAGCTACAGTAGAGACAGAGGTGTCCAGGGACCCATTTCTGCGGCGTGTGCTTCTTGCCGCTTCGCTGCGCCGCATGTTCACTGAGCGCGGGGAGAATATTCGACGATGTCAAAAAACACCCGGCGGGGAATTGCTCGGCGGCGCCATTCCCAAAAGCGCCCCTGAGATTTTCGCAAGGCAGGCAGAGACCTGAAAATATGCCACTCCTTTTAAGGCTTTTTGGGGATTTCAATAAGGTCTTACCAGGCATCCAGGTGAACTTTTTTGTTGTGTTCGCAGCCATTTCTGCCGCGCGCCGAGGTACCTCCCAAAAATCATACGGCGCTGGCGCTCTTCTGTGAATTTCTCTAGGATCCGACCGAGCATCCTGGTGGAATGTTGCCCCGTTGCCACCGGATCTGCACAACATGCTCAACAAAACCCAAAGCGCGCACAGCATTGGCGTTCTTCTGAGAATATCAGCGCTCAGAAGGCATCCGTTTTGTTTCCGCGCAAATTTAACACAAACCGAATGAAGAAAGCACGGATAGCGCCGCAAATTCTCAGGACCGTGCTCACCATTGGACAGCCGCTGCAGATGCACTGCAAATGGACAGTCAACCAATGCGCTCTGCGCCGCGCGAAGCGCTGGACCCTGGCCAGGGAATGTCTTGCTGGGCCAAGCACTGCGTGCTGTATTGTCTCCCGCAGGGAGTATTGCATTGTATTGCCTCCCACAGGGAGCATTGCACCCTGGCGGGACGATTGTATTGCCCCCCGCAGGGAGTATTGCCGCCCACAGGGAGTATTGCACCCTGGCGGGACGACTGTATTGCCTCCCGCAGGGAGTATTGCCTCCCGTAGGGAGTATTGTCCCCCTGTATTCCCTCCCGCAGACCCAGCGCCTGACCGACGCACAGCGCTGCGGAGATTTCCAAAGCGCAGGACTCAGGGCGTCGTTTTCCCCGCTGGTCGTGTGTGCCAATTTCTCAGAGGTGCCAGAATGCCACACGGCGTCTGTGAAAATACCAGACGCGGAGGCCCGCGGAAAAGTCCGCTGTCCAAAGCAATGTGCAAAAAATGCTCAGCTTGGCGCCAGGGCTTGGTGAAAATCCCACACGGTGGCCACCTTTCTCGAGGAAAAGCCAACGACTCTAGGAGTGGGCGGAAAATGTCCGGATTGGTGCCACGGCTTGCTGAAAATCTCACACGGGCGGGCCGCCAGTCTTCGGGAAAAGCCAACAACTCCAGGCGCGGTGGGAAATGCTTGGACAGGCGCCGGGGCTGGGTGCAAATTCCACACGTACACCACCAGCCTTCGGGAAAAATCAACGACTCTGCTCGCCAGCCGTCGGGAAAAGTCAGCAGCTCCAGGCGCGGGTGGAAAACGTCTGGATAGGCGCCGGGACTTGCTGAAAAATTCCACACGTACACCGCCAGCCTTCGGGAAAAGGCAACAACTCTGCTCGCCAGCTTTCAGGAAAAGTCAGCAGCTCCAGGCGCGGGTGGAAAAGTTCTGGAGAGAGGCCGGGACTTGGTGCAAATTCCACACGTACACCGCCAGCCTTCGGGAAAAGTCAACAACTCTGCTCGTGGGCAAAGAGGGCAGCAGTCTCCCCCCGCGGATATTCTTGGGGCAAGCTGTGGTCGTGCAGTGCCTGGCCCAGCACGGCCTCTCCCTCGCCAGGGTCCAGCGCCTCGCGCGGCGCATATGCGCTCTGAAGACTGCACATCGACTGCGCCTGTGCATTGCCTGTTCCAAGACATCTCCTGGCTACTTGGCGGCGGCCTTCGACATTTTCTGTTGCATCTCCGCCCTCGCACGCCGGGTTGCGCTGTCAGGGGTGCGGTCTACAGTTGGTTTGTGCGACTGCCTATTCCACTGATGATTCGACTGCGCGCGCCTGCTTGAGCTGCGTGCCTCTGCGGTCTCTGGCGCGCCTTTGGTGGGGAGGCGGTGTGTGGGTGGTGCGAATGCTTACGATGGCGTCCGGCCGCGTACTCTGTTCGTTCGCCTGAGGCTTTTGGAGACGTCGACCGCTCATGACTCCTCACACTTGACGCGCGTGCAGCCATCTCGCGCCGCTCTGCCGCGCGGCTTGGTTTCTTCTTAGCTGTTGCACGTGCGAAATCAAGGGGGTGCTGTGTCGCCATGTGTGTGCCCGCAGACCAGCAGCGTGGTAAGACGTTCCGCACACAGCGCACTTTGTCTTCCCGAATGTGCGCTTGCGTCGATTCGGGTTCTTCTTGCAAGCATGACGCTCGTGTTCTGCAACTCCACGGGCTGTTAGCATCTTGCCGCAGTAAAGGCACGGCGTGTCCTTGGGGCTTGTCCGCATGGCTGTTTTACTGAGCAGCGAGACAACGATTGCGGAATGCGCCAGACCGCTGCCGAATCGAGCAGCGCGTGTTGCACGACCCGTGCTCACCTCAACATTTCGAAGCTGAAGGAACTGGCTGCACCGCCGCGGTGGGAGTTCCCCAGGACGATGACCTTCACGTTCGGGTCCTCGTCTATGTCTTCTTTGCTGCGCGGGGTTGTGTCTCCTGCTCGAGCTGCTCCTCGAAGCGCGGCGTCATCTGCGGCACTGCTACTGAAGGCTGCTCGGGGCGCCAGGATCGCACTCTGCGCTTGGTGGCGGAGGTGCATTGGCCTGTCCACGCGGTGAGCGGCAGCGACCCGCACTGCTTCGTCCGTGTCCAGGACCAGCCAGGTTCCTTTGAGACCAGTGGTGGGGATGCGCAGCTTCGCCAGCACCGCGCGCGCGGACCTCCTGTGAGAAGTGACCGCCCTGGTGCGATCGCGCGTGGCAAGCCACACGACCTCGGCAAGCGCTGCGGACGCGCGCTCGCCAGGTGAGTCGACAAACACTGCGCTCGCAGCAAAGTTCTCCGCGCAATAGCGCCGCAGCTTCGTCACGTCGTCAGCCGCCATGTTTGGCAGAATGGCACGAAAAGACTTGGAAGTGGCCGCACCCTTGACGGCAGCCATGGACGACCACGGCGACGCCTTTACTGTGATGGGGATGCGCTTCGCGCGGATGCGCCTCGCGTTCGTGCGCGCCCAGCACCAGCGCTCCCTTCGTGGAGTTTCTTCTGCAGCTTGCGCGCCAACGCCGCACTTCCTGCACCCCACCCCCTCTGCATCGCCTGGCTGAGAGTTGCCGGCTGGTGGCCTTCGGGTGGCGGCCCGTCCTTGTACCAGAGCTTTTGCGCGATGAGAGGCGCGTATGGCGCGGTGAATTTGCGCACAAACGCCGATTCGTCGTCGATATGCTGGTGTAGGGCGCCTCCAAAGCCTGCTCTGAAACAACGGCTCCTGGTGCCCACCTCCAGCGTTCCGCCATTGACGCGTAGAGAGGGGTCGAGCTTGTTCTGACCGCAGTAGACTTTGCCTTTGCGTGGTTGGTGCGTCACGTGGCGCGCGCTCCGTGCGCTGCTGTCGACGGGGGCAGCCGTGGCGCGCTGCGACGCTGCCTGGGGCTTACGCGGCCGCCCAGATGTCAACCGCTTTGTCGCGACGCTGCTCTTGCTGCTCCCAGACGAAGACGTTCGACCCACTTGCGCCCGCGCAGAATTGGCCAGCTTGCGCTGGAGTTCGTCTCGCGCGTTCTCCTCTGGGCTCTGCTGCGCACCGCTGTGCTCTTCCGTATGGCTTGCTGAGCGACTGTGCTTATGCGTGCTGGAGCTGGCATGAGGCACGCGGAGCGCCTTGTGCGCGGCCGCTAGCGGGGCATGCATCCGAGGGGAAGACGGGCTGTAGAGAACCCCATGGCTTTGCGAGCGACTCCCACGCTGCGGCTGGCCCGTACGAGTATCGGGGGCGCTCGCATGAGGCGCGTTTGTTGTCAACCTGGTCGATGTCAGCCCAGTCGAAGCGCCTGGCGGCCTGGCGTGCTGCTGAACGAATACGTCGGGCCAGTTCGCGCTCATCCAGTTTTACTATCAAGTGAGAGGTGCGCCTTACATGGCGCCGCGCTAGTGAGCGGCCTGCGCCATCGCCGCGCTTCTTAGCAGCGTCAGATACGCGGCCCGCGCCCGCGTGTCGAAACCAGCCGGGAGGCTTTCTAGGACGACGCCCTGCCCAGCAGCAGCACCCGTGCAGGGGCCAAGCGGTGGCGCCACTGGGGGTACTGCGGTTTGGGGCTGCTCGCGTGCACTTTCCGCAGCAGTCGCCGTGGACACAGCGGCGCGATACTCGTCGACAGAAAACGGCTGCAGCCAGCCAGCCTCCAACTTGCCGAGAGGCAGGCGCCACCGGGCGGTGAGAGTCCGCAGTAGGCTTTGCATCTGTCGCGTGGTCCGCCTCTCCGCCCTAGCGAAGTAGAGCGTGGCACGGTTACTGGCGTCACGCACCCAACTGTACTCCTCGCAGCCAGAGGCCCAGAGGCGCAGCCGAGCTTCAACCTCGGCCGTCGCATCCCCTAGATGCGCAGCGAAATGGTTGTAGGTCGCCTCCGTCATCGTCGCCTCTTTTCACCGACCGTTGAACATCTTGGTCGAGCCACGAACCGCCCTATCTGTTCGCAGCCTCCCGCGACGACTTCATCTGGTGGCAGGCACGGTGCACTGGCTGTAGATTGTCGATGGAGTTCAAGCGTGACGCCTCTGCAGCATTTCTCGCTTGGCTCAGCGGAATGCGGTGGTCGGTCTCCCATGTTTCATCGAGGGGGAGATGGCACAAAGCGCAGCGGAAGTTATACCTCACGGCAACGCGTTTTACCATGTGCGGCGTAACCCTCTTACGAGTGTTGGATGTCCTCAGCGGGGGTGAGGTTCGCGGCGCCGTCAGCACGCTGCGGAGCTGCGGCGTGCCCTCGGCGTCAGGCTCGTAGTCCACGCTCTCCGCGCGCTCGCGGCGAGACGTCGCCGACTGTTCAACACCCGCACGGCTCAGCATGCCAACGGAAGACTCGAAGGCTTGCAGCGCCGACTTGTGCAGACCCGAGGCAGGTGCTAGGAATGAGCAACACAAGGCGATGGCAATGAGGACCACCAGCCACCACAGCATTTACTTCTTCGAGCGACGTCGACTCCGCCTTGCCGCGAGCCGTTCTTCGCCATGGAACCACGCAGAATTGTTGCCAGCGGTTGAACTCGCGCGCATCTGTTCACTGAGCACTCGTTTCTACAGGCACGCCGCAACGCTGGCTTTTGCATCTGTTCGAGCGCAGCGCGGCCTCATGATTCCAGACGCCTCGCTGGCAGAGATGCACGCTCTTGACTCGGTACTTTCTCGCACGCAGACGCACGCACACACCGTAGTGAATACTCGGCCTTTGCGTCTCCCACGCATGTGGCAGGAGACACACCTGTGTGGCACTCTCAAGGCCGCCGAATGAACTCGCGCGGGCTGCCTTGCCGCATTGACGCGGGCGAGCACACTCATGCGCTCAGAGAATCTGTTGCCACGTGGCGCACACTTCCTTGGGCGGGCGCCGTACGTGGTCGTCCACTTGCTTAGCCACGGACTCGTCCGCATTGCCCCTGGGCTGTGCATACTCTGCTTCGACAGCTTCTGTCTGCGGCAGTGTCTCAGCGACCGTTTTCCCAATCTGTGGCTGCACCTCGCGACCATTGTCTGCGGCTAGACTTTCGGAAAGGAGGTGCTGCGGCGATGCCTCTGACAGAGTGGTGGATGCCGGCGAAGAGCCGCCGCTGGCCTCTGTGGAAGCTTCGGCGAGTGCTTGTTCCGCAAAGGCCTTGTCGTCATTGCAGCCCGTTTCGAAATAGAGTTGACCAAGGACTGCTGGTGGCCGAGCGTATAGAGCAGTCAGGCTTGATTGCTGGGGCTCTTGCTCTGCGACGGCTCGCGGTTCTACGAAAAATTCTGTGAGGCTCCGGTTAGCCTGTGGCGCCACGTTGGATGCTGCCTGCGCGTTCCCACGTTTGGCTCGCTTGGTGGGGGGCTCCTGCGAATCATCAGCGAGGATCTCCAGGAGACTATCGCGCGGCACAATCTTAACTAAGAGAACGGCCTTGTCAGCCATCTTTAACCCAGCTGGGAGGTCGTTGCAGAACTTCTTCAAGATGGTGTTCATGCGGCCGACTTTGCACATCTTTTGCACGCGCGCCATGAGTTCTAGGTCGCACTCTCGGCTTTTCGGGGGCGCCTTCTCATGATCGTCCAGGACCTTGTCCAATTTTTTCTCCATGTCATCCATGCGGGCGTGGATGCCCTCTCCGACCCCCACCAGCTGCACGCGTGTTTGGTTTCCGTCCTCGCCGACCGCGTGAGAAATTGTAGCTTCGAGGGCGAGCTGTTCTGCTGCCACTGTGGCTCTGGGTTTATTCCAAAATTTGACTTTGCTGCCAGTGCCATCTTCGTACCGCGCAGCCTCAAAGGCGAGTACTTCGGCCTCGGTGGCGAATTCGCGCAGTTGCCCCGCCTCTGTGTAGTCGCATTCACGAAAAGCGGAAGCGCGCACGAGCTTGTCTGCAGCGTTGCGCCCGTACTGAAGGGCGCGGCGCTGGCGAAACTGCCCCGCTGTGAGCACCATGGCGAGAGGGGGAAGAGAGAGTAGATATCGAATGCAAAAGGGGCGTCTGTTTTGAGATACGCATGCCCAAGAAACCTGAAGTCAGGAACGCGCATGGCATTACAACCCACATCGCAACCACATCGCAACCCACATCGCAACCACATCGCAACCTACATCGCAACCTTCATCGCAACCTACATCACAACTACATCGCAACCTACATCGCACCTACATCTTAACCACATCGCAATCTGATCGCAACCACATCGCAACCACATCGCAACTGCATCGTAACCACATCGCAACCACATCGCAACCACATCGCAACCACATCGCAACCACATCGCAACTGCATCGTAACCACATCGCAACTGCATCGTAACCACATCGCAACCACATCGCAACCACATCGCAACTTACATCGCAACTACATCGCAGCTACATCGCTACCTAGATCGCAACCTACATCGCAAACGCCTGATACTATTAATGATCTCCTTCGCCTGAAACTCTTCCAGATTGTTTAAGGCTTCTGGCTCATGGCCGCTCTTTTACCTGTGCGGATGCCCCAAATTGCGCAAGGAATCCCGAGATGCTTGGGGCACAATTATGCTGCGCTCCCTGCTGTATCGATGCGCTTGAGTCTTCATGCCGCGCTGCGCTGCAAGCGTGCACAAGTGGAGGTGATGCTGCGGCGCTGCGTGTTTTTTCAACATCGCAACCGCGACACCTTCGGCGGCGCTATTCCTAGCACGCTCGGGCAAGACTTCTCTGTGCGCTCACTCTGAAGCGTAATAGTACAGCACGCTCGACGCAGCATTGCAGACAGCCGAAGAATCCTCCTCCTGTTCCCTTTCGGGATAGCTCCAAATTGGTTCATTCAGAAATGGGAGTTCCCCATCATACCTGCATTGACCGTCCACGAGCAGGCCTACCAAATTCATAACTTCTGGGCCCAATCGATTTTCCAATCTGGGTTGAACAAGCGGCGGAATTGTCCTGGAGCAACGATTCCGCTTCTTCATAGCGGTGAAGAGGCGCGCGAGGATACCATGGGGGATCTCGATGTAATGGCCAACAAATGGCGACCTTGAGCTTACATCCGTGTGACGGTAGAGACGGAGATGGCCCCAGTAATCTTCGAAGTCTAACCTGTATTCGTCTTGAAGCCACTTGCCGACGAATTCGTGGAGGGGATGGCATTTACGTTTTCTGAGAACCTGCACATACTCGTCCTTATTGTCAGAATACGTGGTGGGGATCTTCTTGAAGAGTACTTGATCGAGGCCCATCGCTCGCGAATTTGTCCTAGTCTGAAGCAGCAGCTCCCGCAGCAGCTCCAGCAACTGTGTGAGCGTGTGGCGTGGCGTGGCTTTTTGATCGGGCTCGTACTGATTTGCTACTTGAACCACAAACGACTGCGTGGCATTTGGACGTAATGCTACAAGCGAATGGAAAGACATGCGCTGGCCGGTCGGGGCTATGGTGTCTATGGTGCCTCGGCCAAAGTGATCGGGGCTATCGCGTCTATGGTGTCTGCTGCTTTGGACTTGGGTGGTCGGGCTATGCTGTCTATGGTGTCTCGGCCAGGATGGTCGGGGCTATGGTGTCTATGGTGCCCGCTGGTTCGGACCTGGGTGGCCAGAGCGGCCCGGGCGGGTAATTCTGGGAGATGTCTGGTGGCTCGGCTGCGGGTGTCTGGCCGCACCACAGCCTACACTCCCTCACTATACCGCGTCGATGCATTAGATCGCGTAGCGAAGGCGAGAATCCATGAGCACATAGCACGCACACGAACTATAAGAAGCGGTCTTCGCAGTTGCGGTCTTTGCGGATAGGCCCTTCGCAGGGAGGGGAGCATGGCTCCGATCGCGTCAGGGGGGTTCACATCCAGGGTATTTGCCAGCCACGGCTCGTCGTCGGCGATCATGTCGTCAACGCGATTCTCGAAGCTGCGTAGCTCCTCTTCCGTAAAGATGTTAACATACTGCTTTGCCCCGAACTCGTCACCAGGATTGAAGCCGGCGGGGCACCTGCCCTCTCGGAAGACGTGTGTGATCTCGGTGAATTGGCGACCGCCTCTCTCGATAAGTCGTTAACGTTGCTCGCACAGCATTTTTAAATTCGCTTCGCCAGCCTCAGCCACGGGCGCACGCCTCGTCGGTGGCTGCTCGGCGCTTGAAGAGCCCGCCCCAAGTCCTAGGTTAGCATCCAATGCAATTTCAAGGCTCTGTTCGAAGGTGTCTCCATCTATGGCGCTGCTTGGCATGCTCTCGCTCGGCGTAGCCTCGGTGGGCGGTGCAGTTGATGCACTGGTGGGTGCCACATCGGAGGCACCACAGCCCAGCTCGTGGCGCCGCTGCTTACCTTCTGCAGCCTCGGCTGCTGCTGAATGTTCGGCTGCACCACCCCAAGTGTCTACCTTTTCCTCGAGCTGACGAGCTTCCTGCACTGAGTGCTTGCACAAGCGGCGGAGCAGCGTCTTCAAAGCAGCGCCTTTCGTGCCCAGGCCAGTGCGATCCGCGGCCTCCTTCGCTTGTTGCATCAGCGCCTTCTGCTCCGCCACTGCGGCCGCCTTCTCGAAAATCCGATCGGCTTTGTCGACGTGCGGAGGCGCTGCTGTCCTGCGGCGTTTGTGTGGAGGCACCGTAGAGCTGGCAGTGTCGGCCTTCGGCCCGCGCGCACTAGAGACGCGCGCTGCAAGCTCGTCTGTCTCCGTGTCCTCAGCTTCATCAAACAATTCCTCATCTGGCTCTCCTGCGTGCAGCTCCCTAGCAAGCTGGAGATTGTTGTGCTGGGCAACCACTGCGCTACTCGCGATGATGTCCTTCTCCTCGAGGAGTCTGGCGACCGCGCGGAGAACGCGCTCGTTCTTGCGCTTCGATGCTTCCATGGACTTCTCGTTTGCGTCTGCATGTTCTGCCGCGTCTTTCAATGCCTTCTGGTGCTTGCTTCGGCGGCAGGCTCGTCCCCCTGCGACCGCTTCCCGCATCTTGGCGCGGATGCGATCGCGCGCCTGCAGCACGGAGACGCCATTGACCTCCTGAGTGAGGCGGGCGTCTGTCTGGTTCCAGTGACTGGTGGAACCCTTGAGGTAGTCGAGCTGTCTCCTCGTGTTGCTGCGTAGACTCGATGGGTCTGCCGTCAAGTCCCCAGCTGATCTTGGAGAGGAGCTTTGGCGCGGTTAAGCTTGCTGGCATGGCGTATAGAGGCAATTCGCTCAGCAACGTTGCTCTGGAACCTAAAAATAGCTCCAGATTGCACATCATCATACGCGTCACTACGGCGGCGCACACACTGCACCCTCTCGAGGGTCCGCTACTACCTCTCGCGGGCCCATTACTACCTCTCGCTGGTCCATTACTACCTCTCGCTGGGCCATTACTACCTCTCGCTGGGCCATTACTACCTTTCGCTGGGCCATTACTACCTCTCGCTGGGCCATTACTACCTCTCGCGGGTCCATTACTACGTCTCGCGGGCCCATTACTGCCTCGCGGGTCCATTACTACCTCGCGCGGGTCCATTACTACCTCTCGCTGGGCCATTACTACATCTCGCGGCTCCAGAGGGTAAAGTCCGTATTTTCCGCGCCGGGTGCTCCCTTTGGGCCTCAGCTGGGCGCCCCTGGGCACGATCCGCGAGAGTTGCGTGAACTGGGGGTTGGTGGCTACTTGGGGCCGATCCCCAGACTTTCGGGACGAAAGAAGGCCCCGCCAAAAACCGCAAAGTCCGGGCCGGGAACCCCTGGACGCATATATTTGGCCTTGTCTGCGGAATGGCGGAAATTTGAACGGCTTTGGTGGCTACCTGGGGCCGACCCCCGGACTTTCGGGACGAAAGAAGGCTCCGCCAAAATCCGCAAAGTCTGGGCCGGGAACCTCTGGGCGCCTATATTTGGCCTTGTCAAGGTTTTGGTCGCCCTAAACGGGGGCTAATTCCCTGGGGTTGCAAAACCAACAATTCCATGGATGGATGGATGCTTGCAGCGCTCATAGCCGCGGATCCGTAAGAAGCGCTTAGTTCTCGCGGTAACATAATGCTCCGCAGCGAGCGCGCGATTTTCAATATGCGTAGGTAAGTGTATGTGTCGATTCTCACACGGGATTCCCAGGGTATTGCGCGGAGCTTTACCATTTGCCCAAGTTTCTCTGAGGGAGGGAGCCACTGGGGATACTTGGGAGAGGCCCCACACCCGCAAGGCTCACTCTTATTAGAAACTACATGTTGGTACTGCAAGGTACGCACGGCTGTGGGCGCCTAAGCGGTGTGCACGCGCTTCGGGCTGCCCAGGTCCGTCGGACTGCTTGCACTTCTTCCGCCTCGGGTTCGGAAAAAGCGAGTTGAATCGACTACCCAGGCTACCACAGGGCCCGCGGGCAGCAAGACTTTCTCACGAGGCCCGCACAGGCATAGACACCATGGGGACCCAGGGGCCAGAAGCAAAGACCAAGCCTCGATTCTTCGTCTCTCTCAGAGGCGCCGGCGGTTTGTCCAAGCTGGAACGTGATTAGGATCTGCCTCTGTGCCGAAGTCCCAGACATTGTTCGCGACCTGTAAGCTCTCGGCGCTCCGCTTCAAATTCTTATCTAAGTCGGTTAGCTCATCTCCTTTCTTTTGGGCCTGTGTTACACGATCCAGAATCTTCGAGCAGGTCTCTGCCACCTCTGCTCCTCGACCACACTTGGTACAGACGTGGCAGCCCCCTACAGCAGTTACCGTGCCATTGCAGCGGTGGATGATCACCTTCTCAGGCAGCTCGTAGGGGCTGGCACCGGCCCCTGCTTCCTCTGTTTCTGTCGCTTCACGGGTGCTCTGTGGAACGACCGCGCGCTCAACAACGCGCCCGCAGGTGATCTTCTTGCCGGCGTCTTTGTGGTTTTTGCAGAGATGTTGCTCGGGTGGCGTATCGGCAGGCAGCTCGCAATTGCATTCGTGGCAGCGGCGGGGAGCGTCTTCGTCCCAGAGCTTCTCGAATTCCTCCAATTCTTCAGGAGGCACGTGGGCCTGCATGGAATAGAGCATCTTCTGCGCCAGCCTGTTGTGTTCTTCCACCTCGGGGGCATACGGACCCTGCTTGAGATTCTTGCTCGTTTCGATTTTGGCATATTTGCGGTGAAGCTTGAGGCAGGCGTCTTTCTGCGAGTCCACGCCAATCCTCTCGGCAAAAAGCTCGCGGAACTTTCTCGCAAAAGTCACGAGCCCGGCCTCTTCCCCGAGTTCGAAGCTGATAAATTCCAGCTGCACTTCCTTCTTCGTTCTCGACGGATCTGTTATGTAACACGTGGCCGGTCGATGCTGGGGGTGCGCCTCGCACCACGTCTCTACCAAGCTGCCCCCCGTAGCGATCAAGCACGTTTCGCAGCCTGCCTCGCCGCAGCTGCAGACTTTGCAAGCGAGTTCGCCGCACAAGGTGCACCTGACCTTCTGCTGGACTGGCGGCGCCTGTGATGAGGCGGCTACAGTTTGGCCGCTTGAGGATGCTGAGGCAAGTGCTGGAATAGCTCCCGCCGCTGGTTGGGTCGGCGCTGCAGTTGCACCCTCGGCTTCGGGCCTTGAGTTAGACCCATCGGTGCTCACGTTGGACCAAGCATGGACGTGCAGACATTCGGTGCAGCGATAGACGCCGCATTCGCATTGCATGGTCTGCACTTCTTCCCTACATGCATCGCAATGCTTATGCCCACAGCCACACGGCCCCTTGCCGCAGATGTCGCAATCTTCCTGGCTAGCCACCCACTCGTGACAATTTTTGGCCTCATGATATGCTCGGAGAAACGCTTGTTGGCCATCCTGCGCATGAGGCGCATTTGGTAAAACCTTGCTTGTACTTTTCCGATTTCTCCATGCCACATTCCAAGCAAGGCCCCTGCACCGGCTGCGTCATCATATTCTCTGTGAAGAACTGGCGCCTGCAATCGGCAATGGCGGGTGGGCGCTCCAAGCGCAAGGCGTCGAACAGAGCTGGTATCTGGCCCAGGTCGCCGGAGCCTACCAGCTTTTGCGCTTCCGGCATGATTGCGAGGAGTTCGGCAGTGTCATCCGCGGCGACTGCTGTCAGCACTTGTTCCCTCGTCGCCTCGGCATCCCCCCAGCCGAAGCGGCGTTGGGAATGTCGGGTAAAGGGGCGCACGTCCTTGACCAGCGCTAGTTCGGGGAGCTTGCGCAGGTCTGGGCATGTCACCTTCTTCATCGCGGCCCTCCAAGCGCGATAGGCGTTGTCGCTGCGCTGGTCTGTGCCATCTGTGACGATGAAGTACACGGTGTCACCGAAGCCTGTGACTACGGCGGCGCTACGGAGGCCGTCATCGATGATTCGGTTCCTGCCGTATCGCTGGAGGCCAGCCACCAAGAGCGGCTGACCTCCAAGAGGGCACTCCAGATGGATCTCGAATGTTTGAGGGCAAGCGCTGCCCTTCTGTGCCACCTTGCAATGCATCGCGGCAAGCAGCGAAGGCGTGGCCTTGGAAAGAAAGCTATGTCAGATTTCCTGTTTGAGCAGAAGCTGCGCAGAAGTGTATGGACACAAAGGTAATTCCACGGAAGCGCTTGCTACGAAAGAGGTTGGAGAAACTTTGCGATGCGTCGGTCGGTGTGGGGTCACAGTTTACCAGAGACGGTGGGGCAAACTGGTAACTCCTCCTGGAGTGAGGAGTAAGAAATTAGTGAGATCTCTCCTCAGCGGAAGGCGGGGGAGGATGGGAGCT
Organism: Prorocentrum cordatum; assembly: GCA_963575745.1. Taxonomy (NCBI): domain Eukaryota; class Dinophyceae; order Prorocentrales; family Prorocentraceae; genus Prorocentrum; species Prorocentrum cordatum. The sequence continues at coordinate 21,319 of CAUYUJ010015621.1, forward strand.
GGAGCGGCTAGGTTGTCGGAGACGGTCGGCCAAGCTAGCAGCTCCTCCTGGAGTGAGGAGCAAGAAATTAATGAGATCTCTCCTCAGCGGAAGGCGGGAGAGGATGGGAGCGCCATTACAAGGTCTCGCTGGGCCATTACAAGGTCTCGCTGGGCCATTACAAGGTCTCGCTGGGCCATTACAAGGTCTCGCTGGGCCAGTACAAGGTCTCGCTGGGCCATTACAAGGTCTCGCTGGGCCAGTGCAAGGTCTCGCTGGGCCATTACCAGGTCTCGCTGGGCCATTACAAGGTCTCGCTGGGCCATTACAACGTCTCGCGGGGGCTCATCTCCCGTCCAAAGTCTCCGAGATCCCAATGACTCCGAGTTCCGAAGGGCCTTGCACCACCTTCGGCAGCGCGGGCCTGGGGCATCGGGGGGTTCGAGGAAATTCCTTTCTGCGTTAGCGGTTACTCTTGCGGGCCGACCTAGCGCAGACTTCCCACGAGTCTAGGAATGCGCGTGCGCGCAGGAAAGCACCTGGCTTGAGCAAGCTCGCTCGGCGCATGAAACAATGCGATCCCCGGAGGATTTACCCGCGGATCCCTTGAGTAAGTGGAGGAACAGCAAAACCCGCAATGTCCTATCCACGGAGATTGTCGCGCAAAACCTGCACACTCACGCCGGGGGTATACCGAACAAAAATTAACGGGTGCATTCATAATCTACTCCAGCGAGGGCTTCGCTGCTAGCTGGGTCTCAGCTGGGCGCCCCTGGGCGCGATCCGCGGGAATTGCGGGAATTAGCGGGCCCCGTAAAATCCGCATTTCCCGCGCCGGGCCTCTCCAGGGCTTCTGCTGGGCGCTCCTGGGCGTGATCCGCGGGAATTGCGGGAATTAGCGCGCCCCATAAAGTCCGTAATTCCCGCGCCGGGGTCTCTTCAGGGCTTCTGCTGGGCGCTCCTTGGCGTGATCCGCGGGAATTGCGTGCATTAGCGGGCCCCATAAAGTCCGTAATTCCCGCGCCTGAATCTCCCTTGGGCCTCTGCTGGGCGCTCCTGGGTGGGATTCACGGGAATTGCGGGAATTAGCGGGTCCCGTAAAGTCCGCATTTCCCGCGCCTGAGTCTCCCTTGGGCTTCTGCTGGGCGGTCCTGGGCGCGATCCGCGGGAATTGCGGGAATTAGCGGGTCCCATAAAGTCCGCATTTCCCGCGCCTGAGTCTCCCTTGGGCTTCTGCTGGGCGCCCCTGGGCGCGATCCACGCGCATTGCGGGAAGTAGCGGGTCCCGTAAAGTCCGCATTTCCCGCGCCTGAGTCTTCCTTGGGATTCTGCTGGGCGCCGCTGGGCGCGATCCAGGGGAATTGCGGGAATTAGCGGGCCCCATAAAGTCCGTATTTCCCGCGGCTGAGTCTCCCATGGGCCTCTGCTGGGCGCTCCTGGGCCCGATCCACGGGAATTGCGGGAATTAGCGGGTCCCGTAAAGTCCGCATTTCCCGCGCCTGAATCTCTCTTGGGCTTCTGCTGGGCACCCCTGGGTGCGATCCACGGGAATTGCGGGGCGTTCTGGCACCCCTCAAGGGGCTGCTCTTGTAGTGCGTAATGGGCCGAGTGTGATGGACATGCTTCGTGCGCGCGAGTGAGCAAAAATATCACACATATACGCGCCGCAGGGCAGCATCTGCACTCAGCCTGTGTTCTCGTGTCACACGCACTCCATACTTATATTTTCACGGCACGCAACGAATCGGGCGTTTCTGCGCGGAGTTTATAGCTAGCGCACGTCTCACGAGCGCTTCGGGCTGCGACTGCGGCACCGCTATGCAGCAGCCGCCAGGGCGGTGATTATACGCGTGGTGCGATGTGTGCTCATTTGCTGCCGCAGCTGGAGCCTTGGGAGTCGCTTCTCACAGGCGATTTCTGCTGGCGATGTCTTCTGGCGATGTCTTGCGCTTCACCCGAAATCCGAATGTGGGGTGGACGTGCTCCATGATGTACAACCCCTGCAAGCGAAGCTCCCTCTCATCCTCGAGGATCCACGCATCTTCGCAGTTTTGCCCAGCAATACCATACCAGTACTCGAGGTTGTCGCCATCAGAACGGTCCGAACTGTACCAGCGTACGTGACGAAGATGCTTCAAGAGAGCAGGAGTCCACGGAGCTTCGATGGGCGCCCATGGCGAGTATGGCAGGTCTGCTGGGACAGGTTGAGACAAATCCCCCCGCGCCACCTGTCGCTCTGCCGCGGAAATCAGACCTGACGGCAAAGCGCTCAATTTTTTCTGCACCGCCATAGCACTGGGCGTAGGCCCCATGGCGAAAAGCTCCACCTGGGATGTCACATCTGCGGGCAAGCCCAAGCCACCCTGCCAGCATAGGCACGTGAACATCACGCCGACCATCGCACTAGCAGCGAAAACTGGGGGCGCAAAGCTGCCGGCAGTAAATACTTGAGCCTTTGTTGCGTTGCTGCGTTGTATGTATGCTAGAGGGACGCGCGCGGATCGCACGTAAACCTCGCTGTGTTGCTCTGCTGCTTTGTCTGCGCGAAGCTGGTGCGTAATCCGCCTAAGGAAGAGTGTGCAGGAGTCTCCAAGGAACTAAGGCGGCTCCATGGTCGTCAGTGCTAAACTACTCAGGGTCGCGCGGCCCCAGGCCCTGACTGGCCCCCAGCGGGTTCCAAGAGGCCTGTCGAATAGTAGCTATAGCCTCGCAAGAAGATGCGCACAGTAATTTTTCGCAGCACCGATGATTGTCTGTACTGGGAGGCGCTTCTTCCATACCAGACGGGCTGCTCTTGTAGTGCGTAATGGGCCGAGTGTGATGGACATGCTTCGTGCGCGCGAGTGAGCAAAATATCACACGTACAAGCGCTGCAGGGCAGCATCTGCGCTCAGCCTGCGCCAGCCTGATTGTATTCTCATGTCATACGCTCTACTTTTATTTTCACGGTACGCGACGAATCGGGCGTTTCTGTACGAAGTTTCTACCTAGGGCGCGTCTCAGGTGTGCTTCGGGCTGCGACTGCGGCACCGCTCTGCTGCAGCGCCCAGATTGGCGAAGTGGCCGACATACTTCTGAAAATCGTGGCACCTCGGCTGCTGGAAAGAGGCGCCTGGGTACTTCGCGCGGATGTGGGCCATGAAATCCTCCTCGTCGAAGGCGAAGCCGTGCTGCTGGCGGTCAACCACCCACCGCTGGACCGTCATGGAGTAATTCGGATAGTCGGCGTGTTTCGCGCAGTAGCTGGAGCCCTCCGCGCGGCGACTCCTGCAGCGCTCACTTGGATCATCGTCGACCATGGAGTGGCACCGCTCATGCTCAGCGGCGTGGTGGGGGCAACGAGTCCTGGGGCGACCGCAGGCGTCGCCGCCCCCCCTCGGCACCACGCCGCAGCGGCCGCGGTCAGCGATGCAAGACGCGTCGTCCTCCGCTCGCATGGCGCGCAGTTCACGTTTCTGGTGCCAACTGGCCATGTGGATGCTGCACTGGCCCCGGGGCTGCTGACATGGGCCTCCCCCTGCCTCCGGTACTCCGCAGATTCCGCGCTCCATGATAACAGCTCGCTCGTCCTCACGTGCCGTGAGGAATAGCTCCCGTTGGCGGTGCTTGCTGCACTTCCCTGCGTTGCTGTTGCAGAGTTTGCCGTCATTGCACGGGTGGCCACAGAGACCCTCCAGTGTCAGAGGCGCCCAGTGCTTGAATTTGCCCATAGCATCGAGGACCTCCACCGCATCAGTGTGTCGGAGCCTCGCGTCGATGGCGATTTCCTTGTGCGGCCGACGCGTCTCGGCTGCGCGGGATGCTCGCAGCAACGCGGCTTCTACCGCGGAGGTCACGCGGTGGCTCTCAGCGTTGGCCGTCGGGCTGGCAGCCGCGCTGTTCGTCGCGACGGTCGTCGGGCTGGTCGCACCGCTGGTGGTGGAGCAGGTGGCGCTATGCAGCTCGATGACCAAGTTGCGAGCGCCTCCATTGCTCCGCGGCGCGGGCGCTGGCGGCTTGGGCGAGCCCGCGTTGGCGCTCAGCATCTCGGCAGCTGATCCGGAGGCCGCTGCAGCCTCGACGGCTGCTGGCTGTGCGGCTGCGGCATTCCGCCGCCTCTTCGTTGGGGGCGGCTCGAGCAAGGCAGCGTGGACCGGAGGCTCCCACTCGGCAATCGGGCGCTGATGGCGCAGAGCCTCCATCCAGGCACCGAGGGTCGCGTAGTCAAGCACCTGCCGCTCGCTGCGACCGCTGCTGCCAGCGTCTCCTAGGCGCTCCGCGCTGCTCTGGACGTTGTGCTGCCCAGAGCCCGCGGCGCTGCACAGGCTCTGAGCTAACTGATACTTGGCCTTCTCAGGAACCGAAGCGCCCGCGGCATTCACGCGCATGGGAGGGCTCAGGTTCGCCGCTTTGTGGAGAGAGAGCAGCTGGGCAGCCGTGAGCCCACCACGCTCGAGGTTCGTGCGGATGGCCGCGTGGTCCACGTGGAAGGTCGTGCTTCCCGAGGCAGCAGCGGCCCGAAGCTGCAGCTTCTGCATCTCGGCCGTCATGTGCTCCTTGATGCCGTCGGCGGAGGCTGCGACCTTCGCGGACACAGCGCAGATCACGCGGTCTGCCTGGGCGTTCGTGTGCCCATTGATTCTCTGACCTGCTCACTCCTTGGCTTTCTGCCTCATCACGGCTTGCAAGGCGTCGCGCTTCTGCTCGAGGGCCGCGATTTCTTCTGGGCAGAGGTCACGCGGGCTCGACCCACGTGTCTTGCCTGATTTGAGCTGGGCTATCACGTTTCCAAAATCCTTGCTTTCCTTGCTCGGCTTACTTCCTTGCATCGGCATCGGGTGAGGCAGCGGGTGAGGCAGCGAGTGAGGCAGCGGGTGAGGCAGCGAGTGAGGCAGCGAGTGAGGCAGCGAGTGAGGCAACGGGTGAGGCAGCGAGTGAGGCAGCGGGTGAGGCGGCGGGTGATGACCAGTCAGCGAGCTGAGGCGGGGGAGCTTGAGAGAACACGGCTGTTCCCGAGGATGGCGTCTCAGCTTGTTTCACTGCTTATTATTCGACACTGCGAATACGGTTTACATGCTGGGCGCCTTTGGGCCACTGAACACGCTCGCGCAGTTTTCAACCGCCCATGCGATGTCTGACTGTGACTGTGCGCAACGCTTGCTTCATAAGTGCCTGTGCATGGGGCTCGCCCCGCTGCAGACACACACACGACGCTCACTGACCGCGCTGAAAAACTGTCGCAACGGCTTCCCAGAGCTTGCTCGCTGGCTTGATGGCCCATGGCAACCGAACATGCGCAATCAAACATGTTTTGTCGAATGACACACTTAGCAATCCTAGTCACATCTTGGTCGCCATGTCTACTGCATCTGCCTGCGTGATGCGTTAGCCTGCACGAAGCGCACTGGCACCTTGAGTAATTTCCCCGGCAACGCCTGAGAAGCCGCCTTGACGAGGTCGGACACGCTCCACGCCTCCGAATCGATGGCCAAGAATGGCGCCAAATCTCGCTGCAAGCGCTTGATTGTACTTTCGTTGTCGCTCGGCGTTTCTTCGAGATCCCCGTAGCAAGGTGGGGCCTTCCAGAAGGTCTGCTTCTTTGCGGAGGCGGGGAGGTCTGCTATTTGGCCAGGCGTGAGTTCCACATACATGCGCACAGTCCGCGAGTCCTCGAAGAGAACGTCCACATATGGAGCAGGACATGGCTCGGTCCATCGTGTGCAAGTAGGCACTCGACGTCGCATGCATCGACGTCAGTGTCGTGGTGCAGCAGGACAAGGCCAGGGTAGCGCAAGCTCGCCTCGGTGCTGCCCATACCTGCTTTCACGACCCGCCCGCGCCCCATGCTGCGCGACAGCAGCTCGAGGCGAACGCCATCCGAGCAGAGGAGGGCTTCCGTCATCAGCAGGGCAAGGTCCGTAGCCACTTGACACTTGTTCATGTGCTGCAGCGCGGCCAGGACGGACTCGCGGTCCACTCCAGCAACGCTGCAATCGTTCTGGATCGGGTCGTTGTTCAACGGTGCCGCGACTGTCTGCACTGCGATCAGTGGGCCCACCTTCCTCCAGCAGCTCACTTCGACTGCCCCCACAGCGGCGACCATCATCCGAGTTTGCTTTTGAGAGGGCGGGCAACTGATGGCTCGTGCTTGCCAGTTAACGAAGGGAAGGCCGTCCAACGCAATCCCCACGCCGTTGAGCATTGCGAGGAAGTCGACTGCAACTTCGGCGGCGTTCGATGCCATTCCAAAATCACACTTCGATCAGCGAAGTTGCGGCGCAGAGTTACCGGCAGACAAACACTTGAGCCTGCATTGCGATCAGATGCTCCGAGCTAGGTATGCGCGTGGGCTCTCGACGCCCCTGTAGAATGCCAAGCCAACGATGTTTCGCATGGTGCCGTCTCTCTCAACCGCCTCATGGGGCAATTATTTTTCTAATAATAATGCCGCTGCAAAGCTGCAACTCTTTTTCCAGCTTCAGATTTAGCGCCACTCCATCTAAACCTGGTTGCGGCAATCCATCTAAGTCTGCAGAAAACTAGCGTCAGCAGCTCTCTCACTCTCACTAGTCTATGGGTGTGGCGTTCTCTTTGTGAGCGCGCCAGATTTCCATTCCAATGTGCGTGCAGAAGCGTACCTGGTACTCAACCCGACATCGCAAGCTGAAACTACTTGCCGAGAAGACGGTCGAGATAGCAGGCATCGTGTGCTTTGCATCTCTCCATCGTCGTCTGCAGAATGTCACGCAGGCTGTTCACGCTTCTCCCGAAGGCTTTGGGATATTTGCAGCGGGCGCAGCGGCTCATCGGTGCGAAGGGTTCACCGGGCGATGCATTGTTGGAAGTTTCCCAAATCGTGTCTTGGTCCAAGCATTCCGCGCTGAGGCAACCCTCGTAGGGAGTGCTGATGTCGCCGCCGAGCGCTTGCCTGATGAGCGCCTGGTCTTGCGCACCAAGTTTCTTCAAATCGGTTTCCTTGCTGGGGTCCAGGACTCGAAGTGCGGCCGCGCATCTCTTGATGAACTCGCTCTTCCGTCCATGCTCGCCTGGCCCAGGCATGGGGCCGTCCTTGGCCAGCTGCATCGCCACGCGTACCACCTGCTTCATTCCAGGACTCTCGTACTCCTCCCGGACTCTGCTCTGCAGCAATAGCTGCCTCCTCGGCTCGTGATGGCAGCGACGGAAAGTGAGGCGCTCTGGACGCTCACCCACCTCAGCGACGATGATGGCGACCTCGCACTTGACCCGGTGCTCCCAGACGCTGGTCGGGTCGAGAATGCTCGGGGCTGTTGAGGGCTGCCGCTGCACTGCCCCATTGGTCAGCATCAGCCACGGCGCCATGACCTCTTCCTCCTCGCTGCTTGAACCGTCGTAGTACTCCGCCAGCAAGGCAGCCGCTGGCTTGGCATTGCTCTCCGCAATTTTGGCTCGCTTGGCAAGGGACTGGTACTCTTCCTCCTCATCAGACTCGCGGGGGCGCTTGTGGCCCGCAGGGCGCAGAGACTCCACTGTCTGCCACGCCGCGAGGCGGTCGCGGTCGACCTCGTCCAGGGGGCGCAAGCTCTGCTCCGCCGCAAGCCGCTGGTCGTCAGGAAGACAGCGAAGAAAGTTTTTGGCGGCAGTCTTGGCAGCACCCAAGATTATAGGATGCCCGAAGCGCAAGATGACCAAAAGGCCGTGCTGGTCAATGACCAGTTGCACCCAGGTCACCGCGCAGTTCTTGCGCTTCATGACCGTTTGCATCTTCTCGGCGGCCTGGGTGCTCCATGCCTCTGAGAAGTGGGCAATGTCATCAAAGGCAGGGCGCAGTTGAAAGATATCTGCGATGAAGTTGTCCACTACGCCAGCATCCGCAAGGCTAACGGCAGGCTGCTCACGGAGGTACTCCATCTGTGCAGGTACCTTAAACTTACGCTGGCTTTGGACAAGAAGATGCTTGAGATATATTTAAAGAGGCCACCGCCAGAAATAATAATAATAATTTAACGAAAAATATTATTATGTTCGGCGGCCTCGCTTACCAGGGGATGTATAGGCTGCTAGTCTATGCATGCGCGCATAATTCTTGCTCCACACATGGAACCTTAAACATAGAGATATATGAGGCCACCGCCGATAATAATAATAATTTAACGGAGAATATTATTATTTTCGGCGGCCTCGCGTACTAGGGGTATAGGGTGCAAGCACCTCCAGGAGCACGCTTCCCATATTCGCACTAGCCTTCGCGGTCTGAGATATCTTCATACAAGGCACCGCCGGAACATAATAATATGCATCAGATCATCAAATTATTATTTTATGGCGGCTTCGCGTACTAGGGGTATAGGGCGCGAGCAATATGAACAGCCATCTGATGCACAGTCCTGGAGGTGCTGAAATGGTCGTTGTGATGTCGGTCGAACAAACATGGCGGCAGTTGCGTTCACCCAGCGGCCCTGGCGGATAGCGCGCACACGAACTATAAGAAGCGGTTTTCGCAGTTGCGGTCTTTGCGGCTAGGCCCTTCGCAGGGGGGCATGGCTCTTCCAGTAATGCACCCGAAACGAAACGAAACGAATCGGGCGTTTCATACAACAGGATGTACCGAAACGAAACGAAACGAACCGCACTATAGTATGAACCGAAACGAAACGAACCGCCGTGAATCGGTTGGATATATGAACCGAAACGAAACGAAACGGCTCGGCCGTTGTTATGAAACGAAACGAAACGAAACGGCTCTCCAATATATGAGAAACGGTTCATGAAACGATACGTACTACGAAACGAAACGAAACGAACCGGCCTCTGAATAGTGCGAAACGGTATGAAACGGTCCGAAATACGGTTCATGAACCGGGTGTCAAGCCGATTCATGAACCGGCTCTGCACCGTTTCATGAACCGGTGCCGACCCGTTTCATGAACTGGCCCAGATCCCATCCCAAACCAATTCATGATTCCTTTGATTCACACCGATTCATGAACCGGCGGGGAACCGATTCACGAAACGGTCCGAATACCAAGCCATGAACCGATTCATGAACCGGCGCGCGAACCGTTTCATGAAACGGTTGCACGCCGATTCATGAACCGGCTCCATACCGATTCATGAACCAGAGCCCGTCGCGAGCCTTCGAACCGATTCATGAACCGGGCCAACGAACCGATTCATGAACCGGCGGTTCATGAATCGGCTTGTGAATCGATCTGGAATTCGCGGACCGATTCATGAACCGGTCCCGAGCCGATTCGTGAATCGGTTCGCGAGCCGATTCATGAACCGGCCTGGGAATGGCAACTCAAGCCGATTCATGAACCGGGATGCCAGCCGATTCATGAAACGGTGTTGAGCCGATTCATGAACCGCTTCGCGAGCCGATTCATGAACCGGTCTGGGAATGGGTGCTGAAGCCGATTCATGAAACGGTGTGCCAGCCGATTCATGAACCGGCTTGGAGCCGTTTCATGAAACGGCACGTGAGCCGACGCTTAAGTGGTCTGGAAAAGTGCGGTTTGGTTGTGCCCAATGTGCAGACCGTTTCATGAAACGGTCCCGAGCCGATTCATGAAACGGCTCTGAGCCGATTCATGAACCGGTGTTTCAAGTTCAAACCGATTCATGAACCGGTCTGGAGTAGAATCGATTCATGAACCGGCGTTTCATGAACCGGCTCGTTTGTGAACCGAAACGAAACGAAACGGTTGAATTAAATAGCGGTTCATGAACCGGCGTTTCATGAAACGGCGGTCCATGAAACGGCGTTTCATGAATCGGTTCATAAAGCGGTTCGTTTCATGAACCGGCGTTTTGTGAAACGAAACGAATCGAAACGATGCATTCTTGTCTTCGCAGTAGCGGTCTATAGATCGCTGCGCGTTTTTTTTTTCGCCGAAGGATGCTGATGGCGGTCACCTGTCTGATCGTGCACCCGTGCAGCTTTGCACGCCTATGCGTATCTACATCTTGCACACTCACACGCCACTGTTGGCTGGCACCTGCACCCGCCTTGGACTGCGGCCCCGCGGGCGACTTGCGCCCGAAGCCCCGTCGGCCGCGACGGGCGTTGGGGCAGTGTCTCGCAGCACCTTGGCGACGGCCCGGGCGAGCGCATACGCAAAATTGCACGGGACCGCGTTCCCGATCTGCGTGTAGGCCGCGCACTTACTGCCTTTGATAGCATAGTCGTGGGGAAATGTCTGAAGACGAGCAGCCTCCGTGACTGTCAGCCTCCTCATCGACTCTGGCGCGACCCAAGCAACCGCGCATGCATCCAGGAGCGCGGCGCGGCTCGCCCAGACGCCCTCAAGGCGGCGATTTGTCTGGGGGCCGCTGTCGTAGGAATCGGGCTTTTCGCGCTCGGCGACGAGGCCGTAGATGCGAGCGGCTGCGCTCACACCCAGCTTGCCCTTGATCTTTTTGCGGTGGGCGCGCGGATTCGCCGCGCGCGTCAGGACGCCGTTCAGCTCAGGAGCCAGCTCGCTCACACCCAGCTTGCCCTTGATCTTTTTGAGGTGGGCGCGCGGATTCGCCGCGCACGTCAGGACGCTGGTCAGCTCAGGAGTCAGCTCCTGCGCCACTCGCTTGTTGCGTTCCACGAGCGCCGCATGCAAGTTCTCGACCGAGCCCCCCCCCCCCGCGCCGAAGAACTGCTCCTCATCAATGATCGGCGCGAAGTTCCCCCCCATGGACGCTGGTAGCGTCAGGCAAGGCCTGGTGGGATCCAGGGGGCGGCCGCTCTCATTGAAGAGCAAGCTGCCAGAGTACGCGCTCTCCCGGAGCACTGGGTTCTTGCAAAGTACGATCTTCGCATTGCATATTGCCGGGTTGGACGGAATGCCAGCCCTGCCGATGTCCTGGAGGGCCTCTCCGCACGTCTGCCCTTGGCGGATGAATTCAACCAGCTCGTGGAAATACTGGACGGGCACCGCGGTGCCACGAAACCCGACAAAAATCCACCTGTTTCTCGATTGGGGGACGTCGAAGTTGTGGGTGTCAAGCACCCTGCGCTGGCAGGCGTACCCCAAGCTCTTCGCGCGTTCAATTAGTTCGTCCAGAATGGGCTTGAAGAGAGGCCTGGTGCCCAAGTTATCCACGTTCTCCATGAGGAAGCTGAGCGGCCGCAGCGAGTCGACCGCATCCATGAAGACATTGACCAGCGCGTTCCTGGGGTCATCCAGCTGCATCTTCCCAGCTCGCGATATGCCTTGGCAGGGGGGGCCTCCGAAAAGGCAATCTACAGGCCCTGGCAGCTCTTGGCGCAGCTCCTCGAAGTCAACCGTCTCCAGATCCAATCGCCTGGATACGGCCACCTCCGCGTTGTGGTTGTAGGTGTCGCATGCGGCTTGGTCTTTCTCCGCCGCCCACAGCACCTCGAAGCCCGCTCTCGTGAACCCGACGTCCACGCCGCCAGCCCCTGAAAAAAGCGACACCGCCGTCAACGGCATTGCTTGCGAGGCTGCGGCGCCAGGAGTTAGGAGCTAGAGCGGCTTGATCTGGTACGGCTGCAAATGTATCAATACGCGATGCACCACGCTGAGTGGTTCCACACAGTGCTTTTGTTCGCACAGCACGTCGCGCTAGTATCCTCACCTCATATAATGCATTACTAGAACCATTCGTTGCCACCGACGTAAGTTGGTGGGGTGTAGGCGGTGCGGCTTTCGTGCACTTTGCCCGCAATGATTCGCAGCGTTTTGGCGGTGGTGTGTCGCTTGTGTCCACACAGCACGACTTACGATTACTTGCTACATGTGTGCGTCCCTACAGCGACAACAACCCGCGGGAACTCATTAGCTCGTTGTACCTCCAGGGCGCTCATCACAGACGGTGCGGCGTGCCGCTGAACGGCTCGAACCGCGGCGGCTCGACGGTCACGTCCTCGGCGGGCGTGGCCCCCGCACAGGTGCAGTCGTAGCCCAAGTGCCGGCAGCTCTCGCACACTCGGTACGCTGTCGGCGGGGGCTGCTTGTAGCTCAGGCGCCGCCGCCTGGGCTGAGCGTCGAAATGGCCCGCACGAATACCTTGCGCTGCTTTTGTCTCCTCGATGTACTCAAAGTTGTGTGCCGAGTGGAGAAAGGTCCACTGTGGCTCGTCGAAGATAACTACTCAGGCGGTCGAAGCGGACCAGCAGATCCTGCGCGGCCCAATCATGCCTGCGCACTTCCACAGCTTCTACGACGGTAGCGACAGCCCCAGCGATCTCATCGAACCAGTCGGCGCCACGAACGCGATCCCCCGCGCGGAAGTTGGTCCTGGAAACAGGCATGGCTGAGCGCGGCAAGGTTCACACGTCTGCTCGAGCCGAGGTGTCAACTTCGCGAAGCATGTGCATTTAAGCTGTTCTTGCGTGCTCAATGGTCTGTGCGCGTTGCAAATGAAAACCCTTGCATGTTATACTGACGGGGCATCGCTGCTGTGTAGTGCGCCCGAAACTTACACTCCCTGTGTCTACCGCCTACCACTCGCTGTCAGGATCTAGGCGTCTACTCTCCCGCATGCGGCAGACCAGCGCCTGCGAGTCGCTGTTTCAGCCTGCGCACCTCCTCTTCCAACTTGCGCTTCTCACCCCGCTCCCGCTCAAGTAGAGAGTTCGTGTTCATATTCATACATTCCTGCTTGCGCTTCTCGATGGTCGCTTCACTGTTCGAATCGGACAGAGTTCGGAAACGGCGGCGAGACTGCCAATATCGTGATCCCTCGGCCTCTGTCAGCACGCCCGAGCGCACAGCCAGCTGGACGTTTGCGCGCATGAGCTGGCCCTGAAAAGTCTCTACTACTGGCATGATCGTTGCGGTCGCGTGCGCGCGGTGGTGCGAAGGGGTCTTGAGCCGATGAGTCTTCCACAAAACATCAAGCCTGCGTGCTTTGCCAGCGAGCGGCGGATGTGCAGCAGTGCCTTGCTGCATTGCTACCTCTTTCTGGGCCACGTGAGGCGTGCGAACAGTTGCATCAGTGATTTCGGTCTATCAGAGAGCCCGCCCTGCGCGGCCAGCTGGGCAGTGTTGATTCGGCTGTGCGCTGTGGGGGTTCAGCACCATCGCGCGGTGGTCGCGACGGTCCGCTCGTACTACGAACAGCGGCCTGCGGCGCAGGAGTGAAGCTAGCGCGGCGCGTGTATACTTTTTATGGCGTTGGAACAGAGTCTCAAGAGCGATGCGCAATCTCACTGCTTCCTGTGCGCTTCAGGACTGCAGCGACAGCATCCGGCTTAGTGGCGCGGGCGTGGGCTTAGCCGCGCTCCCACAGCTCACAGCCATGCACAGCGCGCGGAACCTAGACTCGTGAAGGCTGCACATCCCACCAATGCATTCGTCAGCCTCCATGCACATTTCGCAGCCACGGGTCTCTGGGCGGAGTCGCTCTCGGACTTGCCTCTCCACCTCACGGAGCCTTTCGCTTTCAGCCTCCGCTTCCTCCTGGCGCGCGAGGTTGTCGCGCCGTGCCTTCGCTTCCGCGTCCTGCTGCTTTCGCCAAGCGCAGACGGCAGCATTGACGGCTTCTTCCGCCCATTCTGCACGCACGTCCGTTTCGATGCTCGCCTCTTCGGTGACCGTCAGCGCCCTGTGTTGAGCGCAGGCGTCCCAAACAAATGTGATCCCCCTCTCGCTGAAAGGGTAGCCGAAAGGGTCCCGTGCGAGAAATTGCTCATGCTTGCAGCGTGAGCACGTCTCCCGTTGCTTCGCCAGGGTGGATGTGGCCGCGCTGCGGGCCATGTCTCTCCATTTCGCGTGGAGTGCGTGCTTGAAGCGCGGATCCGCCTTGAAGAACCATGCCACACGCGACTTCAAGCCGCCTGGTAGCTCGACTTCTTCAGCGAGCGCCGGCCATCCGTGCTGCAAAGCCAATCGCTGGTAGGCTTGCCTGATTTTCTGTGCCAGTTCGGGCGCCAGACGATCCCGCTCCGCTTGGACTGCGTCTTCGCGTAGCTTGGCATGGTCCACTGGCGGCATTGGCTCCGCAGTGTGGTACGCGCGAGCAGCTGGAGGCAAGTGGGCAAGCGTTGTGGTGGGCACGTGGGCAAGCATCATCGCTGTGTTGTGCACGGAGTCTTCTGTTCCGACAGGCACCAACACCACATGCTCGCCGACGTTCTGCTCGCGGTCGGCTGGTTCGGCAGCAGCGGGCTGCTCTGGCAACGATTGGTCTTGCCCGCGATCGCCTGCTTCCGCAGCAGCCGCAGGAGCCAACGTGGAGGGAAGCTCAGCTGTGGGGGCGGGCACCCCAGTTTCAGACAGCCCTGACGACGGGTCGGATGAAGTGGTGTTGCTGGTCTCCTCGGTGTCTTGTGCGGCTGGTGTCAATTTGCGCTTCTTCATAGCCTTCGCGACAGCCTCCGCAGCGGCCGCTTCGATTTTCTGCTCGGCCGCGTCAGCGGCATTGGTGATGCACCGCACGGCCCGATGGCGGATGCTTTGCTTGCCCTGGGCCACATCACCAGCGAGCTCTTTCTGCATTTCCCACTTCATCTCCTCAAAGCGGGCTCGGTTCTTCTCGCCACGCGGCCGGAAGGAGTCGTCTTTGGCTTCGAGGGCGTCTCTGGCGCGCTTCTCGAAAGTATTTGGCATCGCCCAGACGCACGGGAAGGCTGGCGAGCTGTACGACTTGAGCCAATATTTTGATAACTGCAACTCTCGCATGCGCTTGCCAATCAACGAAGACATTCCCGATCACGTGCGGCATGCGTTCTGTGCGCTAGCGCAGGCAACACCTTACGAGTACTGCAAGCGGACTTGTTTTGGAGGGACCAAATGTGTTGGCGATGGAGCGCGCCAAAGTGCTGGCATGCATTGCACGGCTGCTCAGACTCATGCTGCACCCGGCAGTATAGCCTTGGCCCAAAAGATCAGCGACTTTCGCCAGGGCCTACCACCCTGCACCTCTTCGTTGCTATTGCAACCGCTTCCTCAGCCAGGGCCTCTATCTTCTGTATGGCCGCTGCCGTTGCAGTCTCGACGCGGCGCATGGCTTCGCTGCTTGCGTCTTTGACTCGCTTTTTGCCCCGCACCACATCGCCATCGAGATCCTGTAGCATCTCCTTTTTCAGCACCTCGAAGAGAGCACGATTCTTCTTGCCACGGGGTTGGAACGAGCCATCCTGAGCCTGTAGCGCATCCCTCGCACGCTTCTCAAAAGTATTCGGCATGGCCTGCGACAGGGCAGCACGAACCACGGAAACTATGAGCTGGGCCGATCTTTCTTACGTGCATAAATATTGCAGGTTGGTGAATCAACGTGGTGCTAGACCTGCGACCCCAGTGAGCCTGGTGCGCGTGTTGCCACTGGTTGTCCTAGGCTCTGTCATCTCGGCCCTACCGCCTGTGCTGGGGTCGGCCGTGTCACCTTTCGGACTAGCTACACTTTGCCTTATGGTCTTCGGCTAGGAACCCCATTGGCCTTGCGACCCTTGGCCGCGCGACCTCCGGTCTTGTGACATTTGGCCTTGTGACCCATACTAGTTAGCTGTGGCCTTTCGGCCCAAGGAATAGGATACGTTAGCCCTTTGACTTGTGGCCTTGGCACCCAAGCCAAGTGACCGTTGGGTTTAGCTACGATTGGTCTGGCCCAAGCCTAGTGACCCTTGGCCTCTTTGGCCTTGTTGCCCAAGGGATAAAACCTCTTGGCCTTGTGGCCAGTGGACTAAAAACCTCTTTGCCTTGTGACCCTAAGCTTGGTGGCCATTGGGACTAGCTACACTTGGTCGTGTGACCTTTTGTTTTGGGACTCCTGGACTAGTGACCCTTAGCGTTGTGACCTTTAGACTTGTGACCATTGGACTAAAGCCTCTTGGCCTTGTGACCTTGAGCCTGGCAACCGTTGGGGCTAGCTACACTCGGTCTTGTGACTTTTTGTTCTTGGACTCCTGGACTAGTGACCCTTGGCCTTGTGACCTTTGGCCTTGTGACCATTGGACTAAAGCCTCTTGGCCTTGTGAACCCTGAGCCTGGTAGCCATCGGGACTAGCTACACTTGGTCTTGTGACCTTTGGCTCTCGGACTCCTGGACTAGAGGCCATTGGCCATGTGGCCTTTGGTCTTGTGACCTTTGGCCATGTGACCCTTAGAAATGAAGCACTTGGCCTTGTGACCATTGGATTAAAGCCTCTTGGCCTTGTGACCCTGAGCCTGGCAATTTGGGCTAGCTACACTTGGTCTTGTGACCTTTTGGTTCTTGGACTCCTGGACTAGTGACCCTTGGCCTTGTGACCTTTGGCCTTGTGACCATTGGACCAAAGCCTCTTGGCCTTGCGACCCTGAGCCTGGCAACCATTGGGGCTAGCTACACTCGGTCTTGTGACCTTTGGTTCTTGGACTCCTGGGCTAGTGACCCTTGGCCTTGTGACCTTTGGCCTTGTGACCATTGGACTAAAGCCTCTTGGCCTTGTGACCCTGAGCCTGGTAACCATTGGAGCTAGCTACACTCGGTCTTGTGACCTTTGGTTCTTGGACTCCTGGGCTAGTGACCCTTGGCCTTGTGACCTTTGGCCTTGTGACCATTGGACTAAAGCCTCTTGGCCTTGTGACCCTGAGCCTGGTAACCATTGGAGCTAGCTACACTCGGTCTTGTGACCTTTGGTTCTTGGACTCCTGGGCTAGTGACCCTTGGCCTTGTGACCTTTGGCCTTGTGACCATTGGACTAAAGCCTCTTGGCCTTGTGACCCTGAGCCTGGTAACCATTGGGGCTAGCTACACTTGGTCTTGTGACCTTTGGTTCTTGGACTCCCTTTGACCTTTCGCCTTGTGACCATTGGGCCAAAGCCTCTTGGCCTTGTGACCCTGAGCCTGGCAGAAATTGGGGCTAGCTACACTCGGTCTTGTGACCTTTGGTTCTTGGATTCCTGGACTAGTGACCCTTGGCCTTGTGACCTTTGGCCTTGGACTAAAGCCTCTTGGCCTTGTGAACCCTGAGCCTGGTAACCATTGGGACTAGCTACACTTGGTCTTGTGACCTTTGGCTCTCGGACTCCTGGACTAGTGGCCATTTGCCTTTGTGACCTTTGGCCTTGTGACCTTTGGCCATGTGAAACTCGGCCTTGTGACAATTGGACTAAAGCCTCTTGGCCTCGTGGCCCTGAGCCTGGTAACCATTGGGACTAGCTACACTTGGTCTTATGACCCTGGCTGTACCCCGACCTGGCCTTATGGCCTTATGACCCCTGTGACACCATGACTTTTGGGAGACGTCACTTTTATCGCTGTGGGGCGAGTGCTTGGCCAAATGACCCTTGTTGTGGCCAAATGACCCTTGCTGTGGCCTGACCTATGACCTTATGACCCGTGGGTAGGCCAAATGACCCTTGCTGTGGCCTGACCTGGGCGACCCGCGACTTAGGACAAGTGTCTTATGGCCTTATGACCCGCGGGTGGGCCAAATGAATCTACGCCTGCGAGTGACAGCCTGCGCTATATTTCCGTCTGCTATAGCTGCGTTACACTACGGCTGACAGTTGGCTCACCTAACACCATCCGCGAAGTGCGCAGCTTGTACTCAGCACCCTAACTGCTAAATGACTTGGGGAGGTCTGCAAGCAGTTGGTGTGTGCGCCTATGGAGGAATCACTCTGTGGCTCGCGGGTGAGCCACTGGTGTCGAGATGCCATACCCGGACTTGAAAACGCGTTGCGCTGCCGCGGCCAGGTACTGCCATATCCTCTGTCTTGCGGATGATGATACTCATCTCATGTGTCCTCCTCTCCATGGCTGCCTGGAAGTCCTGCAACTCGGTGTGTTCCACCACATCTGCTACGTGCTCGTCGCCACCTTCTTGGAAACACATACGTCTGACAGGGCCATTCTCGCCACACACTCCTGCGCCACTGGTCTGAAAAGACGCAGCAAAATAAAAAATGGGCGGGCGAGATGGTTGAGCAGGGCGTCGAACTCCTCGAGCCCACCAGTGAAGCCATGCGAATCATAGAACACAAAG
This sequence comes from Prorocentrum cordatum, assembly GCA_963575745.1. Lineage (NCBI taxonomy): Eukaryota > Dinophyceae > Prorocentrales > Prorocentraceae > Prorocentrum > Prorocentrum cordatum. The sequence continues at coordinate 39,185 of CAUYUJ010015621.1, forward strand.
TTGTAGAACATGTTGCGCGAGCTGGCGAGGAAACCCGCAACGTCTGTCTTGAAGACTTCAGCTTGAATTTCGCCCGCCGCCATGAGAGCATGGATCGCGGGGTAGTCGCCACTCCCTGGGATCCCTGCCAAGGCGTCGTCGAGCCAGTCCCTGAGCGTGCTCGACTCGCAGGCGCCGCCTGGCGCGCAGCCTCCACCGCAGCAGGAGCAGCGCCAGCGTGGGGCAATACGCCCTGCGGGAGGCAATACTCCCTGCGGGAGACAACACTCCCTGCGGGAGGCACTGCAATACAATACTCCCTGCGGGGGACAAAGCAATACTCCCTGCGGGAGGCACTGCAACACAATACTCCCTGGCGGTTGTCGTTGATGATGTGGATGTGCAAGACTCCGATGTCATTCAGGGCCTGCGTTGATCGGCAGTCGGGGCCGTCCAGCACAAAGGCGGCACAATCATGTATAGACATGCCAGGCGCGTACCGCCGTGCTGCGTCAACCAGGCCGAGAGACAGGATCTTGTTGATACTGTACTTATGTGCATAAGTGTGCCCACCTCGTTGACGCTCGCACCTGGCCTCAAGGTGACCTGCACTGCGGACTTTAGTCAGACGCGCCAGGATGGCCGCTGCCTCCTCCCTATCCTTCGTTACTTGCGCCTCGATTACGGATAGCCGAGCCCTCTTGCGCGTGAGCTGCTGGCCCAACTCCTGGACGCTCTGGCGTAACTCGGTCGCTTCAGCCCCACCCTCGGCAATTCGGCAATGAACACTGGCGAACTGGCGACGCAGCCCACCCCTCGTCGAAGCGTATTGGATTTGCTTGCTTCGGCGGCTGGCTTTCCCCTGCGCGACCGCTTCCCGCATCTTGGCGCGGATGCGGTCGCGCGCCTGCACCACTGTGACGCCGTCGACCTGCTGCGTGAAGCGGGCATCTGTCTGGCTACAGTGACTTGTTGAGCCCTTGAGGTAGTCGAGCTGTCGCGCCGCCTCCTCGTGCTGTGTTGTAGACTCGATGGGTTGGTCGTCAAGCCCCCAGCTGAGCCTGGCCAGGATCTTCGGAACGGTTAAGGCGGCTGGCATGGCGGATAGAAGAGATTCGTCAGCAACGCTGCTCTGGAGTCTAAAACAGCTGCAGATTGTACATCATACGCATCGCTGCAGCGGCGCCTATTACTACCTCTCGCTTGTCCATTACTACCTCTCGCTGGGCTATTACTACGTCTCGCGGGGCCATTACTACCTCTCGCGGGGCCATTACTACCTCTCGCGGGGCCAATACTACCTCTCGCTGGGCCAATACTACCTCTACTACACTTCGCTTTGCTACAGCTACCTTTCGCAGCCCTGTTTAGCACATTGTTTTTTCTGCATCATATTGACCCCAAGAGCCACGAGCCATTAATCATTTTGCATCCCAGTACGAACAATTGCGATTATCTTGCTTAGCACATATGCAGCAGACTACGGCAGCCCACGCTTTGCACATACACGCGCGACAAACTTATTCACGCCTAGATCCCCCAGGCTCCTCGCACTCATTTCACGCGTCGCCGCTTCGGGGCTGCCCCTGCCACGCCGAAAACGCGCTCCGTGATGGTCCGGAAGACAAGCGACCCAGTAGGCGCAGCTTCAGGGACAGCTGGCACTCCGTGTTGTGTCAGAAGGTTGGCTTCCAATGTCATGATGATTGCTGATCCTGGTGCGACCACCTGGTCGAAGAATGGTTGCTCGCGGGCCTGTGCGGCATCCATCCGCTTCTTGAATGCCTTGGCGTCCTCGTCGGCAAGTCGTTCCAGCTTGAGGCGGTGTCGTAGCTGGAATGGACGGCCGTGTGCACCAGTTTTCACCACAGTAATGAACGAGCCTGGGGCGATGGACTTTGGCTTATCGTAGTGCGTCATGATGTAATGATTCGCGGCAGGGTATCCAAGGCCGTGCGCCCATGCATCGTAGCGGGCGGCTACCGGGGCGAGCAGTGGGCAGGCAGCCACATCGGAGGTGGCCGACACAATGCCGCAAGTCCAGCCAGTGTAATAATACTTCACGTATCCACGCTCGCGTGGATCACCCTTTTGGAACCACATTTTCGACCGCTTGAGTTCGTTGCCGCGGTAGTTCAGCGCCTTGTGGGCCCCGTCGACCCACTGCGCTGCAGCAGGTGTGATCGCGTCGCCCTTACCGACGATCCCATAGGCCCGCTCTAGCTCTGTCTGTAGCAGGGCTGCGTCACATCCCAAGACATGCTGCGCGAAGTTGGGGACGACCCAGATGTCAAGGCCGGGCAAGACGCGATACTGCTCCAGTTCGCTAACCGCGCACAGGGCCATCAGTGCTCTTGGGCTTTAGGCGTGCGGAGCACTGCTTGAAGCACACGATAGCTCCTGTTACTGACCATGCTTATGAGCAGTTACCGTTGGGCTGTAGGTTGGGAACACGCACCTTTTCTCCGAACGAACGAGCCTCCGATGCGCCAGCACGACTCTAGACCAATCAATGTGCGCGCAAGTGTGTTCTCCTCACCGTTCGCGCGCTTGGCTTGCACGCATTAGGTCGCTCCGACCTCCCACCCCCGTGCACGGCTGGTCTCCTGTGCGGCGCGGTGTGCAATACCCCTTCAGCACCTACGCGGGGGCGCGCGCAACGCCTGACGCGGAAACTGCATATGACATCAGCACCACACAGTAGCTCCATAGTTCTAAACGAGGCTCTAAAATGGCATGCAAGCGATATGGCTGAAGCAAAGGAGCGGGGGGGGCAACAAGCGCCCGGCTGCATTGCACCCAGCCATGCCCCTGGGCAGTCATGCCGCCGGGGATCTACGTGGGATAACACTTCCGCCTGTGCGTGATTTCGGTCTATCAAATTGGCCGGCTCGTCTCTGCATAGCGGGGTGGTTTCCGTCCGTGGGTGTGGCCTGGATGCCAGTAATGGGTGGCCGTGGCGTGTCAATGATGGCCATTCCCTCATCCGCCTACGCCCCTATGACATCTGGACCCCCTCAGGGGATGCTCGGCAATTCCCATATCTCGGCGAGCGTTGAACTGCGCTACGTGCACTTCTTTTTCCACACATGCCTTCGCACACGAGGTCTGTCAGGACGCTCTGTCACTACACTAGGCTGCCAATGGCTCACTAACGTACGGCGGCTACACGCTGGTTCTGGTGGCTTCGAGCTCCGCCGCCGCGGTGCCGCTGGCCCAACGGTCCGGAAGCGCACCCGTCAGCCCCACCGCAGGCAAGAGGCGCGCGAGCAAGCGCTCCAGCACGTTGACACTCATAGCGTTGCCGAGTTGCTTACGCCATTGGGCATCCGACACCACCTGCTTGAAGTCGTCTGGGCTCATGCCTTGCAATCGACAGCGCTCGCGTGCATTGAGGAGCCGACCTCTGTTGGAGATCCAGATCTTGCTGCCGGTGAGCAAACAGGAGCACATGTCCATCTTCACAAAGCAACGCCCCTCGCTGGTAGTGACTGGGAAGAGCCATGCTTGCTGCAAGGGTTCATGCTTGTGGCGCAAAGGCTTCGCCATCGTCGCAGCCCATATCTCGGAAGCGAAGGTCTGAGGAGGCGGCTGCACGTTCAGCAGGGTCGGCTTCGCCTCACATGGATCCAAGAAGCGCTCCACCGACGGGCAGGCAATGGGCTCCGGCCACTGGAACCTACCCTCGATATAAAAGTCCTTGCGGACGCAGACAATGTGGAGCCTATTTCGGCTTTGCGGCACGCCGTGATCGGCGGTATTCAGGCCCTCCACTGGATGTTATAGCAATCCAATCGCAGCAGCTCGTGTAGAACCTCGCAAATGTCTTCGCCGTCGCGATTGTGAAGCAGACTTCGCACGTTCTCCAGGACTGCGACACGAGGCTTGTGGGTTCTCATGTAATCCACGACACTATAGAACACCTGGCCACGTGGGTCATCGAAGCCTCTCTTGTTGCCTTCTGAGCTGCGCGGCTGGCAGGGAAATCCTGCCATGTACAGGTCGCAGCCGGGCGCCTGCGAGTGGTCGCGCTTGGTGATGTCCCCATCAACTTCGCCCCTGTAGAATTTGACAGGGCGGGAATTGGCTTCGATGGTCTGGCAGGCGAACTCGTCAAGGTCGCTCGCGAAGGCCTCTGTGAAGTCCACGCGCAAGTTCCGCAACGCTTGGCAAGGCGCATTCGTGCCTGCGCAATCATGTCCCACGCGGAGAGGACGCCGGGGAGGCTCGGGCGCCACAGCATCAGAATGGTAGAAGACAACTTTCTGCCATTGATCTTTCGTGGACACGCTGAAGCATTGGTGCCTCTCCTGCCAGCAGAACTCGCCTGCTGTGAATTCGCCCAGGGACAGACACCATTGGTGGTCCTTGTCCGTGCGGCGGTGGTGGCGGGGGTGCATCGGCTGAAAATTATTGTTGAGTTGCGCGCTGCTGAATTCGAAGCCGAGCGCCCGACCTTCGTCCTGAAGCAATTCCCACAGTTTGGCACACTGCTCTTGATCGCCTTGTGACAAGCATCCAGGCACAACTTGGTCATTGTAGCCTTCCTTGTTGAAGCCATCGGCGCCTGGGGCACCGCGTGTGACGCCCAGCGCAATGCTTCCTGAACCAAATGTCGTGGTCTTGACGTTCCCTCGCACCCAACTCAACTTCTCGAGGCAATCCCAGATCTCGCGGCGGTTCTTCACAGGCTTGCCAAGCAGTTGCACTGGCGTGGGCACAGGCAACCCAACACTGCCACTGGTCTTGGCGGCTGTGGACATTTTCCTCCTCTTGCTCGCCCGTGTCTCCACAGTCGCTCCCTCAAACTCGAATCGGGCCAACTCCTTCGCTTTCGTTTCCTCCAATGGCGCCTTCCGAGCTTTGTCCTTCTTTCTGTTTCGCCTGGCTTGCCTATCTCCCGGACGATCATCATAAGTCATAGTGTACTCCAGGGATTCCCTGTTGAGCGCGCCGCATTTCACAACAAAGTCTTTCACGATTTGCGAGGACCTCTCCGCGAGGATGCGAGCCGAGGTCACGTGCTCCTTTTTGAGGAAGAACCCGCGGTCGGGCTCGTTCCCTTGAGGTCTGTACTTCGATCACTGTCGCGCCCTTGCCTGCGAAGCCTCTGCCTTGACCAGGCGGTTTGACAAGAAGCGTGAACCTTCGCTGTATCATCTCATCCATCTCCTAATTGAGTCGTGGGCGCTGCGCCTTCTCTGTCAAGTTCTTCCTGTGCTTATCGGCACCCGCTTGGGATTATGGCCACTACAAATAAGCTGACGGTGCAAATGCAACAACAGCTCGGAGCCAAACTGCACAAAAGAACGTCACTGAGCAAAGGCTGCGTGGCGAGAGTGTGCGAGTGGAGCAAGTGGGGAGGGCATGTATACACAAGCCAAGTCATGCGTGCAGCTACAGAGCGGCGCACACAAGATGCAGATGCACGCATGGTGTCAGGTGGTGATGAGCAGACAAGCGCTTGCTTTTCTTTTGACGCGGGAACTGCTCATCTCTCTCATGGCTAGACTCCCAGAACAATGTGTGGGCCACTCACTCGGAGGCAGCACGACGCGTCTCCGGGGGTGCTCGCAAAGGTCAAAAGAGGCACCGATTTGGGGCCAGATTGTGCACCGACTGATACATAAATGGAAACAGAATTGATCATTCGTCCGGGCTGACAGCCCGATGAGGTGAAACAGGCAGCCCGATGAGGTTAAGGCGGCAGCCCGGTGAGGTTAAACAGGCAGCCCAATGAGGTTAAACAGGCAGCCCGATGAAGTTAAACAGGCAGCCCGATGAGGTTAAACAGGCAGCCCAATGAGGTTGGAGCAGCAGCCCCATGAGGTTCAACAGGCAGCCCGATGAAGTTAAACAGGCAGCCCGATGAGGTAAAACAGGCAGCCCGATGAGGTTAAAGAGGCAGCCCGGTGAGGTAAAACAGGCAGCCCGATGAGGTTAAACAGGCAGCCCGATGAGGTAAAAGAGGCAGCCCGATGAGGTTAAGGCGGCAGCCCGATGAGGTTGCACAGGCAGCCAAATGAGGTTAAAGAGGCGGCCCGATGCGGTTAAGGCGGCAGCCCGATGAGGTTAAACAGGCAGCCCGATGAGTTTAAAGAGGCGCCGGGAAGCAGTCGGGAGACAGCCGGGTTACAGTCGGGAGACAGCCGGGAAACACCGTGAGACGCCACAAGCCAGAGAGTCCAATCACTAGCCACTAGCCAGCCAATGCCACCAGCGAGCCAGATAGCGCGCCAGAGCCCGCCAGCGGCCAGCAAGCCAGATTTCGGCTGCGGAAAATCGTGGCGCGCGCTGTGCCGAGTCCCATGGGATGCTTGCAGCTCGATCCCATCAAGATCGCTCTGGTCTGACATGCGACCGCCTATAGATGTGATTTCGGTCTAACAAATGATACCTAATGTTGACCCCTTCGCCCAATCCGGGTTAGAGCAGACATGCAAATGTGACGACCATCCGGGTTGAACCGGAAACGAAACGGTTGTTGGAGAGCAGACGCCCAATCAAGTAAGAGCAGGAGGAACCGAGACACGCCGGGAGACATCTGGGAGGCCGGGAGACATTCGGGAGACAGCCGGGAGACATCCGGGAGGCGGGGAGACAGCCGGGAGACATCGGGGACGCTGGGAGACGCCGGGAGACAGCCAGGGGACAGCGGGGAAATACCGTGAGACGCCAGGAAGCGTGGGCTGATTATTCGCAGGCCGCAGCACGTCTACGTGCACAGCGGATGAAACATGCGGCCGCCTATGCGAGTTGAACCAAATGGAACCGAGTTGAACCGAGTTGAACTGAGTTGAACCGCATTGAACTGAACCGAGTTGAACCGAATCGAATTGAACCGCACCGAGTTGGACCGAGTTGCCCCGGCAGAAACTATGTGTAGCCAGCCGAGCCAACTCGGGCCACCCACAACCCATGCACAGCCAGCCCGGGCCAGCACAATACATGCACAGCAAGCCTGGGCTTCATGGCCTCTGTGCAATCAGAGCCGGGCCATACAGCCCCTATGCGCAACCAGCCGGGCCAGCCAGCCAGGCCGCCACAGTCAGCCAGCCAGCCCATGATTTTTCTTTCGGGGTCCAGCCAATGCCGCCAGCGAGCCAGATAGCGCGCCAGAGCCCGCCAGCGGCCAGCAAACAAGATTTTGGCTGCGGAAAATCGTGGCGCACGCTGTGCCGAGTCCCATGGGATGCTTGCAGCTCGATCCCATCAAGATCGCTCTGGTCAGACATGCGACCGCCTATGAACGTGATTTCGGTCCGTCAAACGTTAACAAATTTTGACCCCTTCGCCCAATCCGGGTTAGAGCGGACATGCAAATCTGACGACCATCCGGGATGAACCCGAAATGAAACGGCTGTTGGAGAGCAGACGCCCAATCAAGTAAGAGCGGCCCCCATTCTTTTGGTTGTATGGAAGCTTCCTTGAGGTAGGGGTGTCACCAACAAGCGGCTGTAATTCTCGGGGGAATCCCTACTCCCATTCTTTTGGTTGTATGGAAGCTTCCTTGAGGTAGGGGTGTCACCAACAAGCGGCTGTAATTCTCGGGGGGATCCCTAACCTAACCCCATCTTTTTGGTTGTATGGAAGCTTCCTTGAGGTAGGGGTGTCACCAACAAGCGGCTGTAATTCTCGGGGGGGTCCCCAACCCCATTCTTTGATCGTATGGAAGCTTCCTTGAGGGAGGGGTGTCACCAACAAGCGGCTGTAATTCTAGGGGGGATCCCTAACCCCATCTTTTTGGTCGTATGGGAGCTTCCTTGAGGTAGGGGTGGCTGTAATTCTCGGGGGGATCCCTAACCCCATCTTTTTGGTTGTATGGAAGCTTCCTTGAGGTAGGGGTGTCACCAACAAGCGGCTCTAATTCTCGGGGGGATCCCTGACCCCATCTTTTTGGTTGTATGGAAGCTTCCTTGAGGTAGGGGTGTCACCAACAAGCGGCTGTAATTCTCGGGGGGATCCCTAACCCCATCTTTTTGGTTGTATGGAAGCTTCCTTGAGGTAGGGGTGTCACCAACAAGCGGCTGTAATTCTCGGGGGAATCCCTACTCCCATTCTTTTGGTTGTATGGAAGCTTCCTTGAGGTAGGGGTGTCACCAACGAGCGGCTGTAATTCTCGGGCCGGCGAAGCCGGGGAGGTCAGGGGGGCCGGGGAGGTCAGGGAGGTCAGGGAGGCCGGGGAGATCAGGGAAGCCGGGGGAGGTCAGGGAAGCCGGGGAGGCCGGGGGAACTAGGGAGGCCGGGGAGGTTATAGGGAGTCCGGGGAGGTCAGGGAGGCCGGGGAGATCAGGGAGGCTGGGGAGGTAAAGGAAGCCGGGGAGGTCAGGGAGATCAAGGAAGCCGGGCGGGGGAGGTCAGGGAGGCCGGGGAAGTAAAGGAGCCCGGGGAAGCCGGAGAGGTCAGGGAAGCCGGGGAGGTCAGGGAGGCCGGGGAGGTCAGGGAGGCCGGGGAGACCGGGGAGGACCTCCCTGAGCTCACCAATTTCCCCGACGTCGGGGAAATTGGTGAGCTCAGGGAGGGCGGGGAGGTCAGGGGAGGTCGGGAACGGCGGGAAGGTCAGGGGAGGTCAGGGAAGTCAGGGAGGGAAGCCAGGGAGGCCAGGGAAGCCAGGGAGACCAGGGAAGCCGGGGAGGTCAGGGAGGCCGGGGAGATCAGGTAAACCGGGGAGGCCGGGGAAATAAGGGAGGCCGGGGAGGTCAGGGAAGCCGGGGAGATCAGGGAGGCCGGGGAGGTCAGGGAGGCCGGGGAGGTACTTTCCCTTTTCTGCCAGAGGGGACGCCATGGATGTTAGCCCAGCCGGCCCGCTCTCAGGTGGACAGGGCATTTGTTGGTCATGATTTCGGTCTGTCAATTTGGTGTTTGCGGGTGTTTGTGAGTGTTTGCGGGTGTTTGTGGATGTTTGCGGGTGTTTGTAGGCGTTTGCGGGCGTTTGCGGGTGTTTGTGGCAGCTCTGCGCACATTGCCTGGATCCAGCTGGCGGATCGTGGGGGTGGTAGGGTGGCCGGAACATAGGATTTAACCGGAACATAGGATTTAACCGGAACGTAGGATTCTACGTTCCGGCCGTAAGCTGTGGGTGGTCTGGCATGCTTCCGGGACACGGCCGGGAAAGGGCCAGTTAGGCTGTGGCAAGCTCTGGGGCTGCTCCGCCACCCACCTTCCGCTCCCCTTTGGAGCCAGGAGAATTCAAAGAGGAAGGGGAGCCACCCGGGAGGCAGCCGGGAAGCAGTCGGGAGACAGCCGGGAGACAGCCGGGAGATAGCCGGGAGACAGCCGGGGGACAGCTGGGAGACATTCAATGCCGCCAACGAGCCAGATAGCGCGCCAGAGCCCGCCAGCGGTCAACAAGCCAGATTTTGGCTGCGGAAAATCGTGGCGCACGCTGTGCCGAGTCTCACCCATGGGATGCTTGCAGCTCGATCCCATCAAGATCATTCTGCTCAGACATGCAACCGCCTATGGATGTGATTTCGGTCTAACAAACGTTACCAAAGGGAGACAGCCGGGAAACAGCCGGGAGACAGCCAGGAGACAGCCGGGAGACAGCTGGGAGACAGCCGGGAGACAGACGGGAAACAGCCGGGAAACAGCCGGGAGACAGCCGGCAGTCGGGGAATCCCTACCGCCATCCTTTTGGTTGTATGGAAGCTTCCTTGAAGTAGGGGTGTCACCAACAAGCGGCTGTAATTCTCCGGGGAATCCCTACCCCCATCCTCAGCACCCCCCCCCCCTTCCCGCTAGCACCCTGCGTAGGTCCAGGGCGGCCAGGAAGCAAGGAGGCCGGGAAGCCGGGAGCCCGGGGAAACCGGGAGACCGGAACGCCGGAAGGCCGGGAGGCCGGGTAGGTCGGGGAGGTCAGGGAGGCCGGGGAGGTCAGGGAGGCCGGGGAGGTCAGGTAAGCCGGGGAAGCCGGGGAAGTCAGCGAGGCCGGGGAGGCCGGGGAGATAAGGGAGGCCGGGGAAGTCAGGGAAGCCAGGGAGGTCAGGGCCAAGGAGGCCGGGGAGGTCAGGGTGGCCGGGGAAGTCAAGGAGGCCAGGGAGTTGGGGAGGTACTCTCCCTTTTCCGCTAGAGGGGACGCCATGGATGTTAGCCCAGCCGCCCCGCTCTCAGGTGGACAGGGCATTTGTTGTTCATGATTTCGGTCTGTCAATTTGGTGTTTGTGGCGTTTGTGGATGTTTGTGGGTGTTTGTGGATGTTTGCGGGTGTTTGTGGGTGTTTGCGGGTGTTTGTAGGCGTTTGCGGGTGTTTGCGGGTGTTTGTGGCAGCTCTGCGCACACTGCCTGGATCCAGCTGGCGGATCGTGGAAGTGGTAAGGTGACCGGAACATAGGATTGAACCAGAACGTAGGATTTGGCCGGAACGTAAGCTGTGGGTGTCCTGGCGTGCTTCTGGGACACGGCCGGGAATTAGCCAGGAGGCTGTGCCAGGCCCTGGGGCTGCTCCGCCACCCACACTCTCCTTTGGAACCTTGGGAGGTCAAGGAGGCTAAGGGGATCCATCCGGGAAGCAGCTGGGAAACAGCCGGGAAACAGCCGGGAAACAGCCGGGAAAAAACCGGGAAACAGCCGGGAGACAGACGGGAGACAGCCGGGAGACATTCGGGAGACAGCCGGGAGACAATCGGGAGACAACCGCGGAGACAGCCGGGAGGCAATCGGGAGACAGCGGGGACACAGCCCGGAAACAGCCGGGAAACAGCCGGGAAACAGTTGGGACACAGCCGGGGAACAGCCGGGAAACAGCTGGGAGACAGCCGGGAAACAGCCGGGAGACAGCCGGGAAACAGCCGGGAGACAGCCGGGAGAGAGCCGGAAGACAGCCGGGAGACAGCCGGGAAACAGCCGGGACGCAGCCCGGAGGCAGCCCGGAGGCAGCCGGGAGACAACCGGGTAGACAACCGGGAAGCAATCGGCAGCCAGGAGACAACCAGGGAGTCAGCGGGGAGGCAGTCGGGAGACAGCGGGGAGACAGCCCGGAAACAGCCGGGAAAAAGCCGGAAGACAGCTGGGAGACAGCCGGGAGACAGCCGGGAGACAGCCGGGAGACAGCCGGGAGACAGCCGGGAAACAGGCGGGAGACAACCGGGAGACAGCCGGGAGACAGCCTGGAGACAACCGGGAGACAGCCGGGAGACGGCCGGAAGACAACCGGGAGACAGCTGGGAGACAGCCGGGAAAGAGACGCAGCCCGGAAGCAGCCGGAGGCAGCCGGGAGACAACCGGGGAGAGAACCGGGATGCAATCGGGAGACAGCCCGGAAGCAGCCGGGACACAACTGGGGAGACAGCCGGGAGACAGCCCGGAAACAGCCGGAGACAGCCGGAAGACAGCTGGGAGACAGTCGGGAGACAGCCGGGAGACAGCCGGGAGACAGCCGGGAAACAGCCGGGAGACAGCCGGGAAACAACCGGGAGACAACCGGGAGACATCTGGGAGACGACCAGGAGACAACCGGGAGACAGCCGGCAGACGGGCGGGAGAGAGCCGGGAAACATCCGGGACGCAGCCCGGACGCAGCACGGCGGCAGCCGGGAGACAGCCGGGGAAACAGCGGGGAGACGGCCGGGAAACATCCGGGAGACAGCCGGGAGACAACCGGGAGACAGCCAGGAGACAGCCGGAAAACACTTGGGAAACAGCCGGGAGACACGCGGGAAACAACTGAAAAACAGCCGGGAAACAGCCGGGACGCAGCCCGGAGGCCGGATCACAGCCGGGAGACAGCCGGGAGACAGCTGGGAGACAGCTGGGAGACAGCCGGGAGACAGCCGGGAGACAGCCGGGAAACAGCCGGGAAACACCCGGGAGACAGCCGGGAGACAGCTGGGAAACAGCTGGGAGACAGCCGGGGGACAACCGGGAGACAACCGGGACACAGCCGGGAGACAGTCGGGAGACATCCGGGCAACAGCTGGGAGACAGCCAGGAGACAGCCGGGACACAACCGGAGACAGCCGGCAGACGGCCGGGAGACAGCCGGGAAACAGCCGGAAACACTCGGGAAACAGCCGGGAGACAACCGGGAGACAGCTGGGAAACAGCTGGGAAACAGCCGGGAGACAACCGGGAGACAGCCGGGAGACGGGGAGACGGCCGGGAGACGGCCGGGAGACAGCCGGGAAACAACCGGGACACAGCCGGCAACCGGGAGCTGTTGGTTGTATGGAAGCTTCCAATGACCGGGGGGATCAGGGAGGTCAGGGGAGGCCGGGGAGATCAAGGAGGTCGGGGGAGGTCAAGGAAGCCGAGCGAGACCGGGAAGGCCAGGGAGACCAGAGGCCGTGGAGACCGGAGGGGAGCGTTATGTAGATCCAACCGGGTCAGCCACAGCCTATGTGCAGGCACCTGGACCAGCTTCAGCCTATGTGCACAGCGAGTCTGGCCAGCCACAGCCAATGTAAACCCAGCCGGGCATTGAAGTCACAGCCTGTGCACAGCCAGCCGGGCCAGCCACAATACAGCCAGCCAGATTAGCCACAGCCTACGTACAGCCAGCCGCGGCAGCCTGTCCATGCACGCCCAGCCAGGCCATCCAGTCCACGCACGCCAAGCCGAGCTGGCCACGGCCAATGTACAGAGACAGCGTGCAGCAAGGAAATCAAGGTCGAGCTTGGGACCAAACTGACCCCGCCTGGGAACAAACCGGCCCCGCTTGGGGGCCAAGATAGCTGCACATGGGGCTACGATAACTACACAATGTCATGGGGCCAAACAAGCTCGACTTAGGGGCAAACTGGGCCGGCTTGAAGCCAAACTGGCCCGGCTTGGGGCCAAACCGGTCGAGCTTGGGGCCAAACTGGCCCCACTTGGGACCAAAGCGCTCGAGCTTGGGACCAAACTGGCCACGCTTGGGGCCAAGATAGCTGCGCGGGAACCCAAGCTGCTCGAGCTTGGGAACAAACTGGACCCGCCTGGGACCAAACCGATCCCGCTTGGGGGCTAAGGTGGCTGCACATGGGATTAAGATAACTACACATGGGGCGAAACAGGCGCGACTTAGGGGCAAACTGGCCCCGCTTGGCACCAACCTGGCCCGGCTTGGGGCCAAACCGGTCGAGCTTGGGACCACACTGGCCCCGCCTGCGACAAAACCGACCCCACTTGGGAGCCAAGATAGCTGCACATGGGGTTAAGATAACTCCACATGGGGCCAAACTGTGCCGGCTTGGGGCCAAACTGGCCTGGCTTGTGGCCAAACCGGTCGAGCTTGGGACCAAACTGGTCCCGCTTGGGACCACACTGGCCCCGCTTGGAACCAAACCGCTCGAGCTTAGGGCCAAATTGGCCCCGCTTGGGACCAAACTGGCCCCGCTTGGGGCCAAACTGGCCCCGCTTGGCACCAAACTTGCCCCACTTGGGACCAAACTTGCCCCGCTTGGAGCCAAGATAGCTGCACGTGAGGCCAAGCCGGGCGAGCTTGGGACCAAACTGGCCCCGCCTGGGACCAAACCGACCCCGCTCATGCACGGCCAGCCGGGCCAGCCTGTCTATGTAGGCTCAGCCGGGCCAGCCTGTCTATGCATTGCCAGCCGGGCCAGCCTGTCTATGTAGGGCCAGCCGGGCCTGTCTATGTACGGCCAGCCAAACCATCCAATCCATGCACGCCAAGCCGAGCTGGCCATGGCCAACGTACAGAGACAGAGTGCAGCAAGGAAATCAAGGGGACCAGGGGGACTGGGGACGCCTGAAGGAAATCGGGGAAGCCGGGGGGCAGCCCAGCCACCCTCACCCTGCTGGCCTTCTCAAAAGAACCAACAAGAAACCCATAGGCGGACAATGTGATTTCGGTCTGTCAACTTGCCAAAGTCAGGACAGGTCAGGCGGGAAGGCAAGGGAGGCCAGGGAAACCGGGGAGGTCAGGGAGGGTGGGGAGGTCAGGGACGTCAGGGAAGCCACCGAATCCCGGGAGGCCAGGGAGGCCAGGGGAAGCCAAGGAGGCAGTCGGGAGACAGCCCGGAAACAGCCGGGAAACAGTCGGGAGACATCCGGGAAACAGCCGAGAGACAGCCGGGAGACAGCCGGGAGACAACCGGAAGACAGCCGGGAGACAGCCGGGAGACAGCCGGGAGACAACCGGGAGACAACCGGGAGACAGCTGGGAAGCAGCCGGGAGACAGCCGGGAAGCAGCCGGGAGGCGGCCGGGAAACAGGCGGGAGACAGCCGGGAGACGGCCGGGAGACAGCCCGGAGACAGCCAGGAGATAGCCGGGAGACAGCCGGGAGACAGCCGGGAAACAGCCGGGAGACGGCCGGGAGACTGCCGGGAGACAGCTGGGAAACAACCGGGAGACAACCCGGCTGTAATCCGCGCCCGCCGCTGGCATCCTGTCCCGGGCAGCTGGGTGGGGAGCAGCTTCCGCCACGCGCCCTCTCTTAATTTGACCGCCCGGGCTGATCGGGTAGGGTGTCGCGAGCAGCGGCTGCAATCTCTGCCCGCCGCTGGCATCCTGTCCCGGACGGCTGGGTGGGGAGCAGCTTCCGCCACGCGCCCTCTCGCATTTGACCGCCCGGGCTGATCGGGTAGGGGTGTCGCGAGCAGCGGCTGTAATCCGCGCCCGCCGCTGGCATCCTGCGTTGGTCCCGGGCGGCTGGGTGGCTGCGGGAAGCTCTGGGAAGCTCCGGGAGGCTGCGGGAAGCTGCGGGAGGTTCCGGGAAGCTCCGGGAAGCTGCGAGGGGCTCCGTGGGAAGCTGCGGGAAGCTCCGGGAAGCTGCGGGACGCTCGGGGAAGCTGCGGGAAGTTCCGGGAGGCTCCGGGAGGCTCTGGCAGGCTGGGGAGGTCAGGGGAGCCCCGGGAGATCAGGGGAGGCCGGGGAAGTCGGGGACGCCGTGGAGGCCAGGGGGGGCCGGGAAGACCGGGGAGGTCAAGGGAAGAAGTCAGGGGAAGCCGGGGAGAGGCTCGGGTTCGAAGCCGGGGAGGCCGGGGAGGCCGGGGCGACCGGGGAGGCCGGGGAAGTCGGGGAGGCCGGGGCACAGATCATGGGAAGCCGGGGAAGCCGAGGAAGCCGGGGAAGCCGGGGACCCTCGCTCTGCTGGCTTTCTCGGGAGACCCAACAGGAAACCCATAGGCGATCAATATGATTTCGGTTTGTCAGCTTGGGGAGGTCAGTGAAGCCAAGGAAGCCGGGGAAGCCGGGGAGGCCGGGAAGGCGAGGGAGGCCGGGAAAGTTCGGGGAGGCCAAGGGAGGTCAGGGGAGGCCGAGGAGGCCGGGGAGGCCAGGGAGACCGGGGAAGTCAGAGGAAAGGAGAGGTCAGGGGAAGCCGGGAAGCTGGCGAAGCCGGGAAAGCCGGGGAGGCCGGGGAGGCGCGGGAGGCCGGGAAGGCCGGGGAGGCCAGGGGAGGTCAAGGGAAGCCGGGGAGGCCGGGAGGCCAGGGGAAGTCAGGGGGGGCCAGGGAAGAGGCTGGGCCGAAGTCAGAAGAGGCCGGGGAAGCGGGGAGGCCGGGAAGGCCGGGGAGACCGGGAAAGCCGGGGAGGCCAGGGAAGGTCGGGGAGATCAAAGGAGACTGAGGAAAGGTCAGGTGAGGCCGGGGAGGCCGCGGGATGCCGGGGAGGTCAGAAGAGGCAGGGGAGAGGTCAGGGGATGCCGGGGAGAGGCCGGGGGAGGCCGGGGAGGCCGGGGAGGCGGGGGAGACCGGGAAGGCCTGCATGGGAGGCCGGGAAGGCCGGGGAAGAGGCTGGGGAGGCCAGGGGAGTTCAGAGGAGGCGGGGGAAACCGGAAAGGCCGGGGAGGCCGGAAAGACCGGGGAGGTCAGGGGAGGCCGGGGAGGCCGGGGAGGTCAGAGGGGGCTGGACAAGTCAGGAAACCGGAGAAGGCAAGGAAGTCGGGGAGGCCGGGGAAGCCAGGGGGACCGGGGAGGCTGGGGAGGCCGGGGAAGTCAGGGGAGGCCGGGGAGGCCGTGGAGGTCAGGGAGGCCGGGGAGGTCAGGGAGGCCGGGGAGGTCAGGGAAGCCGGGGAGGCCCGGGAGGTCAGGGGGGTCAGGGAAGGTCACTTTGTACATTTTGCGTTTTATGAGTTTTATAACAGAGTTATAACGTTTTACGCGGGGCCGCATGTTAACTGCTTTATAATTTTTTGTGGTGGAGTCTGTAACTGAGTTATAAAAATGTATATTTTTTCACAATTTATGTTAATTTTTCATAATTTATGTTAATGTTTTGCTAATATATGTTAAGTATTGTGTTGCGTTTTTGGGGCTCCTACTTGGGGGGGGGTCAGGCGGCGGGCCGTCAGGCATCAAGGAATATAGTGGGCGGCGGACGGGGGGCCAGCAGGCCCCAGTCGCTGCGCCGCAGTCGCCTGTGCCAGACGCGAGACGGCGAACGCTGCCTCGCCGCCGTCGCGATCGCCCGCGCCCGCCTGTCGGGCCGCGGGCTGGGGCCGAACGGATGCGCCCGCGCGCACCCCAAGAGCAGGACCAAGACTCGTTTTACACACGCCCCTCAGGCAGCACAGGGGAAATGCGGCACAAACGTGCCTCTGTCGCTTATCTTGTACACGAGGGCGCACAGAATACGCTCGACTGGAAGCAAGGAC
The DNA here is from genome assembly GCA_963575745.1 of Prorocentrum cordatum. Classification (NCBI taxonomy): domain Eukaryota; class Dinophyceae; order Prorocentrales; family Prorocentraceae; genus Prorocentrum; species Prorocentrum cordatum. Next base: position 55,699 of record CAUYUJ010015621.1, read on the forward strand.
ATCGCGCCGTGCTTTCTCCACGACCCAAGACCATCAATCGGAGCGCACACGTTTACAATGGCGCCAAAGCCTTGCACTATGCCCAAATGGCCATGCACGTAACCGACAGCGAACCCGCAGTGCCAATTGTCACCACTTCTCCAGCACAGCAAATCATTGTTAAAAAAACGGCCTCGGGACGTGGTGACGGCCAGAGACCAGCGGGTGGCAGTTGCACGGGCGCCACCGCCCAGGTCTAGCCGTCTGTTTGTCCTGCGCACTGGGTCTACAAGGTAACAGTGCTGAAACGCATTCCCCTGGGAATCCCACCAGCCCTCTGGGCGTAGGTGGTTGAGAGATTACTTCTCCACCCCTCATTCTTCCCCTTCGGGGAAGGGTTTATCCCTCCCCCTACCCCCTCCCCTGGACCTGGGCGGGGGGCGCGGCGACGCGTTGGAGCGTCCAAAAATGGCGTCGGCGAGGAAGCCACAATCATTGATTTTACTTGGGGTTTGGCCCCATTTTGACCTCCTAGCGGGGGGGGGCTAATTGAAGACACCCCCCTTCGTTGACCGATCTCCTCCAAGATAGCCCGAAGAAGCGCCCAGGAGGCCCCGAGAGGTCCCAAGATGGCCCCAAGATGGCGCCACGAGACCCCCAAGAGGCCTCCAGGATGCCCCCGAGAAGACCCCAGACGGCCCCAAGAGCCCCCCCCCCGAGGCACCCAAGACCCCGAAGAACCCCCAGGATCGCCAGGAGACCCCCAAGACGCCCCAAGAGGCCACCAATAATCGCCCGAGAGATACCCCAAGAGGCTCCGAGAGGCATCCAAGAGACATCTGGCCCTTGTGCTTGCCCTCCTCCTCCTCCTCCTGATCCTCCTTCCTGCTCCTACTCCTTCTCGTCATCCTCCTCCTCCTCCTCCTCCTCCTCCTCCTCCGCCTCCTCATCCTATTCATCTTCCTTCTTCCCACTCCCTCATCCATCCATCCATCCATCCATCCATCCATCCATCCATCCATCCATCCACCTCCTCCTTCCCCTCCTCACTACTTTGCACGGTTCGGCCATCCTCCTCTTTGTTGCCGCACTCCCTTGATCACCTCAGCTCGCCTGGACATCGTTTCTGGATGGGCTGGTGGGGATACGCGAAGCGTTTAGAATAGCTATTCACCATTCGGCGAAGCTCTGTGGCCAGGGCAGTCGAACACGCCTCTCTGTACGCAAACGACATAGTCTTCTTAAAAGTTCTATGTTTGCGCTCGGTTGAGAAGCACGACAACAAAATTCCAAAGGCAATCCACGCTTGAAACACGTGCACTGTGAAATGAAGTTTTGGCCTCCGACATTCGGGGTACAGCCGTGCATAGAGCTTTGCAAACTCTTTGTATGCCTCAAGTGTTGCCCCCGCCTCCGCTGGATCGCCGCGCTCCAAAGTCTCGAATATCCCGACGAGCATTTTCAAGACGAGCAGGTGCTCGCCCAACTCAGCGTGATCGTGACCGACAAACTCATCCATGAACATCGCCAGCACCACAGTAGCAGAGAGGACTTCCGAAGCGAATGCCCTGATGTGCTTATTAGCTCCAGGCACGTACCGCTGGCTGAAGAACTTCTTGGGCAGCTGCTGGTGGCCCCGAGGGAGCTTCACATTTTCCGCCCACAGGTCGATGAGCTCCAGGTCAAACTCTTGGCTGTAGTTGGTCAGCGCTCTGAGGGTACGATTCAGCACGAACTGCCCGGTGCCGCCTGATGCGGCAAGGCAGTGCATCCAATCCAGGTAGATACACTCGGGAGGCCTTGCAATCTCGAACAACTCTTCGTCCCACAGTATTGAGGCGGTGTCGTACTTAACCCCCAGGTGTTGCTGGTCGAGCTTGAGCTGCCTCCTATCCCCTCTCGCCGACAGGTCCGACAGATGATCGATGATCGTTTTTAGCTCCTCATGCGTTCTCAGCTGCATCTTCTCGTACGAAGAACTCCAAATATGAAGGACGTCAGGGTCGTCGTCGAAATACTCGCACCTGCCAACGACGTTCCGACATTTCGGGCAAGGCACGCTACCAGCCGCGCCCTTGAAACTGAACGAATTCACATGTGCCTCAAAATCTGCAAGAAAAACTGCGAAGCGTGCCGTCACATGCCGTCGATGTCCATTAAGATTTACCCTGATCCCTACCTTGTCCAAGCCCCAACATTTTGAGCCAACGAACCTCGACATGACCCACTTCAACAACATCGAATCTGAAAATCCAACTTCCTTCATGTCATTCTTTCGCACGTACGAGAACGTCGTCCACCCATCTGCTCGGGAACGGTACCACGATGGGTACTCCAGTATTGTCCAATACACACATTCACTGCTTCTCCCCGCGTCTGGCCTCTTATCGTTTCCAGGGGTCGCTTTGTCCACGTAGATGGCTATCCGAAGAGCCCCATCCCGAGACCCATCGATGCATTCTGAAAGAAAGGCGCTAAACGCTGGACACGTCTCTGCAGCGTGGTACAACCATGCCTGCGGGGATATGTATTCGATCTCGATGTTGCCAGTCGCCCCTGGTACCGTATCTCGCTGAATCAGCGTGCCGTAAGGAGTCGGCGTCCGCCCAAGTGAATGCAAGTCTTGCGATCGCAAGGACTGCAAGTGGCTGATTGAGAACGTTCTGAGCCCGTGGGATAGCCGCATGCGCCTGGCAGACTCCAGGACCCCGCGGCAAGCAACATTGGCATCCAACAGCGCACCAGACAACTCCGTAAGTCCTGGGCCGTCTACCACGGCCACTGCCATGGGAGTGGGAGCGAACGCACGCCCACAACATGGTTGAGCCAAAATGGCTATGGGCGGAGAGAGGGCGAAAGGGCGAGGGAAGGTGCGCTGATGAGCAGCGTCTGATCGGCAACACACTGCCCAACTCGTTGTTTTTTTCTGACTTAAGGCTTGTGTTCGGACGCGCTCGAAGTTGCCTCATTTGAACTCCCGCTCGAGACGTCCCCGCATGATGTAGCTGACGCAGTGGTACTCGGGACTTTCTCCCACCATATCTACACATATATATATATATATATATATATATATATGTATATGTATATGTATACACACACCTCGCTTATGCTGAACTCCCGCTCGGGACTTGCTCACCGCGGATCGTCACCAGCCGATTCTTATCACCGTGAAATTTGTGTCACGGTTGTTGTCTGTAGTTAGTTGTTTTTGGTGTGTTAGTGTAGTTGTAGATGTTTGTATAGTGGGTATGTTTGTTTCGTTTGGTGTGGGTTGGCATTTTCAGTTACTTCTTGCTAGTGTCTGGGGCCGAAAGGCCTCATGCATGTCCAACTTCACTGCCGCCGAAACTCGAGCAGTGCAGACCTACCCCACAAGCCTGTGCCATGGACACGCATGCGCTCTGGGGCGCATTCGAACAGCCAGCTGCTGGCCAGGCCCGAGCAACTGGTAAGAGAAAAAACGGGCCAGCCTAGCGGTAGCGAGCGCGCTCCTCGTACTTCTGCGGGTTATTGCAGATGTCTTTCACCAGGGCCACCAACTTCGACCACTGCGTCTTCATCGAGGCCTGACCAGATCCCCAGGGGAAGGCCCAGTCGTCACGGCGGCCACGACCTGGCTTCACCCTCCAAGTGCGCGCCTTCTCCATCGTATAGATGGTCACGTCTCCATAGTAGCGGGGCGGGATCCTGCTCTTCGGGGAGAACTTCAGGTCGCTGCTGTTGGAACTCGAAGTTGGCGATGCCTTCGAGGCCGAAAGCTTCGCCTTGGCCGTTGCCTTGATCTTGGGAGTGCTTGTCGGGCTCCTGGCCTTGATCGTCTTCATCGGGTGCATGGCAGGACGACGGAGTACAGCGCTGCCCTCGTCTTCGAAGGCGTCTACCTCCATCGCCTCGTCCTCGTCGTCGCCGTGGGTCGCAGCGGCAGGGCGCTTAGCCAGCGTGTGCTTAATCTTACTCGTCAAGTCGGCAAGGCTGGACTGGTTCGCCTTGCCCGCTGGAGCAGCCGCGGCAGGCGGCTCCAAAGCAGGCTGCGGCGACGCGCCAGGCTGGCGCTGCTCCTGCTGCGGTGGAGGCTGCGCGCCAGGCGGCGCCTGCGAGTCGAGCACGCTCAGGGACTGGCTCGACGACGCCTTGGCAGGGATCCCAGGGAGTGGCGGCACGCCATACGCTAAAACCGACGCCTGATTCATGTCGAGCTGGGGGCCTCCGAACTGCGGACCGTACCACGGCAGCGCCTGCTGCTGAGATTGCCAAGCCTGTTGAGGATGCTGATGCTGCTGGGGCTGGGCCACCTGCTGCCCCATGCAAGGCGGCGCGGCGTCACATGACGGGAACATCTGCCTCATGGGCCCCTTGGGCGTTGAGGAGCGGACCCCCGTCCTGTTGCTCCTGCACGGGCCACCGCTCATCATCGCAACCTGCGCCGAGTCGATCTTAGGAGGGACTGGGGGCTCGGAAGCGTAGACCTCGTTGTGCAGCGCAGGGTTCTCGGTCTTGAAGGTCTCCAGGCAGCTCGGGTACTCGCTCGGGCCCCTCTGAACCCCTTGAGAACCCGTGCGGACGTAGTTCTTCAGATTGTTGGTGTACGTGTACAGCTGCGACGGCGCCAATGGGGCATGCGCATATAGTGCGACCGCCGCCGCGTGGGCGTAGGTGGGGCAGTTGGCCTTCACGAGGCGGAGGCGAATCATGAGGGCAGCCATGTGGTAGATCTTGGAGTCTGTTGACCCGCTCCCCGCAAAGACGTGCCAGTCCGCCTCCTTTAGGTAAAAGTGCAAGTGCATCGCGTTCTGCTTCGGCGCGCTGGTGCCCTGCTGACGGCCGCCCCCAGAAGAGATCATGTTGGCCCTGGTGTCGACGGCGTCGGACACCCTCACCTTCTGCTCAGCACTGATCCTCTCGTTCTGGCCGATCATCTGGACGACGGCCGTGCCGATCTCCACGGTGATCGTGGACATGATGATCTGATTCACGATGCTCTCGACTACCCTTGCCGCCACGGTGGGGATGTCGCGATGGCCGCTCGTGGCCAAGCATTCCATGTATTCCAAGCGCGCTGCAACAAACCGACAGAGTGGGCTGTCAGCCGAAGGGGCGGCCATGCTGACAGCCAAGGTCGCCTCCACAAACCTCAGAGCTTAAGCCCAAAATGGCTACGGGGAGGGTGTTGAAGAAGAGCGCGTGCAATTGCACGCCTCTCGCACGCTCCCTGGGGCCCCTCCGAGGGGCCATTTGCACGCCCAGCCCCTCTTGCACGCGGGATGTCTCGAGCGAGACGCGTGCAATTGCACGCCGTTTGCACGCGCCACCCCCCCAGGCGTGCAAACGCGTGCAATTGCACGCCTCGTGCGCGCGCCCTGCTCGCAGCAACATCGGCCCCCGCCTCTCCACCTCGAGGGGGGGGGGAAGGGGGCGGGCGGAGAAGGGACGGAGGAGGGAGGAGGGGAATGGGGAGAAAAGGAAGAGGGCGCAGACCGACGCGTCGTCTTATTCCTGCTCCTCCTCGTCGTCTTTGTCCTTCTCCTCCTCCTCCTTGTCCTCCTCCTCCTCCTTCTCCTCCTCCCCCTCCTCCTCCCCCCCGTCCTCCCCCCTCCTTGGCCCCCGCTCGAGACTTAACCCCATGCCATAACCATTTACCCGAACCCCTAACCCGAACCCCGAACCCTTAACTTAACCTGAACCCCTAACCCCTCAGCCCAAACCATGACCCCTAACCTGACCCTAACCCCTTAGCCCGAACCCGACCCCCTAACCCCTTAGCCCGAACCCAAACCCCTTACCCGAACCCTAACCCCTAACCCTGAACACCTCCTCCTCCTCCTCCTTTTCCTCCTCCTCCTCCTCCTCCTCCTCCTCCTCCTCCTCCTCCCCCCCCTCCTCCTCCATGCGATGTTTTCTGGGCCCTAGGACCACGTGGAGCAAAACAAAGACAGACTTGTCCATGTCTCCTGCCTTCCCTTCGAATGAGGGGGTTGGCGGCAGGAGAAATGCGTAAGTTTGTCTTCGTTTTGCTGCAAGGGGCCCCAGATGCGAAAAAAGACGGGGAACACGCATCGCCGCGCGCGCGGGCGCGACGCGGGCCTTCGCAGTGAAGATGAGGTCGACGTATCCTCCTCGTCGTCCTCCTCCTCCTCCTCCTCCTCCTCCTCCTCCTCCTCCCCTCCTCCTCCTCTCCCCTCCTCAACCCCCGCTCGAGACTTGACCCCTACCCCCTAACCTAACCCGACCCCATTACCGTAACCCGAAACCTTAGCCCCTTACCCTAACCCCTAGCCCTCGACCTCACCCTAAACCCTAACCCCAGAAACCGAACCCCTAACCCTAACCCCTAACCCTAACCCTAACCCCACCCTAGCCCGAACTCTTAAGGCCAAACACCTCCTCCTCCTCCTCCTCCTCCTCCTCCTCCTCCTCCTCCTCCTCCTCCTCCCCCCCCTCCCTCCGGGCACCGGAGCACACGGCGCGGCGGCCGCGCCGCGTCGCGAGGTTGGGGGCCCATGGGTTCGGGGGTGTCCCCTACCCCTCCTCCCCCTCCCCAGCAAAGATTTTCCGTGGCCCTAAGGGCCTTTAGGACCAAGAAAAAACTACCCTTTGGGAACAAGGCCGAGAAACCCGCAAGAGGCTCACAGGAGCCTCCCAGATGCCCCCAAGAGACCTCCAAGACGCCTCTGTAAAGCACCCCGAGAAACCCTTATGTTCATCCATGGGGCTCCTGACCCACAGCCCAACTGGGGGTCGGCGGAATGGCATAAGCGAGCCCTCCAAGAGGCCACTGAGGGGTAACCCGAGAGACCCCCATGCTAATCTAAGAGGCTCCTGACCCGCAGCCGAGCTGGGGGTCGGCGGAATTGCGTAAGCGAGCCCTCCCTCCAAGAGGCCTCTGAGAGGTATCCCAACAGACCCTCATTTTCATTTGAGACGCCCCTGACCATCAGTCCAGCTGGGGGTCGGCGGAATGGCGTAAGCGAGCCCTCCAGGATGCCTATCCCCAGAGACCCCCATGTCAATCCAAGAAACCCCAGACCCACAGCCCAGCTGGGGGTCGGCAGAATGGCGCAAGCCCCTTGAACAACGTGGTGCTGGGGAACCAACTGATGAGAACTGCGATGCTTGTGATGGCGACGCGTCGCATAGCATAGCATTGCGAGTAGCATAGCGAGTAGTACAAGGAGTAGCATACCAAGTATTATAGCGAGCCTCATAGCGAGACGCATGGAGAGTCGCACTGCGAGTAGCATAGCGAGCAGCATAAGGAATACCATATGTAATGCCATATCGAGTAGCATAGCGGGTAGCATGGCGAGTAGCATGGCGAGTAGCATATCGAATACCATACAAGTACGATAAGGAATCGCATCGCGAGTAGCATCGCGACGACCATCGCGAGCATAATAGCCACGACCATAGCGATTAGCATGGCGGGTAGCACAGCGAGTAGCGTAGCGCGTAGCACCGCGAGTAGCATAGCGATTAGTATAGCGAGTAGCACAGCGAGTGGAAGGTGAAATGACGTAGCGAGTAGCATATCGAGTACCATACCGAGCAGCATAGCGAGTAGCATTCTGCACGGCACAGAGCTTGTTGTCACGTCGCGTCTTGTGGCGGCCGTCCAGGTTGCACAGTGCCCAACGACAAGCGTAATCAGCAATACCCAAACGCTGCACTTGGCGGTACCGACTCGCCCTATATGTTGTATATAGGGAGGACAACTGTGCACGTGTAGCTATAATGGCCTTCGCAGCGCGCCACTTCTCAATGCGCTGAGCGTTATTGCTATCTTGGCAGGCTGGCCAGCATCGCAAGCAGCAGAACGACTACCCAGCCCACGCGACCCATGAGAACCATATACGCGTAACGCTTCTCATGACGGGATGGGTCTGGTGGGGGATGTGGGGGGGCCTGGGTATCCATGCGCGCGCGTCTTGGGCCGAGTAGCCGCGATGCATCCTAAGGGGCCGCAGGCGTGCCAAAAAGAAGAGTAAACAAAAAAACGACAAGCTTGGCGCAAGAGATGGCTCACCCACGGCTTGCTGCGAGGCACTGGCGCCCCTCGGGCGGCGACTGCATCAGGGCCGAAATGCAAACATATACCCAAAGCAGTCTGCCTGGGGCATGCAATAGTGAAATCGCGAACGCATCGCTCAGAAACCCTCACCAGATCAAGGCTCCGTGGTCGGCACTCCGCCCGCCAGCAGCTGCAGCTCCTCCTGCGCCTCCTGGCGCTGGAGGAACAGCTTGCGGATCTGCTCCCTGACCTTCTCTTTGAGAAGCTTGATCCTACCGTTGATCTCACCCACCTTGAAGCCCTCAGGCGGCTCGAAGGCCTCGTCGGCGATGGCGTCGATCTCCGCCGAGATGGCCCCGATCTCCGCCACGACCGCCCTGCAGGCTGGCAGGAGCTGCCGCGGCATGAATTGCCCCTCGTTGGCCTTCTCCGCGTCGTCCACGTTCGTCTGGATGACATCCTTCTGCTTCGAGAGGAAGTCCTTGGCCTTTGTGAGCGTGGACCTCTGGGCAGGGGTCACCTTAACCGTCTTCTTCGTCTTGCCGCCCTTCCCGCTGTTGCCACCAGCGCCGCCCTCCTGACCTCCAGGCGTGGCGGCATGCGGCCCTCCTGTCGTGGGGGTGCCGCCAGCCGCGCGCTTACTCTTCTTCAGGGTCCTCTCGCTGGTGAGCTCCCTCGTCGCGACCTTCTCGGACTCCTCGCGCCGCTTCCGCGTGCGCGTGTAGTTGAGGCCCTCGTACATTATGCGGCCCGTGATGTCGCAAACGAAGTTGTCGGCGTTCGCGAGGATCGCCTTGGCCACCTCTGGCTTCTCGAAATATTTGTCCCACACGTCCTTTTCGTCCATGTAGTGGCCCGTCCCTGCGCGCTCCTCGCTGGCCTTCTCGCGCTTGGTCTCGTTGGCCTTCGTCAAGAGAACGGCAAGGAGGGCATCGGGGTCGTCGCGGTACTGATCGACGAACTGGGCGCGCTCGTCGGCGCCGAATTTGTGCCATTGGTCCTTGAGCACAGGGTCCTTGAACCAGCGGTTCCTCTTGCCCCTGAAGCTGTTGCAGTCTGAACAGCGCCTCTTTTCCACCCCACTCTTAGTCACGTACGCCAAGGTGCCCTCGACCTGGAGAGGAGGAGGAGGAGGAGGAGGAGGAGGAGGAGGAGGAGGAGGCGAGGAGGATGATGAGGATGAGGAGGAGGAGGAGGAGGAGGAGGAGGAGGAGGAGGAGGAGGAGGACGACGAGGACGAGGACGTGGAGGAGGAGGAGGAGGAGGAGGAGCAGGAGGAGGAGGAGGAAGAGGGGAAGGAGAAGGAGGAGGAGGAGGAGGAGGAGGAGGAGATGGGGAAGGTTGAGCAGGATGAGGATGAGGAGGAGGAGGAGGAGGAGGAGGAGGAGGAGGAGGAGGAGGAGGAGGAGGAGGGGTGTGGGGGAGGACGACGGGGAGGAGGATGAGGGGGAAGGGAGGAGGGCGAGGAGGAGGAATATGAGGAGAAGGTGGGGGAGGAGGAGGAGGAGGAGGAGGAGGAGGAGGAGGAGGAGGATGAGGAGAAGGAGGAGACGGGGGGAAGGAGGAGGAACGGGGCGAACAAGAGGAGGGCGGAGGCGGGATAAGGGAGGACTGCCTTGGGCTTCTCGCAGTCGATGCACGTGAACGTGCCAGAGGTCACTGCCACGGCTGCAGTCGACGCCTGGGCTGCCATCGGTCGTCTGCTCGATCTGTGGTGCAGCTGTCGGACCGAACGCGTGCCAACTCCTTTGGCCAAAACGGCTATGACACCATCCTCCTCATCATCATCCCATCCTCCCCCCCACCACGTAAGATGGGCAGAAATGACACACGCTGACCACGCAACTACGACAAGTAGCACTGCAAACAAACTAACATGCGATGTATTCATTGTGCTGGTCTGCCGTGCTGGTATGCCGCGCTTGTCGATCGAACTGTAGACGCTTCGCGCATCCCCACCAGCCCATCCAGAAACGATGTCCAGGCGAGTTGAGGTGATCAGGGAAGTGCGGCAGAAAAGAGGAGGACGGCCGAACCGTGCAAAGGAGTGAGGAGGAGAAGGACGAGGTGGATGGATGGATGGATGGATGAGGGAGTGGGAAGAAGGAGGATGAATAGGATGAGGAGGAGGCGGAGGAGGAGGAGGAGAAGGAGGAGGAAGAGAAGGAGTAGGAACAGAAAGGAGGAACAGGAGGAGGAGGAGGGCAACCACAAGGGCCAGAGGTCTCTTGGATGCCTCTCGGAGCCTCTTGGGGTATCTCTTGGGCGATTCGTGGTGACCTCTTGGGACGTCTTGGGGGTCTTTTGGCGATCCTGGGGGGCTCTTCGGGGTCTTGGGGGCCTCCTGGGGGCCTCCTGGGGGCCTCGTGTGGCCATCTTGGGGCCATCTTGGGACCTCTTGGGGCCTCCTGAGCGCTTCTTCGAGCCATCTTGGAGAAGATTGGTCAACGAAGGGGGGGCCCTCAATTAGCCCCCCCCCAGGAGGCCAAAATGGGGCCAACACCTTAGTGACATCAATGATGTTGGCTTCCTCACCGAGGCCATTTCGGACGCTCCAACGCGTCGCCGCGCCCCCCGTCCAGGTCCAGGGGAGGGGGAAGATCAAACTCTCTAAACCACCTACGCCCAGAGAGCTGGTGGGATTATTTTTCTGACCCGTGCATATCGTGGACCGCCAACGTACAAAGGGCAGAAGCAATCCGCCGCCGTGCTTGTACGGCTGTGGCGTGTTAGAGTGCCCGTTGGCTGTCGGGTACGGTTTCTGCAATTTTTCAGGGGGCGTCAAGGACGCCCGCGGGGTTCCTTATCAGGCGAGTGTCTCCCCGCCGTGCGACATCATTCCCCCATACAGCGCGAATCTTAAAATATGTTAATTTTTCATAATTTTTCATAATTTTTTATAATTTTTATAACTGGGTCATAATTTTTTAATAAGATTTCACAATTCTGCGGCTCAGAATTATGTTGTAATCTGGAAAGCAGTTATGAATGGGTTACAACTTTTATAAGAAGTTATAAAACCGCAATATATTACCTGAAATTATAATCCCGCTAACGCTGTTATAACTATGTTGCAGCCTTGTTATAAGGCTGTTGCGGTGCACTTACAACTACTTTACAAAAAGCGCAAAAGCAAAAATATACAAAGCAGGGGAGGCCGAGGAGGTCAGGGGAGGCCGGTGATTGTAGGACCTCCGCAAGGACCCTGCAAGGACCTCCCCACAAGGTCGCTGCTGCAGCCTGCGCTATTCTCCGCTGGTGCTTGCTACCTGGGGTGTTAAGGTGGCCGGAACATAGGCTTTGACCGCAACGTAGGATTTGGCCGGAACGTAGGATTTGGCCGTAGGCTGTGGCTGGCCTGGCGTGTCCTCCTGGGCTCTTCGGAAACCAAAATAACGATAAACTCGTACAAAAATAACAAACATGCTTTGCGCGTTTTGCGTGCACCCGCCCAGGACGCCATAGAACGCCGTCTCAGAACGATGCCAGAACGCCTCGGAACGATCCCAGGATGCTTCGGGACGCCCCAGAACGCCCCAAGACGCCCCAGAAAGCCCCTGGACGCTTCAGAACGCGCCAAAACGCCCCAGAACGCCCAAGTGCGCATCGGCACAGACGCGGTACGCCGCGTACACTGCCTTCTGGTGGGTCAGGTTTGGGCGGCCCAAGACCGCCCCAGGACGCACCAGGACCAGGGCGCTCCAGGACTTCCCAGAACGTCCGGCCGCAGGGCGCCCCAGAACAATCTAGAAAAGTCCAGAACGCCCCAGGTCGGCCCAGAACACTCCAGAACGCCTGGGCCATGACAGAGACCCATGTATGTATAGGCGGCTTACATGATTTCGGTCTGGCATTTGCTGTGATTCCGACTGCTCCCGAGCCCGGGAGGTGCAGCCAGCCGGGCCAGCCACAGCCTATCTAGACCCAGCCGGACCAGCCAACTTAGTTCAACTTAATTCAACTTAGTTCAACTTAGTTCAACTTAGTTCAACTTAGTTCAACTTAGTCCAACTTAGTTCAGCTTAGTTCAACTTAGTTCAATTTCGTTCAACTTAGTTCAATCCCCCTGCTCAGAGACCCATGTATCTATAAGCGGCGAATCTGATTTCGGTCGGCTCCTGGCCTCCCAGCTGCTCCCGGCTGCCGGCTCCCGGTCTCCCATGCTGCTCCCGGCAACTCCAGACGCAGCATACGCTGCCTTCTGGAGGGTCGGGCTTGGGCGGCCCCAGACAGCCCGGAGGCTGCTGTGTGCTTGAGGTGTTTGATGTGTTTGAGGCGTTTGAGGTGTTTGATGTGCACTGAATAATTGATGTGTTTGATGTGTTTGAAATGTTTGAAGTGTTTGAAGTGTTTGCCGTGTGTGAAGTGTAGGACGCTCCGGGGATGGAGGGTAGAACTGGATAGAACTGGATAGAACTTAAGATAGAACTGGATAGTGCCGGATAGAACTGGATAGAACTGGATAGAACTGGATAGAGCTTAAGATAGAACTTGAGTAGACCTCGGATAGAACTTGATGGGGCTGCAACACGCGCAACAACGCGCACAACTCTTCACGCTGCCTTCCAAAGATCGCAGTCCACGAGATGCCTTCTTGCTTGAGGGGGTATGGGCACGCACTTCAGTAGCATAGCTTCGTAGCTCCCAGGAGGGAGCCGAGACATCAGCGAAGCGAATCGATTATGAGTTGGTCGGCGATACAAGCTGCGATCTTCTTTTCGCCGCGCTCCTTCTGCATCTGAGCTCGCCACTTTCGAAATCCGGCCGCGTCCGAAAAGGAGCCAATCAAATCACCAGCAGCGTTTCGGACCTCGACTTGCACCTCCGACATTTTGATGTGGATGATCATGTCATGGGTGGGGCGTCGATGCGGGCACGCGCATGTCGGTAAAACGCGGCGCCGCTTCAAGAAATCTCGACCTCATGTGGCGACGTCCTGGGAAACCGTGCGCGATTGATTGGCAGGCCACAGGAAATTGCGTGCCCGTGGGGACAAGAAATGGGCTGGTCGTAGGAGCGACCTTGTTTACTCAGGGAGGAAGCCACATTTTCTACGCGCGCGGCCGCCAAAAAATTAAAAAGAACACAACGATGCAGTCGGGCAATTATGATCGATGCCAGGCGCGCCTAGCGAACAAGCGTTATGCCGTGAGCAGGCTCCGCTGTTCGATGCCGACGCGTGCCTCCGACATTCGAGGTAGGCGCGCACTGGGCTGCAGAAGCACGCATGTCATGAAACAAACGGCGGCGCGTCAAGAACTATCGACCACGCGTGACGACGAGAGCGTCCTCGCCATTCCAGAAAAGTGCTTGGGTCGAGCTCGAAAGCCTTTCGGGCGACCTTTTCGCCCGGACTTCCCCAACACCAAGTCGAGAATATTACCCGCTGGGCCGAAGCGAATCTCGCTGGCGCAGCGGTGTTCCGGGACGACGCTCGCAGGCCAGTCCTGTTGGGTCTGCACAGCAGAAGTCGCACAAACGCAAGCTTCTCCCAGATGCTCCGGACGGCCCTGCAACGTATGGCTATCAACGCTCCGAGAGGTCATTTTGTCAAACTGGCCTCGACGCATGAAGTCTTGGTCATGGTCTGCAGAGCTGGACACAGCGCTGTGAATGCAAATGCGACGCCGCAAGGGGACGACGAGGACGTCAGAATTACACACGTGCCTACTTAGCCTTCAGTTTTTCCCATAGCTCCAGATGCTCCTCGTAGTTGTCGTTCTGGAACCATCTCCGCGCAAGGTACTCAGCGGATGTCCGGAATTGGAGAATGCGGTCCGGATTGCCATCAGAATCGACTTGCGGGACTTGGGTTGGCGACAGGATGCCGTGAGGACACGCTCCCCAAAAGGACCTCTGCCGATGAAGTGTTGCTCGTATGTCCGCTGGCACCACGGGTCCAGCATCCCGGCGGCGTCGCTGTCCAGCAGGCCCAGATTAGCCCGGAAGTATTCGCTTGTGACAGCCATGCCTTTACAAGCGCACTTTTTTTCGGGCGAGGGCGCACTGGCGCAGCTGCGCTAAAATCGGCGCGCGGCTCTCCGTGATTCGGTGCTCCGGCGCACAGACGCTGCATGCCGCTAGGGGGTGCTTTTGCCGGATGGGCAATCTGCTTCAAAGGAAAGCAATGCCACGGCGCAGATCACCCAAGGACGCGCGGTGCGAGCACTGCGGGAAGCTATCTACCCGTAAGGGCCTCCTCGAGCACAAGCGCCACGTAAAATGTGCGCCCACTTCGAAGGCAACGCCGCGCAAGTGGGAGAGAGCGAGGTGTAAATACTGCCACCGCTCCTTCCATAGTTCCAATGGTTTACGCGTTCACGTCTCGACCCAACACCCTTCCGAGTACCGCCCAACAGCGTGAAGGCACACCGCTCGCCCCTCAAGCGCACCAGCTCACATGGCAAGACCGAGGGCAAACGCGAACCCTCGAAAGACGCACGCCGAAGCAGCAGTCATGCAGGGAAGCGCGGCGCGCCTCTGGAAGCACAGCGGTCTCGGAAACCCAACGGCAAACAGAGCGAGGTGTCTCCCGTGAAAACGCCTAGCGTGGCCAAGCTCGAAGCCATGATCCAGAAGGGCGCAGACCCGGACACGGCACGGCGCGTCTGGGAGGAGGTACTGCGTCGACAGCGACTGCAGCAGGACATCCCCAAAGTCAGGAGATAGCTTGTGGCCGCACAGGCGCTCAGGAGATATGTTTCCACACCACTGAACAACTTAGCTTGCCTGGCAATTTCGGTCCATCTGCAGCGGTGGCCCATCCGATATGGTGGGTATGTGCCAGCGACCAGCGCCGGAAAAGGTGTTATGCTGCAGGGGAGGATCGCAATTTTTTGACCACGATCTGGTCGGATTCGGGGCTTTACCTTTTTCTTGGCGGCGGACCGTGCTAAAACTTCCCGCGGTGGTATACCGAGCCTCAGAATTTGTTTGGGCATAAGCACGCGCCAGCTCGACTTTTTCTGGACCGGAGCTGCGGCGCTGTCGAGTCCCAGTCTTTCTCACGATGTCGGGCCGAGGCTTTGGCCACAAATTCTGACCGCCTCGCGCGGCTTCTGAAAAAATAACCGCAGCGCTGGAATTAAAGCGCGCCAAATCGACGTTTCTGGACCAGCGCGTCGAGACACTGTCGGGTGAATCTGCGAGGCGACGTGATCAAACCCCAAATTTTCTCACGCTGCCGCGCCGCGGCCTTGGCTGTATCTTCTGACCGAGGCGCACGGTCATGGAGATAAACTTCCACGGGGCGGCAAATATTGCGCCCGCTGCGCGATAATGTTGACACTGCGCCGCGGTTGGACCAGATTTTTCCCGCTACGCTGCGGTTCCTCCGCGGGCGGAAATCTTGGATATGCTGCAAGAGCAATTCAACAAATTGACACCAGTCGCACCGCCCGAGGATGTGATGCGCCCCTGGAGAACTCCATCTCCACGAAATAGATATCGCTTGCACCACCGCTGCAGATGGACCGAAATTGCCAGGCAACTTATGGACCCTGGCCAGGGAGTGTCTTGCTGGGCCAAGCACTGCGACAGTCCCAGCGCCTGACCGACACACAGTCGGCGCTGCGGAGATTTCCCCAGCACAGGACTCAGGGCTTCGCTACTGATCTTGAATGTAAATGTATCTGAGGTGCCAAAATACCACACGCCGTCCGTGAAAATACCACACGCGCAGGCCCGCGGAAAGGTCAACTGCTCAGGGAATGTACACAAAATGCCCAGCTTGGCGCCAGGGCTTGGTGAAAATCCGACACGGTGGCCACCTGTCTCGAGGAAAAGCCAACGACTCTAGGATTGGACGGAAAATGTCCGAATTGGTGCCACGGGCGGGCCGCCAGCCTTCGGGAAAACAACTCTAGGTGCGGGGGGAAAATGTCTGGATAAGCGTCGGGGCTTGGTGAAAATTCCACACGGGCACGCCGTCAGCACTTGGGAAAAATCAGCAACTCTGCTGCTGTCTTGCCCCGAGCACTCGGAGAATCTCAGGGCAGGCTTCTCGCGCAGTGCCTGGCCGAGCATGGCCTCTCCCTGGCAAGGGTCCAGCGCTTCGCGCGGCGCAGAGCGCCTAGTCCCTGTGGGGCATTTCTTGTGACCCCTAATTCCTGTGACCGCTAACCCTGGTGACCCCCAGCCCTTGTGATCCCTTACGGTCATAAGGTCACAAGGTCACAAGGTCACAAGGCCATAAGGTCACAAGGTCAAAAGCTCTCAGGGTCAGAAGGTCGCAAGGTCATAAGTTCACAAGGTCAGAAGGTCACAAGGTCATAACGTCACAAGGTCACAAAGTCATAAGGTCACAAGTTCACAAGGCCATAAGGTCACAAGGTCTGAAGGTCACAATGTCACAAGGTCACAAAGTCATACGGTCACAAGGTCACAAGGTCATCCCTCAAAGACCACCTGGCCCTTGTGACTCCAGCCCTGGCGCTGGGCCTGGCTCAAGCACAAGGTTTTCACACAAGAGGCTGGCGCAGGGGGCAATTCCGCTTCTTTTGAAATGAATCTCTTAAAACTTTGACCAGCGCCTTCTGTCACCGATATCACAGATTTCTGCGCAAAAGGAGCGGCAGCAGCTGGCGGCAGCAATTGGCGGCAACAGCCAGGGCGGCAGCAGTTGGCGGCAACAGCCAGGGAAACAGTCGAAGCCTGCGACACCTCTGTTGGTGTTTTCCCCAGGGATCGGGAAGCGCAGGAAGCTGGGAGCCGCCACACGCTCGGGACTGGGAGCCAGAAGTTCCCGGGCAGACGGGAGTGGCAGGGAGCAGCCGGCAACAGCCTGGCGCTGGGCGCCGCTCGCGACATGCCTAGGCGGGCGTGCTTACCCAGGAAGCGCGGGAAACAAGGAGCCGCTGGGAGAGTTGCTGAAGCCTCGCGAGGGGGGGGCAATACATCATCGCGGATCTTCCAACATATGAGCCCGCATTTGGTTTGGTTAGCCATTTTGCTTGAGCCATGCAAGCGACCCACGAATCCCCAACCGACCTTCCTCGCGCGAAACATCTGATGAGGAGCGTCATCAGATGTTCGTTAATGGTAAAGGTCATCCGCTGAATGGCGACGCCCGAAGAATTCGAGTTGGCTTGCCCGGATTGCGATGGGCCCGGTCTGTACGCAATCCAGGATGGACACCGCTTGCGAACGGGTGTGACAAGCAATCTTTCCCGCTTCGTGCGGCGACAACGGACTCCCGTTCGGATTCTGTCCGTTGCACGCCTGGAGCCTGGCGAAGCAACCCGTGCGTGGAGGTCGCTGCTCCGTTCCAAAGGAGTGTCAGTTTGAAGCCGGCGCTGCGCGCGACGTGACCCACGGCATGCTCGAGGCTGCGCGAGGAAGCGTCCTTACTGCTTCAGAAATCCATCGCCGCGCTCAACGCTTTCGCTCACCAGTGAGAGGCGAGTCTGTGGCCTCCACCCGGCTCGAGAGCTCAGACAGCGGACACCGACCCAGGCCGTCGCAGGAACAACTGCCGCCCACGTTCCGGCGGCTTTTGAACGACATCGGCGCAGACGATTAAAGCCATGGCCTCCTTCTCCGAGTTTGTCCGCTTCTGCTTAACACGGACAGGCTGCGACAAGGGCGGCCTCTACGCGATTCAACCGCGCGGGCTGCGCGGCTCCCCCATAAAGATCGGTTATTCTTTCAACCTTTTGCGGCGCCTGTCTGACTGGGAATACAATTATCCAGAAGGTATTGACATCTTAGCCGTGGCCAAGATGAACCGGCCGAACGACACTCACTTCCACAAGCGCCGCGTGCTCCAGCTCGCGGAGGCCCTGCTGAAGCAGGAGCTGCGGCAATACGTCGTGGCGAGGGAGGAGTGGCTACAGCCGTGGGCCAAGGCCGCGATGTTGGCGGCCATGCGCCGCCTCCAGCTCTCGCTGAGCCCCAACCTCGCCGGGCACTTCTTCGACGCCGCACAGATCCAAGCGCCTTGGGAGCACGCGTTGGTGCCCTCTGGCACGCGAGGTCGGCGCGCGCAGCCGAATGCTGCTGCCACCACGCGGCGTCAACGAAAGGAGCCGCCAGCACCGGTGGTCTGGCCCTGCCACCTTCGGCGCAAGGGCGTGGAGCCGAAGTGCGAGGCGGATGCTCTGTGCCACTGGGAGCGCGCGCCGCGTGGGCGCGGCAGATGCGTGGCGAGCACGCCCGCGGGTGCCCCGACAAGTTGAGCCCGAGCAAGCGGACTGCGCGAAACATGTACAACGGCCTCCACGCAAGCCGCCGAAGAGCATGGACACAAATGCAGAAGAATCATGCAATCCAAAAACACATTTTGGGTAAAGCATCCGGCCGTGTCGACGGCTCGCTGAAGCCTCGAGATGTATGCACTCGGCGTCGCTCTCCACGGACCCTCTGAACATTACCCGCGCCCCGACGCCGAAGGCGAACCTCAATGCACGCGTGACCGCCTTGATCAAAATGCTTTGGCGCCATGCCGCCATGCTCACTTCTTGCATTGTGTTCCTGACGCTTTGGCCCTCTGGACGACGGACGGACTCCTCGCTAGGGGGCGTCTACGCTTGACTGCGGCCCTGTAAGAAATCTTGCCTCCTCCTCCTCCTGCATTAAGCCTTCGCCGAGTCGCGGTCGGCTCCGTGCATCTGGATGCTTGACCTTCCAGCAAAACGCAGAAAGGCACAGTCATCTCCGCTGGCAGACCCGAGTTTCCCAGAAGGGACGAGAGCTTGCAGGGGGAAGGGTTCGACAGAATTCTCCGAGGTGACGACCCCGATTATGGCCACGTGGCGGGCGCGCCACAGATAGGTACCTCGTCCGTCGAACACACGCTGCGCCTGGCGACCTTCCAGGGTGTACGCCAGGGCTGATGTTCAAGCTTCCACCCACACGTCAGGCCCCTTCGCCTCGAGGCCGTCCGGTATGGACGTCGGTGACTTTAACAGAAGAGCAGTGTAGCACGCGCCCCGTGGGAATCGCTTGAAGAGCTTACACGTGTCCATGAAAATCTCCTCACCGCAGTCGAGCGTCACGACAAGCGCGACCCGACCGAAGCCCTCCTCCGCGCAGCGCTTCTTGAAGTCGACGAACGACTGCGCGGTTAACGCGTCTGCCACGCACTCGCTGTTGCTGTTGATCACTCGGACCGTTGCCATTTAGGATGGCACAGACGTAGGCGGGGCGACTCGGGTAGCACGTTTGGGCGTGGCGCGGCTCTTGGCAGCTCGCCGGGCTTTCGCTTTCGGCTTCGTAGCCTCTTCCTGCGACTGCTCATCACGCTCCTCCAGAATTCGTCTCTTGAGCAGCCGCACGTACGTTGCGCGGTGCCGCTCGAAGCTCTCCTTGATCGCGCTAACGCTGCTTTCGTCTTTCAGGTATGGGTTCGTGTAGAGACTGGGCTGGTAGTACACGCGCTTTGTTTTAAACCTTGCCGCCTGTCTGAACAGTTCCTCACCGATGGCGTCGCCGGCATGGAGGCAGTTCGACGCAGCCATCGCCGCCTGCCGCGTTGCCATTTCTTTGATTGTTTCACAATGCACGCCGAGGTTGCGCTCCGTCCATGCGACGATCGATGGGTCGAGAGGACAGTTATCGGGTGCCGTGCCGTTCAAAAAATGGTTCGCCACCATGCATGGTGCTGCGTCTGCGATCGACGCATCCTTGCCTGAACACTCTTTGGGCACTTCGTTGTGATCGGGGCACAACTGCTTTCTTGCACGGAATTGGTGCCAGTCGCCTTTTGCCTGCTCAGCGGCTGCAAGTGCCTCCTCTGCGGGCCATTCCATATCGAGGAACAATTTCTTGGCCATCGCGTCGCAGCTCATGTAATTCATGCGCACGACAGGGATTCCAGAGGCGCGCATGCTGCACCCTGCGTCGTCGGTCACCAGAATAATTTTGGCATGCGTCGTCTTCGCGAACGCGAAATCTTTGAGGAACAGTTCCGAAGCGTTGGAGACTACGTGGGTACTACGCGCGACTCCGCTGGGAGTTAATTGCTGGCTCCCCAGTCGGCCCCATGCCACGGCGCCCTGCGCTAGATCATGGTGAGTGACGACCACGCCCGCCTGGCGCGCAGCCTCCATGATTGCGTATCGTTTTCCACAGCCTGACGGACCGACCACAGCCAGGACGCCTGGTTTGTCTGTTCGGATGTAGGCCAAAATCTTCGCGGCTGCCATGGTTCTTCAGAAAGGCAACCGCGTCGCGACTGCTTTTCTATCAGGCGCGCTCCTATTACTCTTTCGTTTTAACGCGCTCTCGGCATTGTTCGGCAAGCTGGAGTGTCCGAAGATCCTCGTCTGAAAGAAATATGGAATGGCGCCCGTCGGGAGACCGCCTCTTGGATACGATTGGCGGGACGGCATAGGCTGGGTCCATGCTGCCACTGGCGAACCTTTCACTCGGGAAGCATATAGGGCAGAGCTGCGGAAACGTCAGCGAGAACTCGAGAAGTCCAGGTATTGGGACGACGACACAGGCACGCGAGCACGAAGGATGCAGAGAACGCTGAAGGAGGCCAAAGCCAGAGCCGTTGCTAAGGCGCGCAGGCCGAGGCAGCTGACGTTGCTCGAGCAGGTGCGTTCGGGCACCCCAGAACCAAAAAGGCGCCTGATGAAAATCGATAACCAAAGTGAGCAATGACTCCGAACCCAAACCTCGATGGCTTCGCGCTGCCTCCCCGCTGCGCGACTTGCTCGCACCATCCGCGCTTGCTTCAAGACGGTCGTTGCATCGACTGTGGCGACCGAAACGCACCCGTTCAAGCCCCAGCACCTGAAGTTGATCTCGGTCCGCCACCCGCAGTTTCCGATTGGATGCGCCAGCCGATCACTGGGAGAGCGGTGGATGCTGCGAATGAGCAGACATCAACCTGCGTGGCCGATGTGTCGGTCCGAACTGACACCATGCAGCAGGCCGCCTCAGCTCCCTCACAGAAGCGACAGAACCATCATACCGCGGAGCAGGAGGTGAAGCGAGCGAGAGTTGAAGACGCGGCAGGCCTCCAGCACACAGCCCATGTAGCAAAACCACGAGGACAAAGGACACCCACATCTAAACCACAGCAGGCTGGACGCAACGTTGCCGCCACGCGCACGAAGCGAGGACCACGATTCCGATCTGACAGTGATGACTGCCCCATGTTTTTTTCGGAATACTGCAACGAATCTGCGCTGGCCGATCTTGCATCAAGGCGAAGGGCTGCTACATGGCGCCCCACTCCGCAGAGGCCAACCTTGCGAAGAATCATATCGGACTTCTTGGCGCAGGTGCGTGAAGGGCGGCTTACCACTATGTTCTGGGAGGAGGACCGCATGGAAAGGTTGGGCATGCGAGGGCGACGATACAGCGGGGCCCGGGGAGCAGGCGGGACTTGCGTCGAAGTTTTCGACAAGCTAACGGCATCGGGCGTTAACGCGGGAACTGTAGGGCGATCCCTGTTTAGTTTGCCAGGTTGGCTGCGAGATATGGCAAGGTCCGGGGTCGGTTCGTGCTGCGTGCTTGACATGGTGAACGCACATCCAAACATTCAGCATCGGAGGCACCCGAGACTAACCGCTTTGCGCGAGTATGTGCACAACAGGGAAGCCGTCTTGAAGAAGATCCCAGCATCGCGAGGCGCCGCTAAATTATTATTCATAAGACTTGTCTACGGGGGGCACTGGAACGTGTGGTGCGACGAGGAAGGGGTTGATCCATCGAGTTTGCCAGACATCGTGGAGAAGTTCCGCCTGGACCAACAGCAAGTGGCAGAGAGCGACGCTCGCATGAACGCAGACTTGCTGAAGACGCTGGCGTCAGAAGAGACAGGCCGCGCGGGCGAGTTACTGAAATACGTACTGAACACTCAAGAGGAGCGACGTGTCATGGACGCTGTAACGGAGGCCGTGGAGCGACTCGGTGGAAGAGTGCTAACGCCTGAACACGATGGCCTCTTCGTTTACGCGGCATGTGGGGCCGAGGAACTTCTGAGCAAGACCTCGGACGCAGCAGGTTATCCACTGACAGCAAAAGCCTGTGCGGACATTAACATTGAGGCGGCGTGGGAGGAGCTGTTCAAGAAATCAGCAACTCCTGCCGAGGTTTGGGAAGAATGCGACTATGACTGGCGTGAGAGAGAGGCCCTTGCGAGGGAGGCGGCAGTATCGCCCCTGACCTCGCACGATGTCTTCGCTCGACTTCTGGTGACTGAGCCCATGATCAGCGAGGACATGCCGTGGCCGCTGAGTGACTTGTTCAAACTGCCCCTGCTTGCGACCAACTACGTCTGGTACGACGCGCCCAGGCACATTTGGGTCGAAGGCGGCACCAATGGGGTCAGTCGCTTGAAGGCGTACATCACGCAGATGCTACAGAGGCGGCTCTGCGGTTACGAGGTGGGCGATCATTTGGAGATCGTGGTCCAGCGGCGGAACGAGTTTGGAAACAAGGCGTTCAGAGAGGGCGTTGAATCGTGTTTGCGGGAGCTTCTGTTCGCTGACCAGCAGTTTCACCTCGACCCAACAGAGAGCTTGCGGTACCTCAGCTTCGAGGGAGGCCAGACCTGGGACCGTGAAACAGAAAGCTGGACACGAACGCGTCCAGACATGCTTATCTCAAGATCGACGGGTTGGCGATACGAGGAGTGCACGCACCCGGCCAAGGAGAAGGTCGACAGGGCGCTGGCGATGGTCCGTGCTTCGCAGGACGACCGCGGCTTACACCTTCCATCTATTGTGCCAGATGACGCAGCGCGCATTCTGGACGAGGCCCGCCGAGACTGGCCTGCGCTGCAGTTTTGGTTCGATTTTACCAGAGAGTGGGAAGGCGTCCTGTATGAGTTGACGCATGCAACGAGAGGTCTGTTCGGGATACCGATGGCGGAGGCTTTGTACGTCCGAGGGTCGGGGCGAAACGGCAAAGACACCGCATGTAACGCCTTCAAGACTCTAGGAGGAAGTTATGTGCACAGCATTGCTTGCAGCAGCCTCTGCCAGATCTCTGATCCGAACGCGGCCAGCCCAGTGTTTGCAGGCTGTCGGGGCCGGCGCATCGTCTGCGTGCGCGAAGTCCCACGGGATTGCAAGATCCTGGAGGGCGTGTACAAGTGCTTTACGGACCCTGTATCAGAGATGCAGGGGCGCAATCTTTACGAGCATCTGGTTCAGTTCTCTCCCCAGTATTTAACTTTTTTTGCTTCAAACGGGCCGATCCCCATTGCGATGGACAGCGCGGTGCGTGAGCGCACTGCCATCGTCGACCACGCGAGCGTCTTCCGGGACAACCCTACCGAGTGCAACGACCTTCAGTGGAAGGACATGAACAGGGAGTTGAAGAATTTTCGGCCAGATTTCTTCTGGCTTTTCCAACAAATTTACCACCACTTGCTGAGGGGCCGCGCGTCGCGCAACGTTTGCCCTGTGCCCGCAGGCAGCCTTCAGCAGAAGGCGCTGGACTGCGCGGACGCGAACACCGAGCAGTTCGAGAGGTTCCTGGGTAAGATTGAGCAGGCGCGGACGCCGAAGGACGCAAGCACCAAGGAGGAGGTCGATGCGTACGCGGCGAGTACCTGCGGCCTGGCCGTCAGTGAGGCAAGCATCTATTTGAACGGGAAAGGCTTCCTGAAGGTGCGACGCGACAGGGGCCTTCAGAGGAACCTTTATTTCTACCAATACGCCTTTGTTGATCGGGACGGGCAGAAGCAACGGCCCCAGTTCTTGAAGATCGCAAACGGCAAGGCTTAGCTTGAGAGACGCGAGTAAATCAACAGGGGGGGTAGTTGAGCAAAATGAATGAGAGTGAGTAGACGTTTTCCTTTTGAAATGTCACCTGGGGGCGCCTGCGCAGGTTTCTGCATTTTATTCAAAAAACTCACTCACTCTTGGGGTCAGGACCCCCTGTGCAGAACCAAGCTTTTTTTACGCTTCACACTCTCGACTTCTGCATTTACAATACCCCATAGGACTTTTAGTTACTGAGTAACCTGAGTAAAGTGAGTAAACGGCTCATGAGCCACCTACAGGCCCGCATGGGGCATCGCCAGGGTGAGTAAATTGTGAGTAAAAGGTGAATAAAAACTATTGGGGCTGCGAAGGTACTTCATGAGGCGCGTTGGAATGCTGGTACTCTTTACAGGATGTAAAAGCAAAGGACATGGCGTCCTAGGCGCCTTCCTGGTCAGCTGCACGGGCATGCGAGTGAGACAGAAAAGGCAGCAGGACCATGGCATACCCTATAAAGGTATGTGCGGCACTACGCGCCCGAAGGTTGAGCTAGCATGCCCAAATGGCCGTAACACAGCCGCAGTGGCCCACGACCAATTCCTCTACCTCGCGAGGGCCATTGCGAAGTACAACGCGACGATCAGAGCCCGGTTCCCCGTATCAGACCCGTTCTTGCAAGGGATCGAAGCATGTCTGTTCGGCGTCTTCTGGGGCCTGCCTTTTCAGCTTCTTGTCTTTTTGGACGCCGTGGAGACAGAGTGCGGCCTGACCGCAAAGCAGCACGAAGCGTTCGCGCATGAGCTGAGGCAGGCGCTAGCTGCCGAAACCGCCTGCCTCGAAAAACCGCAACGAAACAGAGTGGGTGATATCGCCTGGAAGAAATCGTTGCCCTTTGCGGCACGTGGACTGCCCGACGCTATCGGATGCCAAGCACGTGCTTTCTTCCATAGCGTCTACTCGCTTGGCGTGGATCGCGGGCCCCTTTTGACGCATGAAAGAGATTTCTGGCAGAGGCATAGACGCCTACGAAAGCTGCAGAAGAGGGCGAAGCGTGACCGTGAGGACATGTACCGGGTGCTCATCTTGCTCGGGAGAGTCCTCCCCAGTGCTCTATGTGGCACAGTGCTCCTTATGGCCGTCTAACACTCCGTTGGATTTCCAAACTGGCCCTCTGGGTGGTGAGAGCCCACGCCCTAGCCGCATGTTGGCTGTGCTGCTCCACTTAAAAGCGTTTGCATTACGGCCGAAGCCGCGTTCTTTACTACATGCCTTGATAGGGCCTGTCAGATAGGCCCACTTCTGGACGAAGCCTGCGTTAGTACCTGGGGGAGATGTTTAGCATGTGTTTGATAAAAGGAATCGCTGGGGTGCGCTCCCGAGCTGTTGCAATGGGGAGGCAGGGATCCTCGGGGTCGGTACTTCGGGGCCGTGCGCAAGCTCTTCCGCGCGGGAGGTTGGCCGCGCAGCATGCGGCTCACGTGGCCGTGTTAGTATCGAAGCTGGCGCTGCCCACTCCGCCGTCCATAGAGGGCGCGCTCTGGGCAATCGCCTCGTGCGACACACTGAAGCGTGCTCCCAAGTACCCAGATGATATTCCCACGAAGAGCCCGCGGGAAACTTGCGAGGCCGTGAAAAAGGCAGTGGGGGCAGCGAATCAGTGTGTCAGCATCTCCTCCGTTTTGCAGCCCCTCGACACCGCCGAGAGAGCAACGGTGAAAACGATAAGCGACGCGGACCAGAAGTACTCCTACATCTTGGCTATGAGCATGAAACTGCAGCCCGGCGGTAATCTCGTACGCGTAGCCCCGTCGAGCGTGCATGGGCTGGGCGTCTTTGCGGCCGCGGACATCCCGAAGCACACCTGTTGCACCGCGTATCCAATCGATATGCTGGTTCTACACGAGGAGGCCTCGCAACCCGGCCTCTGCGCAGCGGTCGTCTTTTCGCGCCAGCACAGGAACTATGAGGTGGAGGCACATAAGCGGCTGAAGAAGCAACTGTTCGACTACGCGCTGGACATTGCGCCGGGCGTCGCGGTGTACGCCGATCCATCACAGCACTCGCCGGCTTTCTGTGGGCATATGATCAACGATCCACGCGGGACACCAGCTGATGCAAACGCTGTCGAATGCCCCATTGGCGGTGGAGCTTTAATTGGCATTTTAACGCTGCGAGACATTGCGAAAGGAGAGGAGCTGTTGATGGATTATGGGGAGAGATATTGGCGGGCTCGCAGTCAGACCAGTGTTAAGACGAAGTCGAGAAACAGCACTGGCGACGTAAAGCAGGTTCGCTCCACGCGTCCACCGCCAAACTGACTGGCTGCGTGTCCCGCGCGTGCAATGAAGCAGCCTTGGAGTTTCCATTTCGGCATACACGACTGCTTGGTTGAGTTGAACATGTAGGCAGCAATGTGGCGCTGAATGGCAGTCAGCCGCAAGGGGTAGTGATGCCTGCTCTTGGCTGGACACTGGACACGCGCGAACCGTTCTGCGCTGCAGATGCCAGTTCGTTCAACTTGAGCTGGATCGGTCTTGGCGGCCGACCACTTTTGCGCGCTGACCTGGCCAGTCGAGATTTGCGAACCTTCTTCGCCGGGTCCCAGTATCTCGCCCTGTCGTATTTCCGCCTGCGCTGCACGAACAGCTCGCGGTCTACCGCAGCGCAATGAGGCACCCCCGACACGGTGTTCACGTAGCAGCCATCCACCCATATGCAGCCCGCTGGGGGGCGACCCCTGGGTCGCTTAGGGGCGCTCACGGCTGAGTCTTGCCCTTCCATGGTTGCATATTTCTTGCTGGGGCGAACGTGTTACTACATGCGCCTGCCGCGCCCATCCGTCAGCCGTCCCAGAATGCGGCGATCTCTCTGGCCACGGAATATGGCATTTTTCGATCGTGGATGAGCCAAAGAAAACCCTGGCATTCTGGCGAGGACCCAACGATCAAGTCTGTGGCTCTCTCGAGTCTGGCGCTCCACTCCTTGGATTCTGCCGAGAGACGCTTCATATCCACGAGAGGCAGCGCGGCAACGCTGCGCGTGAACGCCTTCGCAGTCGACTGCAAGTCCCAGAGCAGCAATAGCTCGCTCACTTTGAATTGCGTGGTCCTGTTCCAATCTCGGTCCAACGACGATACTGGGAGCGTCCCGTAAAACCACATTGTCGGCGATAACATCTCTGCCCCATCCACGGTTGTGTGGAACGGGACATCCCCGTGGATGTCCGCGAATCTGCACGCCGACGCGTCTGCGAGCGCTCTTATCTGGCACGTGGGGTCAGACCAGCACAGCCTGTTGATCGACTGGAGCTCGCGGCTTGTCTTGAAGAACTTTTCCTGCCCCGCCTTCCAGAGTTGCCACTTGGCGCGCCACAGGCGTACAGCATCACGCCGGGCTCGTTCGTACGGTGCTACTACTAGCGCACCAGGATCACTTTCACACGTCGTTTGCATTATAGGGACGGCGTTTTCCCGTCGTTCTTTTTGTTGGGGCCTGACCCATGGCTTGCATTCCTGGACGCAGCTTCGCGCGCGTTCATTCAGAGGCCCTGCAGTTCTGTCCCCAAATAAAACGCAGAGCACACACATCGGGTGCTGGAATTAGCAGAGAAGCTTCGCTGGAGGGAGCGCACGCGGACTGCGCGGGATGGCCGTCGTGACTGTGACCGTTACGGGCGCGTAGTCTGGATTCATCTACACATTCGCGGACCTGCCTGTGAGCGAGACGGTGTGTGGCCTGAAGCGAGCACTTCAGGCCCGTAGCGGCACGTCGCGATTCCAACAGCGTCTCCTGCTCGGGGGGGATGCGCTAGGCGAAGACATTGAATTGGGAGGACTGGGGCCATGGTATAGCGCCGTACGTTGAGCTTGTTTACGAGAGTGTTCACGGCGCCATACCTGACGGAGTGAAATTCCGGTTCCGGGACGTCATTTCTGACGATGATATGGATGATTTAGGCCACCTACTGCGCGCCCCAGCCGATTCGAACCATGGGCTGGAGTGGGCCGCGTTCTACGCTCACGACGAGGCGATGGGCCTGCTGCTCGATGCTGCAGCAGACCCGAATTACGAAATCTGGCATTACTTCGAGGCCATTGACACTGCGATCCCTACGACTGCGCTCCACATCGCGATCACGGAGGGCAACAACGACGACCCCAACGAGCGCCAATTCGTAGCCACCGTGGTGGAACAGCTGTGTGCGGCAGGCGCTAATGTGGATTCAGTGGGCGGCGAAGGAGACACGCCCGTCACAGTCGCCACCCGCTGCGGCAACAGTGACGCACTCCGCCTCTTGTGCGCCGCGCAGGCAAACTTGGACTCGGCCGCGCCGCAGGGCGACGAAAACTGTGGGAACACTGCGCTGCAGAAGGCTGCTTGGAAAGGGGACGTAAACATTTTGCAGCTACTACTCGAGACGCGCGCAGACCCCGACGTCGAAGACGATGATGGTCTCACTGCCTTAGGTGCAGCGGTGTGCGTTGCAGGCGCTGGGCCGATGTTGCAAGCTCTTCTCGCTGCCAGGGCTGACGTGGACGCGGGGCGCGCAACACCTCTCAAGCTCGCAGCCGAAGGCAACAACTACGAGTGTTCGCAGCTCCTCATCCAGGATGGCGCATCGATGGCGAAGGCGCTCGTGGACCATGATGCCGTCGACATCGTCGAGAACATCTTCTTCATAGGCCATCAGAACACCGAGGCGCAGCGGCGTGCAGTCGACGCCCTGATCGCAGCGCGCAACGCGGACAGATTGTCTTGGTATTCTCCCAGGAATCTGTCCACGACGCACCGCGTTGTCCTGCCTCCAGAGCTTGCGCCGCCCCAGCACGTGTTCTATGCCTGGCGGGCGTCAGTAAACCATTGCACGCATGGGTTGCTGTGTAGAAACACTGGCCGCGCTGCGCGGGAGAATTCCTACGCGTTCCTCCAGAGCTACAACCGCGAGCACGGGCTCCAGTTGACCATCGAATACCTGGACCAGGAGATGCTGGAATGCATGCGCCTCCTCCCAAGCGACCCAGAGTACGTCTACCAGGCACTTCTATGTCTGCGCGCATACCGAGGCGGCGCATTTCCAAGCGCCGTGTGCACATCGGTGGCGCGCTTCGTAGCGTAGCCATGTCCAGAGCGAGAGGCTTGGCAGCTTTCCCAGCGTTCGCCCGTGCGTTCGCAGATGTCGGGCACAGGTCGAGCCTGAAGAAAAAACACCCGATTTGATCGCAGGCTCTGGCGCGGATTCTAGAGACGGCTCCGTGGGGATGGGGTTTTCTCGCAGGACGAACCTGACCCTCACTCGTGGGTCTTCGCGCCGTTGAACATTCCCCGGCCCGAGGTATGTGTGCGCCGCTGAACGTTCCCCAGCCCGAGGTATGTGTGCGCCGACAGATCTCCGGGGGAGCACATCTGCAGCAAGTGCATGGCGCCGGCTGTCGCTGTGCGTCGACGTCATGTCGTGCGAACTCGACATCGTGCCTCCAGTAAACAATCGAGCATGCACACGTCGAAGGCATTCCGGTGTACGTTACCCAGCGGGCTGCGCGACGACCAACTCAGTAACATTCGCCACTGGGCATACCTCCACTGTGCCCAGTCAGTTTTCTTCCGCGACGACCGCGGCGTCGTCGTGCTCGTCGGAGTAAAGGACGAGTTCCGCACGGCGGCCAGCTTCGGACGAACCATCAGGACTGCGCTCCGCCGTCTCTGCATCGACGTGCCGCTGAGGGGGCGCTGGTGCACCCTCATCACGCCAGGCGAAGCAATCGCTATCTGCGCGAACGATGGCGCCGCTCGCGGCGCTGTGCTGCCCCCAGCAGGCGACGCGGTCGACGCTGGCGCGCGACAGCGCATTGCCTCGCCGCGCGACGACAGCGGTGTCCGCGTCGTTGCGCTCAGCGGTTGAACAGGCCCCCGCTCACGGATTCTTGAACACCAACCCTTTGACATCCATTTTTAATTCAGCGTTGTCGTCGAGGTACAGACCATGTTCTCGACCAAACAAAAGGAAGACTTGCAATGTGCCGCTTACTGCGCACGGCTGACACTCCTGGAATTCGTCGAGGAGTTGTTCGAACGACAGGTGCCTGCGCCGTCGCAAGAACACTCTAACGCCTTCTGTGAGCGCGTCCATTATTGCTTTGTGCTCCTCGGTCCACCGCTCTGATCTCACGAGAACGACGTCGACTGCGCCTGGAAACTGTTCGAGAAACGATGCAACCTCGCAGGCCATTTGACAAAAACAAACAGAAATCGACATCGCACCATGCCGCGAGCTGAACTCGCCCGTATGTGCAGAGTCCCACATGTAAATACTGTGGCTTCGTCGCTACTGGTGGCGCCAGTCGGCCGTCGCGCCGCTATGCGAGACAGGAAACTGCTGTTGACAGCAAATGAGGAAATCGCCAAAGGACGCGCAGTGCCCACACTGCAAGCGGTTCTTCACCAAGCGCGGCTGACGTGAGCACCTTCGGCACGTCCGCTGCTCTCCGACGTCCACAGCAACGAAGCGTGTGTTCAAACGCGCTCGCTGCAAACACTGTGGAAAATCATTCCATTCTGGGAACTCCCTGCGTGTGCATGTCGCAGGCCAGCATCCTGCTGAATACGCACAATCGCCACACAGCGTTAAGGGCCACAAAGCGCCGCTGAAGCGGAAGGGTTCGCCCGAGGCAGACCAGCAACGTCCGCGCAGCGCAAGCCCACATGCTAAGCGCAAGCGCGATACTCCACAGCTGCAGAAGAATGAACATTCGACTACAGCCTTGCGCGAAGATGCAGAGATGCAGATCGCTCGCACACGACGCGTCTGGGAGGAGGTACTGCGACGGCAACAACTGCAGAGGGGCAAAACGGGCAGGAAACATCATGCACACAGTCAGGATAGATGATGCCGCTCCAGGATACATAGTGCGCAAAAGCGTATTAATACACATCGGCCCGGCGATTGCCGCTACGGCAGGCATCGCGAGGTCTGTGAATATCCCGCGGGGGTCGCGCACGGCATCATCTGCGAGGCAGGTTGAACTGACAGGTCGCGTCGGCACATTGACGCTCTGGCCTTTTGCTACAGAGGCAGCAGCGGTGCTTTCCGCCGCGGATATTCTCCACACCAGCGGGTGAAATTAAATCACCGCATGCGCCCCGCATGAGAAACTCTGCCGCCCTCTACGGGCCGCAGCTGGGTTTCTCTCCTTACGAGCTTACTGCAGGCGAATTTTTTCCGAGGCCATGTGTTTTGCTGACATTTCCCCCACAGGGCGATGCGCAGTTCTTCGCCTCATCCGAGGGCCGTCGAGGCAGAATTTCTAACGAGCTGGTGACACTTTCGCAGCTCGCAAGCGGCTGTTGCAAGTTGCCAGCATTGCTGCACCGCATCCATATTTTCTGCGCGCGTTGGTGCGCTGCTGATTTTTTCCCCGAGGGCGAGGTCCTGTGCCTCATGACACACGCGCGCAATGGAGTTATTATCAGGGGCCTCCGCTGGATGTATGAATAATTTTGAACCTCGCCCGAGGGCATTCGCGGGTTCTTCACTCGCTGAGCCCACAGCATCCCGATAATCTCCCTGCTGGTGGGTGTTTGGTGTTCGGTACGGACCAAGTCTGCAGCTTTTTCAAACTACCGAGGGATGGTCGCAAGTCCAACAGCGCACAACATGCATCCTACTGCCGTAGCAGCATTCGCTGGGCCGAGTGTATTATAGCATCTATTATCGATCCTGCGCGGGAGCATGTCTCCTGCGCCGCGCGCATGATCTATCCTGACCACGGGTGGCGCGAATCTGCAGTCACGTCACTCTTTCAAGACCTGTAAGCGACTGGGCGCACGCGCTCGGCCCAGCGAGTTGCCGAGGGCGATAACCTTAACGTCTGACTCCGCTGGCTCCCCCGCGTCAATGGCAAGCACCAGAACGTCGGGCGGTGGCAGCGGCTGCGGGAGTGCCACGCTACCTTCGTCTGCGAAGACTAGCCACCGACCTTTCAGCCGTGACACGTCGAAGCCGCTCCGCGGCGCGCAAAGCGCTGGCAAGCCGCTTGAGCGTGGAGCGAACGGAGCGGAGGAACGCCTCGCGGGTGCGGGCACGTTCCTTGGTTGCTCTCCAGATGACAACGTCGTCCTCGCGGGCAAGGCTCGACGCGGCGCAGTTCTGGCAGGCCCGCGCGCGCAAACGACTCAGCTCGGCATCGTCGAGCCACGGCAGCGTGGCGTGGAATGCCTTCGAAGTGTGCATTCGTCCTCCCTTTCTGTTCGTTCGAATCTCGTGTGAACCTACTCGGGCACGCGCAGCCCGTGCTTCTCCCGCAACTTGCGAGCCAGCGCGGCTGTGCCAGCGCCCCAGCCTTTCTGGAAACACATCGGAAGAGTAGCGCGCTGCATCCCGTGCGGGGGCTCCGAGCTCTTGAACCAGAGCTGAGGGTCGATGAGCTTCTCGTACGGGCCGCTATGCATTCGCACGAAGGCTTCGACGTTCTCAACCGGCTGGTGCAGCGCGGCCCCAAAGCCACGCTGGATGCACTTGCTGGGTCGCCCCACGCGCTCCGAACCATCTAGTAGCCCGCTAGCCTTTTTGTTGTTGCCGCAGTACGGTTTTGCTTTGCGCGGTCGAGCTTTCCCGTGTTGCAAGCTACTCCCACGAGGGGCGACACGCTCAAGCGCTCCACTCTGTGGCACTGCTCGAGGCTCACGCGCTCGCCGTCGCGGCTTCGACTGTTGTGAGGTGGCGGCATTGGATGTCGACCGCTGTGACGTGGCACCACTGTCGGAGGTGGGATTGGTCAGCTTGCGCCGAAGCTCGTTACGCGCAGTTTCTTCTGGGCTCTGCGCGTCGTGATGCGCACTGCTGCGCTCTTCCGTTCGGTGTGCAGGTATCAACCGACTGGCCTTACGCGCGCTGGTGCTGGTTGCGGCCGCGCGTTGCGCGGCGTGCGCAGATGCCAGTGGTACGTGCACCCGAGGAGATGACGGGCTGCACAGCAGCCCGGTGCTTTGACTCCCTCGTTGCGTCTGAGCCGTGCGAGCATCAGACGCGCGTGCAGTAGGCGTTTTTGTACTCCCTCTGGCCGGCGTCGCCCCAGTAGGCAGCTCCGCTGCAGAGCGTACAGCGCTCGCGGCGTGTTTCGCTGGATGCTGAACGAGCACGTCAGACCAATTCACGCTCATATCCGTTTATTATCAGTGAGAGGTGCGCCAGACATGGGCTGCACTTCGCGCAGCGCTGCGCTAGTGGGCGGGCTGTGCAAGCGGGGCAGGTGCGCCCTGATCTCGCAGCATCAGCAACTGCCGATACATCTCTCGCGACCGCGTGTCACAGCCAGGCGACAGTGCATGCAGGACAACACCCGCTTCGGCACAGGGCCACAGGGGAGCTGTCGCTCGCTTCTCGATCTGCGGCGGGTCCACGCGTACGCGGGATGTGCACGGCGTCGTGGTTTCGTCGCATGCGGTACTCGCCGCGGCCTTGTAATCCTCCTCGGTGCACAGCTCGAGCCAACCCTTTCCTAAGTCACCCATGTGAAGCCCCCACCGGTGCAAGTACAGCGCGACTCTGCCATCGCCGTCTCTCACTACGCAGTGCGCCTGGCAGCTGCTGCTGGCCCATTGGATCAGCCGTGACTCTAAGTCTGGCGCCGCTGCGCCTACTCTTGCAATGAAGAAGTGGGAGGTGGGTTCCGTCATCCGTCGACCGTTTTAACAGCAGCGTTGAACACATCAACCGCGCTTCGACCTGGATGTTTTCATCTGATGGCACGGAGATCGATGGACAGGCTGAAGATTGGAGATGTCGTTGAGTCTCGCGGCATCGGCGGCGGTTCGCGCAGCGCTTAGGGGAACGATGTGGTCTATTTCCCACAGTGACGAATCCGTGAAGGGCAGCCCGCAGATCGCACATTTGAAACCGTAGCGCGCCGCCACACGTTTCTGCATGAGCGGCGTGACCCTCTTGCGAATGCTGGATGTCCTCAGGGGAAGCGTGGATCTCGGCGCCGCCCGCTGCGGCGCGGACGCAGAGACACTGCCTCTAAACTCGGCGCGCCCAGCGATGCCAGGCTCGTCTTCCCCGCGCTCCGTGTGCTTGCGGCGAGACGTCGCCGACTGTTCAACACCCGCACGGCTCAGCAAGCAGACTGAAGAGTCCAACGCCTGCAGAGCCGAACAGAAGGCGATGGCAAGGAGCATAACCAGCCACCAGAGCATTTACTTCTTCTTCTTCTTCGGGCGACGTGGGCGACTCCTTCTCTCGTGGCTCGGCGTAGGGCTCCGCCTTGCCGCACGCACTAAGCGCGCAGGGGCGCGCGCTGCAGCACGTCGGGGGCATCCCTGGGAGCCGCTCCTTGAGCAACGCCGCGCTTCGCTGTGTAGCGGCACCGCTCGCTGTCTGCGCGCCTCTTCCTTTGCCCCTCCGTGCGCGCCACCATACTGCTCCGCGCTCAGCGGGGAGCCTGTCTGTTGATGTTGCTGGCGGTGTTGCCTTTTCGCATGCCTGCGCCGAGTGCCCTGTACGAGCAATGGCTGCGCGCCTTTGACGCTGGCTCTTGCCGCGAGCTTTTCTGCTGCCGCCACAGCTTGTTGCGCACGCTCTGTTCCCCAGGCTGCCCGACTTGCCCACGCCAGGCGTTGCGTTACTTTTGCGCACGCAGTTGATGTTGGAAAACACTCGCGCGCAAAGCTGTGCGGCCTGTAGCTCGACTGATTCCCAGCTCAGATTGCTCTAGTCGCGCGTGCCTGGCTGACTCAGTTGGCGGAATCTGTCGACTCTCGTGGCGTCCTCTGTCTCGGTGCTCTGAGCGGCTGCCAGCACGATGACGTGGACCCTAGCGCGGTGGCCCCCCTGCCGCACGACGCGGCCCGCCGCCTGTACGAACTGCGTGTCCGTCAGCATCGGCGAGAGGAAGACGACAGTGCTAGCCTCGCTCAAGTTCAGTGCAGGCAGGTCCGGGTCTGATAACAGACCCTTGAAGCCCCCCGTCTGCCAGGCCTTGAGGGTGTTCTGCTGCTCGACGGCTCCGCCACGTAGAATCGCCAATGGGACCCCCAGCTTGGCCATCTCCTTTCGCACGTCATCCAGCATGGTCCTCAGCGGGGACACCACTAGGACGCGCTCTGTCTCGCCCAGCCCGCGGGTGATTTCCGCCAGCTCGTAAAATTTACCCGACGTCTGCCGCTCCTCGTCCTCAGGCGCGGTATCTTGCGAGGAGGCCAGCTCCTGGCGCAACGCGCGGCCGCTGCGCCACACCGGACTGCGGGCGCGACACAGAGGGCAGTCGATGACCTGCGGCAGACACTCGCTACACACAAAATGCCCGCACGGTGCGACGTAGTAATCATCGTTCGTGTCGAAGCAAACGGGGCAGTCGACGGACGCAGCGGCGCCCAGCTTGCTCAGCACGCCCGCGGCGAAGGCGTACGCCCGACTCGCCCAGACGCTCTCCAAGCGGCGCTCTGTCAGGGGGGCACTGTCGTAGAACTCGGGCAGCTCACGCTCGGCCACGAGCTGGTAGACGCGGTCTGTGACGCATGGCCCCAGCTTTTCCTCGATCGCGGCTCGGTGGTCGTGCTGGTGCACCGCTCGCGTCAGGATGCTGGCCAACTCCACCCGCTCATTGGCTTCTGATAGGCTCCTCATTATATCCCGCCACACCCTCTGCTTGTACCCCTCGCCCTCGCCGCCCGTGGCCGGGAAGAGCATCGCGCGGATGACGGCGTCGGGTCTGCCGATCTCCAGGGTCACGGTGTAGGCCAAGCGTTCTATGGCGCTCATTCGCACTTGGCGGGATTCGAAGCGTGCCTCTGGGAAGACGGCGGCATTGGCGCAGCTCGGCACGCTGATGACGGCGGCAGGCAGCGTTCGCACGTCGAGGCCCAAGAGTCGGCCGACCGCCGCCTCTGTGCTGCCGTCGCCGCTTCCCAGCGTGGCCGTGAGCCCCTGGGCGAACACGCTGCGGAACCGCTCCAGGAAGCGGAAGACGGCGTCGGGGAACCCGCCGTGGGCCTTGTGCACTTCGTCCACGATGATTAGATCAGGCGTTGGGAGCTCCAGTTGTTTCAAATGGTGGCTCCGCAGCAG
Source organism: Prorocentrum cordatum (assembly GCA_963575745.1). NCBI lineage: Eukaryota > Dinophyceae > Prorocentrales > Prorocentraceae > Prorocentrum > Prorocentrum cordatum. Next base: position 91,412 of record CAUYUJ010015621.1, read on the forward strand.
GGTGTGCGAGAAGATGATGAGGCCGCCGCGCGCGGCGCCCTCCGCCTTGCGGGCCGCCACGGCTCGCTTGAGCGCGTCTGTGCCCTCGGCCCAGACCGCTTGCGCCCCCGTCAGTGTCGCCTGTGTGGCCCATTGGCGCGTGGAGTTGGGCAGCACAATGCAGTACGTGAGCTTGTCCAGCGCCAGCGCCGCGGCCACGAAGGTCTTCCCCATGCCGGCGTCCGCGCGAAGCACAGCGGCGGTCTGCGGCACCATGCGCTGCGGCACCATGCACTGCACGCGGACCGTGTGCGGCGGCGCCCAGCAACTGAAGTCGGCGAGCATGCGCTCGGGGCGCTGCATCAACTGCATGATCCGCGCCAGCCCGGCCGCCTGCCAGGGGTGTAGCGTGCACTGCCCGAGCCTCCGCGTCGCCTCATCCTTGGTGGTTGTGCAACGGAAGAGGCCTTCCAGGTGGCAGTCGCGCTGTATGCGCATGTGGGCCTCTGCGCGGACGGCTTCTATCGACGTCTCGACGTTCAAGTCGCCGCACAAAGCGCGGAACAGCTCTGCAAACTGGAAAGGCTGGATGGAGCAGGCCAGCACTGCGGCCACCGCGGCGCGGTGGGCGTCCGGCGCATTTGCCCCGACGGTGGGCGACACGTTGATATTCTTGTTCAACTGGAAGGCTGGCAGGATCTCGCTCAAGGCATGCCCCGAGCGCGGCGCGCTTCGCGCGGGCCCTTGATAGCACCAATCACGGAGGAACTGCTCTTTGTTAAGGGGCGCAGCCGCCTCCTGCACTTGGATGTAGCGCGTAGAGAGGGCCTCGCAGCAGGGGAAGATGTCGGTGTAGGTCTTGGTCGTGCCGTTGGCGGAGTACTCCAGGAGTACGGCAGCATTCGTGGCGTGTCGCGTCACACGACAGATCTTCGCGACCATTGTTTCGGGTAGCCGTTGGCCTCGGGTGGCGGCAGGCTTGAACATCACGGAGCGGCCAACCCACTCGCCGTCGACGTCGGTGTCCAAGCTCCGCTTCGGCATGGCGGCGAGCGCTCGCCGAGTAAGGCTAAGGTGTGATCGCGTGGTAGTTCTTTAAATGCTTGAGCCAGGGTCTGTCGGTCGCTACGGCCGCACGTTGTACATCTATTCGCCTGCACGCATGGCGACGGTGCTGATCTAGATCTTGGGTTTGGGAGGGGGACGACATGCTGCATGTGGGGGGGGGGGAAAGCCATGGAAAGTCCGCCCATGGGGGGAGAGATCGATGCACACTTTGCATTTCTTTTCGAATGAGCCTGTGCTGGGGACTGGAGAGCAGCGGCACTTATTGTCTAGTGGGCGCGTCAGCTGTGGCATCCCTCACCGGTGCTTGCTCAGAGGCGTCGCTTCTTCGTCCAGGCAGGGACATAGTTTGGGTCAGTCTGGGAGGCAAATTTACCCCAGACGTTGTGCGCGATCTGCAGACTCTGAGCGCTCCGCTTCAGGCTCTTGTCCAACTCCGTCTCGGCTGTGCGTTCTTGAGACCGTGCCACAGACTTAGCGACGCTTGCGCCCTGGCCACAAGTCGCGCACACGAGACAGCCACTGCGATGGACTACTTTGCCGTTGCAGCGGCTAACGATCTCTTCTCCGTCGACGACTGTGCGCTCCTTCACATTGGTGCAGGAGATCTGCTTGCCGGCATGTGCGTGTTCGGCGCAGCAGAAGTGTTGCCCCAGTGGTATACCAGCTGGTAGTTCGCACTGGTTCTCGTGACAACGGCGTGGAGCGTCCGCGTCCCAAACTCTCTGGAATTCCTCCAGCTCGTCAGGTGGCACTTGGCACTCCATGGAGTAAAGCTTTTTCCTGGCTTCGGCGACAGTAGGGTATGCACCTCGCTCGAGATCCTTTCTCTCGACGATGTTGGCGTATTGGCGGTAGAGCTTCAGACAAGCGGTTCTCTGCGAATCCGCACTGATCTTCTCGCCGAACAGTTCCCGGAATTTTCGCGCAAAGTCCACGAGACTCGCACCCTCACCCAGCTCAAAACCGAGCCACTCCAGTTTGACGGAGTCCTTCATGTACTGAACCCCTGCCACATGGCACGTCGCGGGACGGTGGTTGGGATGTGCTTCACACCACGTCTCCAGCAAGCTGCCCCCGGTAAGCATGAAGCACGCGTCGCAGCGGGCTTCGCCGCAACCGCAGACCTTACGTGGCGCCTGGCCACACAGGGTGCATTCGATCGCTGTCTGGGCTGACGGAGCAGCGGCCCGTGGCTGGGAGGATGGAGGCGTCGTCGCCTGGGATGATGAGTGCAGCGCCAGCAGCACCTCGGCCCCTGGCTGAGATGCTGCGGTCATACTGGCTGGGTCGGTCCAGGAATGCACGTGCAGACACTTGTCGCAGCGCACGACGCCGCAGTCGCACTCCATTGAATGCGCATCGGCCAAACAGGCGGAGCAATGCTTGCTACCACAGCCGCAAGGCCCTGCGCCGCAGAGATCGCAGTCTTCCTGGCTCACCGCCCACGTGTGCGAGTTCTTGACCTCGTGGTATACACGCAGAAGCGACTGCTGCATGTCCTGCCCCGCCACGGCGGCCGCGGCGCAGGGCTTGCACCGAACACCCTCGCATGTGGAGCATCTGGTGAAGCCTTGCTTGTATGTCTCCGACACCGCTTTGCCGCAAGCTCCACAGGGACCAGACACCTCTGGCGTGCGCATGCTCTCGGTGAGAATTGGTGCTTGCTGTCGGCGAGGGCAGCGGGCAGCTCTGAGCGCAGTGCGTCAAACAGGGCCGGCATTTGCTGAAGCTCACCGCGGTGCACCAGGGGCGCCGCTTCTGGCATGATCGCCAGAAGCTCCGCGCAGTTCTCATCGCGCGCAGCCGCTACCACCTCTCCCTTTGTTGCGTGAGCATCGCCCCAGCCGAAGCGGCGCTGCGAGAATCGAGTGAAGTGGCGCACCCATACGACCTGCGCGACCTTGAAGTGGTCGACCTCGCGCACGACGGTGCCGCTCTCGTGTCGCAGCGACTCCACCACCTTGAGGAGCAGACCGTACCAAACTGCTTGCACCAAACTGCATCACAGGTACACGCATACAAGGAGGGAGGTGGAATTCATACTCTCGCTGTTTGGTAGCAGTGACGTCCCACTGACACCAGGCCCCAGTTCCACCTCCTTCCGCGAGGAGGGAGGTGGAATTCCTACTCTCGCTGTTTGGTAGCAGTGACGTCCCACTGACACCAGGCCCCAGTTCCACCTCCTTCCGCGAGAAGGGAGGTGGAATTCATACTCTCGCTGTTTGGTAGCAGTGACGTCCCACTGACACCAGGCCCCAGTTCCACCTCCTTCCGCGAGGAGGGAGGTGGAATTCATACTCTCGCTGTTTGGTAGCAGTGACGTCCCACTGACACCAGGCCCCAGTTCCACCTACTTCCGCGAGGATGGAGGTGGAATTCATACTCTCGCTGTTTGGAATGTACGAGTAGCTTGGAATAGCTTTAAAATAGCTTGGAGTTGCTTTGGAATAGCTTGGACTAGCAGGGAATAGCTTTGGAATAGCTTGGAATAGCTTTAAAATAGCTTGGAGCTGCTTTGGAATAGCTTTGGAATAGCTTGGAATAGCTTTAAAATAGCTTGGAGTTGCTCTTGGAATAACTTGGACTAGCAGGGAATAGCTTTGGAATAGCTTGGAATAGCTTTAAAATAGCTTGGAGTTGCTTTGGAATAGCTTTGGAATAGCTTGGAATAGCTTTTAAATAGCTTGGAGTTGCTCTTGGAATAACTTGGACTAGCAGGGAATAGCTTTGGAATAGCTTGGAATTATGAATTATGAATTCCACATCCTTCCTCGAAGAAAGAGGTGGTACTGAGGCCCAGTGTCAGTGGAACTTGGGGGCTGGCACATAACGAGAGTATGAATTCCACCTCCCTCCTTGAGGAAGGAGGTGGTACTGGGGCCTGGTGTCAGTGGGACTTCACTGCTACCAAACAGCGAGAGTATGAATTCCACCTCCCTCCTCGCGGAAGGATGTGGAACTGGGGCCTGGTGTCAGTGGGACGTACCAATGCCGTCGATTCCGTAGGCGTCGATGCGCATGAAGTATATACGACCTGCGCGACCTCGGGGAGCTTACGCAGGTTCAGGCACGTGACCGCCTGCATCCTGTTCTTCCAATCCCGAAGGGCATTAGGAATGGGCTGTCCATCGGTGACGACGAAATACACTGCGTCGCCAAGACCCGTCACCGTGGCGTTCCTGCCGTACCGCATGAGCCCTGCAAGCAGGACAGGCTGATCCGCAATAGGACACTCGAGGCGGATTTCGTACGTTTGAGGACCTGTCGCATCCTCGGCCGCTCGGCACTGCATCGTCTCGCGTACGGCGGGCCACTAAGGGTGATGCCAGTTTTTGCTTGTTTGAGCAAATGCTATGCAGCAATCCTTGGACGCGTGCTTAGATTTCGCTCATGTTTCGAACATTGTTCGCACTGCTCCAGCTTTCGAGCCAGGGAGGGTGAGGCAGGGTGATTCCTGACCACTGCCTTCTTCAACAGTTGAAGATGTGAACGCCAGTTTACGAACTCGCTAGGTCGCGCAGGGGGGCTACTAAATTCTCCTTCTTCAACTGTTGGAGAAGCATTTGCCAGTAGGTCTAACCTTGCCCGACAACTCGCTAGGTCGTGCTGGGTGCTACTAAATTATCTTGCTTGGCCAGTAGGTCTAACCCTGCCCGACAACTCGCTAGGTCGCGCTGGGTGCTACTAAATTTTCCTTCTTCAACTGTTGAAGAAGCAGTTGCCAGTAGGTCTAACCTTGCCCGACAACTCGCTAGGTCGTGCTGGGTGCTACTAAATTCTCTTGCTTGGCCAGTAGGTCCAACCCTGCCCAACAACTCGCTAGGTCGCGCTGGGTGCTACTAAATTCTCCTTCTTCAACTGTTGAAGAAGCAGTTGCCAGTAGGTCTAACCTTGCCCGACAACTCGCTAGGTCGTGCTGGGTGCTACTAAATTCTCTTGCTTGGCCAGTAGGTCTAACCCTGCCCGACAACTCGCTAGGTCGTGCAGGGTGCTACTAAATTCTCCTTCTTCAACTGTTGAAGAAGCAGTTGCCAGTAGGTCTAACCTTGCCCGACAACTCGCTAGGTCGTGCTGGGTGCTACTAAATTCTCTTGCTTGGCATGTAGGTCTAACCCTGCCCGACAACTCGCTAGGTCGTGCAGGGTGCTACTAAATTCTCCTTCTTCAACTGTTGAAGAAGCAGTTGCCAGTAGGACTAACCTTGCCCGACAACTCGCTAGGTCGTGCTGGGTGCTACTAAGTTCTCTTGCTTGGCCAGTAGGTCTAACCCTGCCCGACAACTCGCTAGGTCGCGCTGGGTGCTACTAAATTCTCCTTCTTCAACTGGTGAAGAAGCAGTTGCCAGTAGGTCTAACCTTGCCCGGTGCGCAGCGGCTCCACCGCCTTGAGGACCTTGCGGAATTCTTCGTCGACGCGCTGCTGCTTCTTCTCGGCGCGGCGCTGCCCTGCGCGCTGTTGCTTGGCCTTCTTCTCTCGGCGTCGCCGCGCATTCTTGCTGACGGTCGCCTCCGCTGGTGCACCAGGGCCGGCGGCTTCGTCGGCTGCCGCTGTTGGGATCGTGACAGAGGGTTGGACCGCCGCCTTCTGCACGAGGCGCTTGCGTTCCCGCGCCTCTTCGTTGGCGCGCTGGACCTCGTTGTCTGCGACGGTCTGCATCTCGGGCTGCTGAGCGGCGGGCTGATGCGCGGTGGGTGGCTGTGTGACGATCGTGGCCAGCGCCGTGCTGCTGGCTGCAGCCGCGGGCGCGCCGGTTCTCTTTCTTTGCGGCCCGTCTCGACTCACGCCGCCGCGCTGCTTCTTCGAGGACCTCCTCTTCCAGGAACTCGGTCAGGCGCTGGAGCTGTGGAGGCAAGCCGCCGACGGCCTCGGACGCAGCCAAGAACCCGGCAGGGAACGCAGTCGTCGTGGATGCCAGCGCCTGCTTTGCCGCATGGGACTCACACGCACCCTCGCACACAAGGTCCTCGAAAGTGGCCTCGAAGTGCGGGCGCGGTTCCCTGGACAGCGTATTCACGGTCGCTTCCAGCACGCGCATCGCCGTCACACTGGGGTCCTCTGGTACGGGCGCCTTCGGTTCGGCTTGGATTTCGTGGAAGGTGGCCCATGGGTCGACGCTCTCCGCCATCCTCTGGGCGAAGCAGGAGAGTGTCTTGCTGGGCTGCTTGGCATTGAACGTTGCTAGCTGCATGTAACCGACGACGGGCCACCACGCCCCCCCACCAGCACGATCGGGCTGCTTGTAAACTTCGAACTCGTATGGCAACTGCTCATCCCCGTAGCCCACATAACGCACCTTGCTCGGGCACCATTGAGCGCATCGCCAGCGCGGCGTCCGTCGCTGAAGGGGGGCTCAGCGCAGGCTCGAGCCACGGCAAATGACTGCCGGCGGGTGAACTAGTGTCGGGCAAGGTACGAAGGGGTTGGAGAGGGGGGGTATGCGATCGCATAGCATACCACCAATGGATTTCTGTGGACAGCGCGGGCAATACGCAAGGCAGGAACGGGGCAGACACACAGATGCGCACAACATTTCTGAACTTCAACACTCGGCGCTCGCGCGGTGGCGAGCTGGTGCCCAAGCTCGAGGAGAGACTGTTTTTACGGGGCGCGCCGCGGTTGCGAGCTGTGACGTCACGCCTGGGTCGGAGGTGTCGAGCTGGCGCTTGCGCGGCGGCGAGCTGGTTTTCACTGTTCGCCCCGCGGTTGTTGCGTATTACGAACCCCAAACGACGCGCGCCTCCCTCCTGCCTGGACTCAGCGTGACGCCTTCCCAGTAATAGCTCCGCCACGGCTGCCATGCATCGCGCGGGATGGACATCAAGGCACGCGCGATGTCCTCAAGGGTGATTCGTCTCCCGCTCACACCCACGGTGACAACAATTTCGTGATCGTATGGATGGTCTTTGATATAATGGTACGAGTGGTCTATGATACGCGTGTCGAGCGCGACGCCCCCGTCAATACCGAGCAATTTCTGTACATCCATCAGATGTTCAATGTCGATGCCGTCGAAGCCACCGCTGCACAGGGGCGATTCATCGACACGCCGCTGGGTGCGGAGCGTGGCATTCGGCGCAGCAGTGAAAGTCGCGCCAGGTGCACCGCCCAGCGCGCGCTCCATGAGTGGCACCATGACGGCCATGAACTCTGCCTCGGAGATCTGGGGGTGGCGACACGCTGGGCAGCGCACGCGCGTGTAGGTACCCTGCCCTCTGGCGCACTCGTGCTTCCGATAGGTGTGCCAGCAGCCCCAGTGGTAGAAATGTCGGCACTCGGTCACGTGCCACCAGACGGCATTCTTCCGGATCGTCTGCAGGCAGATGGCACACGTCTGCTTTTCCTGCGTGGCCGTGCGGAGCTGCTCTCCCATGTCGTCGCCAGCGAGCCTGCTCCACCGAAGAGCCACACAGTGAAAAGGGGGCGTTGCGCTCACAGGTCTGTTTGAGCTTGAGATGGCTACATGGCGCATGGCCTGAAGCACAACGAGGGAGTCCCAAAGATTGTTTGCGGGAGCTTGCCTTCGTCCGGCAGAAGGAAGGCGCAGAGGAGGCGTGGAGCAAGGAGGAGGAGGACATCGAAACCCTGGCGGCGTCGCCATGCACCAGAGAGCGGACGCGCGGAGCTCGGCGCTGCAAGGCATAGCCTTTCAGAAATGCTACGCGTGCGTTCGCAGGTGCAGACACTGCGCAGCGACATGCTCTCTGCAATGCTTCCCGTCACCCGCGCGCGCGGCATCAAGTGCCTGGCTCGTTTGTGGGGGGGGGGTGTTGCTGTAACGCGCTGCCCGCCTCGTCACTGCGGCCGGCTCGATGCCGCGGAGGAGCGTGCCTTCGGCACTCGTCGGCGGTGCGCGGGCCCTCAGCCGCGCCAGCGGGCGTAGAGGGACTGGACATCGCCATTCGCATCCATGCTGGGGCGCAGGCGTAGAGAGCACTGCTCGAAGAACTGCTCGCCCCACTTGAACATCGCGTGGACCATCCGTGACCACGCATCCCCGCGGCAAAGAGGCTGCCAACACAGGTGCGCCCTGAGCAGCTGCAGCTCAGCACGGCGCACGACAAGGCCGGCGCCCGCCATCCACTTCTTGCGCAGGATGGCCACGACGCGCCCCGGGCGGAAGACGTTCTCCTCATGCACTTCGTAGTCCAGAGAGACGCCGGTGGCCAAGGCCACGCAAGCAGTGGGTGTGCAATACAGGCGCGTGCCGTCGAAGGCGGCGCGGACCAGGCTCATGTGGTACTTCCTGATGCGGCGCAGCGGATGGGCGTACAGGTCGGCGTGGCCCGCCGCACCCTCGAGACCCCGAAATGTGGCGCGCAGCTTGTTTTCTGAGCACACGCTGACGTGGCACGCCACGGTGGGCTGCAGCGCCCGCGCCGCCTCCCTGGCGTTCGCCGCCAGCCGATGGAGAGAGCCGGCGTCGGTGACGAAAAGGTCCACGTCGCTGGGAGCCGTCTCGGGGTCCTCCGCGAGCGGCCCGGCTCGCAGGCAGGTCGTGAGCAAGCTGCCGGCGACGTATACCAGGAAGCCGCCCCTCGCGCAGGCGCGCCACAAGCGGTCGAGCCAGGGCACTGCCGCGCACAGCCGCCGCCGGAGCTCGCCCTCGTCCGGCGCGAGGCGGTCTTCCCGTTGGAAGCCCTGGAGAACGAACAGGTCCACGGGACACGGCCTCTGCGCAGGCACCAAGCAATCCAGGTCCACAATGCCAGACATGTACGCCTCGCGCACGGCACGCGCGGCGCCGAGGCCCAAGAGGCACGACGCCCCCGCTCCGCCCGCGCGGTGCTCCTCTACGTAGAGGGCGGTTACGGCGCGGTGCACAAGCCACTTCGTCCGCCGCTGGCCTTCCGCGACGCCCACGCCGACTCCGAGCCGCGCGTGCATGTCCCGCAGGTCCGCGAAGATGTGACGCGCGCCGGCAGGGGTATCGGCCAGGCCGAGCAAGGCGCAGAGGAGGACGTCGCGGCAACGCTTCCAGATCGTGCCCTCCCGGCCTTGAGGGGCATTCAGGTAGTGCTGCGCGGCGTCGTAGCCAGCCACAAGGTCTTCGGGACTGGTGGGAGGCGGCGCTTCCCCAGAATTCTCCACCCGCCGCCGCTTGCTCGCGCGCGCCGCGTCTGAATCGCCGAGGCCTGTCACGTGGGAGGCTTCGTCTCCGGCGGCTTTGAGGAGAGCGGTGTAATCAGGCGCGCCCTCCGCTTCCGCTACAGCCGCCTGGAGCGCCGCAAGCAACTGCCCCCGCGAACAGAGTCTGGCGACGAAGTTCCCGTCCTGCGTGCACCCCTGGTGCGTTTCGCACGCCGTGGCCGCACCGAGCCGGAAAGCCGACAGCAGGCACTGCAGGAATAGCGGCGCCTCGACGTCCGCGCAAACAAAATCCGCTGCCGAGCACCACGCCCGCAACTCGGACAGACTCTTCGGGGCGCAGGCCATGGTCTGAAGGGCATCGAAGGTGGCCTCCTCGTGCACGTGCACGGCGACCGCGCCGTCAGGAAGCTTTGCGTTCGCATCCGCGCCAGCCTGCAGCTTGCGGGCGAGCGCGGAGTTGCCGAGCAGCGTCGCGTCAAAGGACGAGACGCGGCCGCCCGGGCCAGAAAGCAGCAACCTTCGGCCTCCCAGCGTGCTCGGGAGAGGCGCGTCGACCATGCCGGGAATGAAGCGCGGTTGGGCGCCAGCTGCTGGGTATGGCGCACACTTGATGTTTGAAGGCGGGCTGCTGGGTATGGTGCACACTTGATGTTTGAGGCAGAAAGCAGCAAGACTAGCCTCAACCTACAGCGGGTGGTTCGAGCATCTACACCTTGGCACATAGAAGCCGATGCTCGGTCATACGATTCAGAGAAGGCTTTGCTGGCACTGCGGCATAATTGCGATCTCTCTCGCGTCAGCATCTACGCTGCGAGTGCGCCTTTGGACCTTACGGTCGCCACCGCCATATGTGCGACACGAGTGTGCACTGCACTGCTGCATAAGCGGGGAGGCGGCATGCATACAAGCAGAGGGGCCCGCTTCCGTGGTGCGGACAAGACGCGTAGGACTCGCTCCTGGTGGCTGTTCGTCGCGCGCTAGATTGCCCAGAGTTTGTGGAAACGTCTCCATCAGAGCCTGCCGATTCTCAGGTGGTGCTCGCGCCGTCGACATCATAAGCCGGAGGCGCCGCGTAAGCGGTCAAGAGGGTCTGGCGTCTCTTGTTCCTCTCTCCCTCCGTCGGCACATCCCCCAGGTGGCGCTTGATGGTCTCCTGCATGGCAGGGGCCTGCAGGACTTCCTCCATCAGCTCCCGATCATCTTCGAAGTATGCGATACGCCAGGCGCCTTGTTGGTACATGATGAAGACCTTGTTGGCTCCCGGATCCTGTGCATGCAACTCGATCCGCCTCTTCTTCAGTATCTTCGCGAAACAAGCGTTGACTCTCGCTACCTTCTTCTCTGGGTAGGCCGAGCTCTCGCAGCCGTTCCGCATCCTCGGAGGCTTCCAGCTTGACCCCGATCGCCGTGAGTTCGTCGGGTTTCACAGGGAAGCCGCGACTCATCTCAATGCGAGGGCCGTATTCCGGGATCTTGCGCACCTTCTCCTCGATGGCGTCGAGTCGCCCGTTCACGGCTTCGCTCTGCGGGTTCGGGCCGAGGCGTTGGGCCAGCGCCGTCATTGCGTTCCGAAGCTCCTTCATCTGCTCGGTGAGCTCCACCACAGCGCCGCCACCATACCCCCCACACTTCCTGATGGAAGGCAGCACCTCGCTCGTGACCCAGCGCTTGAAAGACTTGGCCTCTGGCTTGGTGGATTTCAGCGCAAGATTTCAGCGCAAGACCATAGAGGCCAGATTCGTTGATGTAGACTTCGTGGGGCTGCTGATTCGAAGGGGTGAACTTTTCGTTCGCCCCTTGTGTAAGCTCACGGAACGTCTTCTTGTCCTCGTCATCAACGTGATCCCGCAGCGGAAGCAGAGGAGGCGGAGAGCGGAGGAACTTGCGCTCTTGCACCACAGATAAATGTGGAGAGTCTGGCAGGCCGAGATGTGGACGCTACTACTTCTCAGCGTCCTCACAACGATGCTGGACTCATCAGAGTCGTAGCAGCCGTGCTGGCAGTTCAGGCAAGGTCTCTGTGGTGGGCCCCTCCCCGGCCTTGCCCGCTCACGCGCCACTGCTTGCTCGCCTCGCACTCCGGCTCCGCGCGCGGCTCGCGCGCGAAGCCCCGTCGGCCGCGACGGGCGTTGGAGCAGGGTCTCTCAGCACCTTGGCGACAGCCTGAGCCAACGCATACGCAAAATTGCACGGGACCGCGTTCCCGATCTGCCGGTAGGCCGCGCACTTACTGCCTTTGAAAGCATAGTCGTGGGGAAATGTCTGAAGACGAGCAGCCTCCGTGACTGTCAGCCTCCTCATCGACTCTGGCGCGACCCAAGCAACCGCGCATGCATCCAGGAGCGTGGCGCGGCTCGCCCAGACGCCCTCGAGGCGGCGCTTTGTCTGGGGGCCGCTGTCGTAGGAATCGGGCTTTTCGCGCTCGGCGACGAGGCCGTAGATGCGAGCGGCCGCGCTCACACCCAGCTTGCCCTTGATCTTTTTGCGGTGGGCGCGCGGATTCGCCGCGCGCGTCAGGACGCTGTTCAGCTCAGGAGTCAGCTCGCTCACACCCAGCTTGCCCTTGATCTTTTTGAGGTGGGCGCGCGGATTCGCCGCGCGCGTCAGGACGCTGGTCAGCTCAGGAGTCAGCTCCTGCGCCACTCGCTCGTTGCGTTCCACGAGCGCCGCATGCAAGTTCTCGACCGAGTCCCCCCCCGCGCCGAAGAACTGCTCCTCATCAATGATTGGCGTCGCGTTCCCCCCCAATGGCCGCCAGTAGCGTCGGGGAAGGCCTGGTGGGAGCGAGGGGGCGGCCGCTCCCATTGAAGAGCATGCCAGAGTACGCGCTCTCCCGGAGCACAGGGCTTTTGCAAACCTCGATCTTCGCAGTGCACGTTGCCGGGTTGGACGGCGTGTCTGCCCTGCCAATGTCCCGGAGGGCCTCTCCGCACGTCTGCCCTCGGCGGCTGATCGCAGCCAGCCCGTGAAAATACTGTGTGGGCGTCGCGGTGTGGAGAAACCCGACCAGGATCAGCCGCTCTCTCGACTGGGGGACGTCGAAGTTGTGGGTGTTAAGCACCTTGTACTCGCATGCGTACCCAAGGCCCTTCGCGCGTTCGATCAGCTTGTCCAGGATGGGTTTGAAGAGAGCGTTGGTGCACAAGTTCTTCACGTTCTCCATGAGGAAGCTGCGCGGCCGCAGCGAGTCGACCGCATCCATGAAAACATACAACAGCTCGTTCCTGGGGTCATCCAGCCGCCTCGCCCCAGCTCGCGACATGCCTTGGCAGGGAGGGCCTCTGAAGAGGCAATCTACAGGCCCTGGCAGCTCTCGGCGCAGCTCGTCGAAGTCAACTGTCCGCAGATCCAATCGCCTGGATGCCGCCACCTCCGCGTTGTGGTTGTAGGTGTCGCAGGCGGCTTGGCTTGCATCCGCCGCCCACAGCACCTCGAAGCCCGCTCTTGTGAAGCCGACGTCCATGCCGCCAGCCCATGAAAAAAGCGACACCGCCGTCAACGGCATTGCTTGCGAGGCTGCGGCGCCAGGAGTTAGGAGCTAGAGCGGCTTGATCTGATACGGCTGCTTGTGCGCATTAACCCCGCCTCATGTGTGCAAACGGAATAATGTCGCGATGCGTTAGAAGGCCCGCTTTGCAAACCTAACATTGACGAAAACAAGCAACTCACGATTGCTCATCTATCAGGTCTCAAAGTTGTTAGGAATGGATGAAGCCCAGGGCAAGCTTCTTCAATCTGCTCCGGATGCGGTTGGCGGCACGCGTCGCGGCGCTGGGGAACTTACCCGTCTGGCAGCGCGCCTGCCAAACGCGAGCGACACCATGGCTTTGTCAGGGTGTGGCGCGATGTCGCTCCAGGACGGAATCAAGTACTGTTGGGATAGGTGGATCAACGACAAAGCAGTCTCTGATCGGTTGGCACTGCTCCGGCGGTTCGCTTTTGGCTATTGCGACGAGCTGGAGGCAATGAACGCCACCGCAACCATAGTCCATGCTGACTTTATGAAATTCGAAAAGTGCAAGCGCGCCCATGCCTATTCAGACTTCCGCACGTACTTCGACCTTTCACAGTTGCTGAGGCTTGGCCGTCTCCTCGGAGCGCTTGCCAATGCCTCTCCGCGGAGCAACTAGCGCTTCAAGTGCGAGAGACTAGCGGGTGGACAGCGCACCACTTCACACTCCTGAAGTTCTCGCCAATGTGGGAAGGACCGAGATTTCCGACGCACTTGAACGTTCGCTCCATCCGAAGCTGACTGGCGCCTCGGCGCAAGCTTGGCTCTGCGCGATGTCCTCGTAGCACGCGGAAACATTGTTGAAAATAGTGCAGCGCTACTGTGACCACCACCACTGCACCTTCAAACACGGCGATCAATATCTAGAACGCAACGCTTGGCGCATTTGTCTGAAGCTACATGGAGCCGCGGAGGAACTCGTCCCGTTGGGAATGGAGATCGATCCATTACGCTGGTTTGTAGAGGCCTGCGCCGCTGACTTAGTGCAGCGAGCATTGCTACTAATGCTCCGGCAAAGCACCGCGCGAAACCAGCATACTCGTGTGCTCGTGCAAAACCACCACGCTCGTGGCACATGCGACCTCTACCTTTCTGTCATGCAGCAAGGATTGGTCGCAGTCCGTCCGGAATTAAATCTCGCGGCTCTCACCCGCCCCAGGCGCCTCAAAGAGATCCCCAATCAACGTGTCTGCCCAGATGGGAGCGCACGACGAACGCTCACACTTGAAGAAGCAGAAAGGATCATCCAAGCCGTGCGAGACAACGACTACGTGCGAGCCGCGATGGTTGTCATTATTCCTACCGAAATCGAATTGCGTAAGAGCGCTCTGTGCCACTTGAAATACAACAACCTTTTGGACCGGACTTCTACCCCTTTCAGCACTGGCCGCGCTCTGGAGAAAGGGAACAAGTGGCACTATTCTATTACGAGCACGCGCCTCAAGCGAGCAATTAAAAGCAATGGGGAAACGGTGCGGAACGTTGCTGGCGCGCAGAGCGACGGCAACTTTTTTGAATCCGCAGAAACCGGACCAAACTCTTCCTAAACACGCGTTGGAACGCATCTTGCGCGTCTACGTCGAGAAAGCTGGCATCACGGACGTTCACGTGCACCTGCACATGTTCAGGCATTCGATTGTGGGCCGGCTTATCGATGCCAGGAATTCGATGGAAGTCGCTTGAAAGTATATGGGCCACGCAAAGATCTCCACAACTTCCCAGCACTATTGGGTCCCCACCACAGTCGAACTCTTCTCCAAAATGAACAACCCCATCACGGGCGAGATGCAACAGAAGCAACGAGAGGGACGGCTGGCCGAGCAGGAATTGGAGCTTTTGCAAGCTAAGCTCGACGGGGCTTTACACATGCTTGCCCAAATGGATGCCGTCGCGCGTGCAGCGGCGGCATGCAACATGACCAGTGCGCAGGTGCAAGACGCCATGGCACGCATTCCAAACCGTGACGCGATACTGCGGAGCATCTTGGAATCCACAAGGGCGTCGCTCACGGCTGCATCCGTCCCAGCTGTGGACGACGACGTGTCACAAGAGAACGAGGGATCGGCCTGTCCCACTGCGACCCACGGAGAGGCTGACAGCACAGACGAGTTGCCAGAGGATGACGCTGCGGAAATTTGCGAGACAGCACCTGTTCGCGACGAAAGCTCCTCGCGTAAGCGCCGCCGGGAGTAAGTTGACAACACACTGCTCCAGCGAAAGCGAAATAGAAGTGGAAAGCGCGAGCAAGTATCCACAGGTATACCGCGGGGTCGCCCGAATATGCATGTGCTCGCGGCGCCAATCTATCACGCCGACGCCACCTGGAGCAAGGCTTTCTAACGCGTCAGCCCTCCTAACGTTCGCGTTCAATTGCAGTCCGTAACATATAGCATCCCTTAACAAAAGGGTGCGACAACTGTTCCACCCTTCTGGGGGAATATTGAATAGCTGTTCTTTAAATTTGGGGAAGGTCTTGGGAAGATGTTCGTGGATTTTGTTGCTGGATTTTAAAAAGATGGATCACAGTCTTAGCCTACCCAGCAACTGTCCATCCAATTCTCAAGCCCCCAAGCATCCATATAGGGACGGCGGAATGCGCACAGTGTTTGAATCCGCCGCCCCCCTACGCGGGTGCGAAGCGTGCTGGAGATCTACCCGGACTCTCCCGGACGTTTCTGGAAGCTAAGCCGGGTCCGCGCATTCCGTCGGGCGGGTGCAAGCGGGCGCGGGCCGGCACAGAAGTGGATCCCAAGACGGCTCTAGACGGGGTCACGAAGGGCTCAAGACGGGGCAAGAAGCGCCCAAGACGGCGCCGAGACGCGCCCAAGACGCATCCAAGGCACGCCCGAGACCTTCCAAGACGCTCTCAAGACAGTTGCAAGTCCAAAATGTCAGATATGATGGCCAAGTTGCCTCGCAAGACCGATTGTTCATTGATTTGTGGCCATATTTAAAAGATGTTTTGGATCATCTGTCGCCTCTCTCTGCCTTCTTTCTTCGTCTGCTGCGTCTTTCACAGAATACTGTTTTACCTAAGTAACACATGAGTTCTTCAATGTTAAGTGCGCTGTTTCTTGCTCTATGTTGTCATTGCTTTGTTTATTTTTGTACATTCGCCCAAGATCGCACAAAATGGCGCAAGAACGCTCCCAAGACGCCCCGAAGACGCCAAACGCTCCAAAAGGCTCCCAAAACGCACCCAAGCCGCCCCCCCACATAGCACTTTAAATGCATCCAAGACGCGCCAAGACGCCCCCAAGACGCCCCCCAAGACGCGGCCAAGACGCGCCCAAGACCGCCCCAAGACGTCCCAAGACCGACCCCAGACACCTCCTCAGCTTCAGCAGACAGATCCAATACGCCCCGAACCCCCAGAGACCATCCCAAGACCCCTCAGAGCATGACTTTTGAACCCCAAAAAGGTCGCTGAACCCAGAAACGTCAGTACCCCAAAGGGGGCGGCGGTGCCACGCCGCTAGGCATCTTCCAATAATCCGTCGCCCCTTGGGCGTGCGTGTTTTAAACCCAGGGCCCAATTTGTCAATTGGGAGCTTGCCTCCCCCCCCCCTCCGCCGGCCTACGCCGGCCCGCCGACCGAAGACCAGTTGCTCCCAGTTGTGACCAGTTGCTCCCATCAATTTCGTCACTTGGTCCCTTTTTCTCTCCCGAAAGGTTTTTTTCGGCGATGTTTTTTTTTGACTCGTTTTTTTGATCGATTTTGGGATCGATTTTTGATCCCAAACGGAGCCAAAATGAGCTAATTTTGAATATTTATAGGTCCCGAAATCGCACAGAGACTCCCGGCATTGATTTGGAGAACTGTTTGAACAGATTTCCGCGAAATCCGGTCGAATGTTGGTTCGTTCCAGCGGTGCCCGACCTGCGTTTCGCATCGTAAAAACCGGCACGCACTCAAGGTCGCCCCTTCTCGGAGCGAGCGGAGCCGCTCGCCCGGAGAAGCGACGAAAAACTTCCAAAATCAACCCGAAATCCTCCCAAAATTGCTTCCGGAATGGTGCAAAACTATTAAAAATCAACGTCAAAAAACAAATAGCTTTTTAGCAAAATTTTACACCGACAATGCCCCCAAAAGGGACCCCAAAAGCTCCATTTGGGGTCCCTTTTGGCATCGTTTGGGGGCAAAGCTGGGTCAAAGCTGGCTCTGCAAGTTCGTCCTTGGTCCTTCCTGGGTCTCCAGGGTTGACTACGGGGCTTGCCGGGGTCGATTTTGGAACCTCCAGGGGTGCCCCGTGGCCCTCCGAACCCCTTTTTTGGAGACCCTTCCTGCACTTTTTTGCGAAAACAATGTTTTCATGTGGGGGGTGTGCATCGCGGAGGTCTCTCTGACGCACACCTCCCATGCGAAAACATCGATTTTCAAAAAAGTGCAGGAAGGGTGTGTAAAAAATAGGTCCGGATCTGATTTTGGAGCCTCCAGGGTCGATTCTAAAGCCTCTGGGATGGACGCAGCAAAACTAGAAAATTTCAAAAAAATACACTGAATTCCCCCTGTTTGTGTCAAAATATTCAGCTACTTTCATTGCTTCGATTCTGCGTCAGTCTCGGCCCTAATTCGGGCAGTCTTTCGGGGCAACTTTTTTGGAGGTTGATTTCTGAGCATCATAGGAACAACCTCTCTGACGCACACATCCCACGTGAAAACCACGCTTTTGAAGAAAACAAAGTTCTGGAAGGGTGTGCGAAAATTTGGTGCGTATCCGATTTTGGGGATGGACTGGTTTTGAGGGGTGCTACTCTGAAGAGCTTTGCTTTGCAATTTACAGTTAGTCTGCAATACTCGTCTTATATGTTGTACTCGCCATTCTCTGCGCGTCTTGGAATCCTTGAAAAAGTTTGACTCGCTAATGTCTGCGTGTCTTTGACCGACCAGAGCTCGCTCACGGCCGGTCCTGGTGGTGCATTATTATATCAGGTTGAAATATGTTCTAGGATGATTTTTGTGCGTAGAATCTTCAGGGATGAATTATTTGCAGGATGATTTACAACTACTAATAATAATAATATTGTTTTGGGACCTATTTTGTAGGACGTTTTTGTTAAATAATTATTTAAAATGACGCATTTTCGGGGGATGAAGTACGTTGTAGGATGGACTAATTTTGAGGGATACTACTCTGAAGAGCTTTGCTTTGCAATGTAAAGTTAGTCTGCAATACTCGTCTTACATGTTGCACTTGCCAATCTCCGCGCGTCTTGGCATCCTTGAAACAGTTTGACTCGCTAATGTCTGCGTGTCTTTGACCGGCCAGAGCTCGCTCACGGCCGGTCCTGGTGGTGCATTATTAGATCAGGTTGAAATACTCGTCTTATATGTTGTACTTGCCAATCTCCGCGCGTCTTGGCATCCTTGAAAAAGTTTGACTCGCTAATGTGTGCGTGTCTTTGACCGGCCCGAGCTCGCTCACGGCCGGGCCCTGGTGGTGCATTATTATATCAGGTTGAAATATATCTGGTGTCCCGTCCCGTCCTGTCCCGCCCCGTCCTGTCCCGTCCCGTCCCGCCCCGTCCGCGCCTGTCTAACCACCGCTTGCCATCGGCCTCGACAGGGCAGATGGCCTTCACGCCGGCTGCGACCTTGCCCTGGACCTTGCGGAAGTCCCCTCCGTTGCCGTTGTCGCCCCGCGCAACCATGCTGCCGTCGGACCCGTCCCGTCCCGTCCCGTCCCCTCCCCTCCCCTCCCGTCCCGTCCCGTTTCCGAAGGATCTCCAAAATCAAGGTCCGGAGGCTCCAAAATTGACCCCGGAGGCTCCAGAGCTCAGCTCTATCAAAAAGCAGCTTTCGAGAGAACAACCGCATTGGATCAACCACATTGTCCAAAAGCCCGCCTCCCAAAAAAAAACGCGGGAGCTCCGTGCCTCAATTTGCGGAATTCGGAGTAGTAAAAATTTCGCGGGAGTTCCGTGCCTCAAATTGTGGAATTCGGAGTCTTGAAAATTTCGCGAGAGTTCCGTGCCTCAAATTGTGGAATTTGGCGCGGTACAAATTTGGCCAGAGTTTCGCGCCTCAAATGTTGGAATTCGGAGTAGTTCAAATTTCGAACAACCGCATTGGATCAACCGCATTGTCCAAAATTACGTCCTGTAGCCTCCTGCTCGTAATTTTGCAACCCGTTTTTTTAAGGGGCGGCGGTCTCCGCGCAGCGGTTTAAATAATTACGATGGAGGACAGCCGATCGATCCTTGCGTGACCCCCAGGCGATTCCAAGTGACGCCCATGTGATCCCATGGTGCATTTCCAATGGCCCCAGTGACCCCAAGCGCACCCCAAGCGAACCTCGAGTCACCCTCACCTAACCCCTAAGTCGCACCATAGTAACACTAAGCACACCAACTAACAAAGTAAACTCCAATTTCGATATCCAATAGTTAGCCTTCACTGTCCAATCCCCTTCCCAATCCCCCAATCCACCAATCCTCTAATCCCAGAGGGGAGGGGGACCCTCCCCTACACCTCCCTGCGCCCCCTGACTTGAAGGACTAACGGCGGTTCGATGCCCCTCGCGGACGGAAAAACCATTGAAAAACAAAGAAAAAACTACATTTCCGCTTTCCAACCCCATTGTGACCCCCAAGTGACCCCCAAGTGACCCCCAAGTGACCCAAGTGACCCCAAGTGGCTCCCAAGTGACCCCAAGTGACACCCAAGTGCCCCCCAAGTGACCCCAAGTGACCCCAAGTGGCTCCCAAGTGACCCCCAAGTGGCGCCCAAGTGGCCCCAAGTGACCCCAAGAGACCTCCAAGTGACCCCCAAGTGCCCCCCAAGTGCCCCCCAAGTAACCTCCAAGTGACCCAAGTGGCTGCCAAGTGACCCCCAAGTGGCGCCCAAGTGACCCTCAGGTGACCGCCAAGTGACCCCAAGCGACCCCCAAGTGGCCCCTAAGTGACCCCAAGTGGCCCCAGGTGACTCCCAAGTGACCCCCAAGTGACCCCCAGGTAACCCCAAGTGACCCCCAAGTGACCACCAAGTGACCAAAAGTGACCCCCAGGTGACCCCCAAGTGACCTCCAGTGACACCCAAGTGACACGCCGGTGCCCCCAATAGGGTCCCAAGTGACTAAGCAACTAAGCAACCAGGCAACTAGCCAACCAAGCAACCAGCCAAACATCCAATAAGTCAAGCAATCATAAGCCAGCATCCAAAAATCTCCAAGCCTCAAATTCTCCAAGCCTCCAAGTGCCTCGGCGGGATCGCGAAGCGTTAACAAGTTACGATGGACGACAGCATGGAACCTGTTTTTGCCTTGTAGCATGCACACGTGATGCATGGCAGTGCTGCACATCCGCCAACCTACTGACATGATCCCACCCGGGGCCATCAACAGCATGCAAAGGTATCCCTTGTCAAGCCACGTCACTTGCATCAAGCAGGTCAGGAATGAGTCTGCATGTGGCACGTGCTACTCAAAATGCTACCTCATTCTATACGACCTTTTTGTCCAAAAGTAATCGCAAATATCTTCCTGAAATTCATAAATTGATAATTCCTTCTTGCAAGCATTGGAACAACGGCTCTGCACACACTGCCGCAGTGGCTCAACTTCCCACCCGACATCGCAGCCCGAATGTGCGCAGTCTAGGCACCCGTCTGAGCAACATCCGCCAGCTGAGCAAGCCATCTCAGCAACATTCGCATCGTCACGTAGTCCACCACCACTGCTGTAAGAGGCAGACAGGCCGCTGCGGCCAATGTGAATGGATGCGCGCCCGCCTGAAACAGAAACCCCACCAGGGCCGACCTCCCATTCAAAGGATACGACATGTTGCGGGCAGCAGCAACACAGTAGAATCAATGACAAGCCATGCCCCCACATCAAGCTATTGTGTGGAGATCGACCGGGCACAATGATATGGTGGCTTGATTAATATGGCTAGGCTACAAGTCATGACAAGCATCCACAATTTAGAACACCCCGCAGACCTGTCTTAGCAAGCGAACGGCCAGCGCGGCAATGATAAAACATGTAATGGAGGATCCCAATTATAAGAGACTATAGAAATAAGAGACGCAAACCTCTCGAAAAAACAGGTTAGCCTCAGTGGAGCCAGCGAGAAAAAAATCCGCCCCAGTGGAGCCAACGAAAAAACAAGTCGACCCAGTGGAGCCAACGAAAAAAAAAAGTCGCTTTCAGAGGAACCCTAAAAAAAAACTCGACCCCTGCGAAACTAAGAACAACCTGGCGAGGACCAAACTGACCCAACCACACACCAACAACTCCTCAAGTGAATGTCCGGTAAGGTCGGCACGACCGACTGATTGCGAAAAGCGATTTAAACAAAACAGTAAACATTCGCAAAATGATCGATCGATCGAAACAAAAATGCTAACTTTATGCAAAACAGAAAAAACAGAATCGGACGACCAAAGCGATGCATCGTTCTACACAAGTCTCGAATAAAAATATATACTGCGTTGTCACTTGTTTATTTGGAGCAGCATGGCAACAATACTGATCGGATCGATCGAATCTATCGATCGATCGATCGATCGATGGCTGTGTTGGCACCATGGTTCTTTTGAGCGCCCCTGTATTTTGCGTTTTTGTTTGTGTTGTTTTATAAAAAAGCTTTTCGAGTTTTATAAATCGTTTTTTCGTTTTCCATTTTCGTTTTTTCATACTTTGTCTCGAATTTTATTGAATCGGTTCCTGACGCTGTTGACTGTCGCTTCCAATAGATAGCGCCAGACGTAATTACATAACTGCATGAACGCATTGAGTTCGACGCCTGACACAAGTTGGGTCGACACCCAAACAAATTGAGGCTTGTCAACAACAGCCCCACAATAGCAAGCAAATGCAAAACCAATCAAAGACGTAAGACGGCAAAATTGATGATGTGTCATATATATATAATAATGATTATTATTATTTTGAGGGAGCTAGTTCTACGACCGTAATCCGGAAAGTGTGCGCACGTTTCCCAGGGATTTAGGGTCGGCCGGTGACTCCGTTTTCGGGGGTCAACGCAGATCAACGCAGGCGTGTTTTTAACATTGGGTTTCTGTCGCCTGGCCCAGCCAGGCCGGGGCTGACTGGCGGGCTGAAGCCGGCCGGGCCGGCTCCCTGGCTTCTTCGTGCCACGGGTGGATTTTCTGGTTTTTCCAACCCCCCCCCCCTCCCCCCCCCCCTTAAGAAAATAGAAGGGAATTGAGGGGGGGGGGGGGGGGCAATGGAAGCATCAAAAATTCCAGTCAATTTGGAAGCGGCCGGGAGCCGGCCGGCCCGATCCCAAAATACTGCCCGGCCGGGGCCGGGGAGGCCCCGAGGCCACTCGGAGCGAAAACTACCCCCCCAAAAAATGGTCCAAAAAAGGGTCTAAAACTTGAATTTCGGGAGGTCCGAAAATCGTGTTTTTTCGTCTTTTTTCCGTTATTAGCGGGGGTGGGGGGAAGGGGGGGGGGGGGGGAAGAGGGGGGGGGAGCTATATAAACTAACTCCCGATCAACCGCCTCAGCGGCCGTTATGTTTATATGCATGTTCTACGTTGGATACGTCCACGTCACGGTCAGCAAGAATCTCGACCAACGAACTCAGGGGTGGGTAATACGTCCATGTCATCAGGTGTAGTATGTCCATTCCATCAAGGGTTGTATGTGAATAAAAAAGGAAAATCCGATAGAAAAGTTTAAAACAATTCTGAAAGCAGAAAATTGGAAGCCAAAGTTCAAATTATTTTTGGAAATACTTTTCAATGATTTTTGGAGGGTGCAAAAAACATATCAACTCCCCAAGCGTAGTCTAAAGGACTTGGCCAAATCTGGTTCCACAGACTTGGTGAAAATTAAATTTGGTTCCCAAGACTTGGGTGCAACTTGATCCCAAAATGTATTCAAAAACGCTACAGAAACGCCTCAGGGCAGTGGGGACGCGAAAAATAGAAAGGGAATCGCTTCAGGGCAGTGGGGACACGCAAAATAGAAAGGGAATCGCTTCAGGGCAGTGGGGCCCTGGCGAGACGCGCCATGCAAGGTGCAAAATAGAAAGGGAAACGCTTCAAGGCAGTGGGGACGCGAAAAATAGAAAGGGAATCGCTTCAGGGCAGTGGGGGCGCGCAATATAGAAAGGGAGTCGCTTCAGGGCAGTGGGGGCGCGCGCCAGGGCAAGGGAGATGCGCCATGCAAGGTGCAAAATAGAAGCGGAAACGCTTCAGGGCAGTGGGGGCGCACGCCAAGGCAACGGAGACGCGCGCCAAGGCAATGGAGACGCAGGCCAGGGCAAATGTAAAGGGAAACGTTTCAGAAACGCTAAAGACATGCTACAGGGCAGTGGGGGCGCACGTCATTGCCTTGGCGTGCGTCCCCACTGCCCTGAAGCGTTTCCTTTTCTATTTTGACCCTTGCATGGCGCGTCTCCCTTGCCCTGTCGCGCGCCCCCACTGCCCTGAAGCGATTCCCTTTCTATTTTGCGCGTTCCCACTGCCCTGAAGCGATTCCCTTTCTATTTTTCGCGCCCCCACTACCTTGAAGCGTTATTGTAGCGTTTTTGAATACATCTTGGGATCAAGTTGTACCCAAGTCTTGGGAGCCAAATTGAATTTTCACCAAGTCTGGGGAACCAGATTTGGCCAAGTCTTTTTGACAACGCTTGGGAAGCTGATATGTTTTTGCACCCTCCAGAAATTATTGAAAAGTATTTCCAGAAATATTTCGAACTTCAGCTTCATGTTTTTTTGAAAATCATGTTCAATTTTCGGTGACAAAACACGTGCAACCTCTCATGACACAGACATCACGCTTGATGACATTTTTTGTTTAATGCATCGACCTCATTTCTTTTAGGTGTCGACCTCCATTTGTTTGGGTGTCGACCCAACTTGTGTCAGGTGTCGAACTCAATGCGTTCATGCAGTTATGTAATTACGTCTGGCGCTATCTATTGGAAGCGACAGTCAACAGCGTCAGGAACCGATTCAATAAAATTCGAGACAAAGTACGAAAAAACGAAAATGGAAAACGAAAAAACAATTTATAAAACTCGAAAAGTTTTTTTTATTAAAAAACACAAACAAAAACGCAAAATACAGGGGCGCTCAAAAGAACCAGTGGACCAACACAGCCATCGATCGATCGATCGATCGATCGATAGATTCGATCGATTCGATCAGTATTGTTGCCATGCTGCTCCAAATTAAAAAAGTGACAACGCGGTATTCATTTTTATTCGAGACTTGTGTAGAACGATGCATCGCTTCGATCGTCAAGTTCTGTCTTTTCTGTTTTGCATAACATTTTTGTTTCGATCGATTGATTATTTTTCGAACGCTCTCCTGTTTTGTTTAAATCGCTTTTCGCAATCAGTCGGTCGTGCTGATCGTATTGGACATTCACTTAAGGAGTTGTTGGTTTGTGGTTGGGTCAGTTTGGTCCTCGCCAGGTTGTTCTTAGTTTCGCATGGGGTCGATTTTTGTTTTTGCTTGCTCTTCTGAAGGCGACTTTTTTTTTCTTGGCTCCGCTGGGGCGACTTTTGTTTCGTTGGCTCCGATGGGGCAAACTTTTTTTTTCGAGGGGTCCGCGTCTCTTATATCTATAGTCTCTTATATCTGCGATCCGCCAACCAATTTCGAAGCAAATGAGACATGTTGTTTGCAAAAACTGCATCGTGTCGTTTTCAAAATGTTTTCGATCTGAATACGTTTTTAAAATGTTTGATATGTTGTTTATATGTTTTGTAATTTTCGTTTCTGAAACATCGGCTTGCATTCCAACCCAAAACTCAAACGAATGGTAAGAGACGACTGCAAAACTCAAACGAATGGTAAGAGACGACCCCAAAATCCAAACGAATGGTAAGAGACGACCCCAAAATTCAAACGAATGGTAAGAGACGACCCAAAAAATCAAAAAGAAATAAAGAGACACTCACAGACTTATAAGAGAGGGTGTATCTTTTCACTACGATCCTCCATTAGCACGCATAAGCTTGCAATATTTGAGAGAGAAAGAGAGACCCATATACCACCCTGGCTTGGCAAGACATCGCATTGCGTTGCTGGTGTTGCTCAATCGCTGTGTTCCGCGATGCCCCACGATGGCTCCAAGATATCCCAAGATATTGCCAATATGCCCTGACTTGATTCAAAGATGCTTCAAGTTAGTTCTAAGATGCTCCAAGGTGCCCAGATGCGGTTTCAAAATTGTCGAAAGTGGGCCCTGATGGTTTGGCAAAGAATTTGAAGTCCCACATTCCTCAAGCAGCATCCACGGGCACATTTTATGCGTTCACTTATGGAAGGTTATGTTGGTCAAATACTCCAACATCAATGTTGATTAATGTTTACAAATATCGATTAGTTTTTCTATTTGAAGATCATGTTCCAAGAAACTGTTTTCCTATCGGTCAAAATAGAAAACCCTACTGGGGGTGGAGGAGAGCGAGGGTTGGGTTGGGATGGGGAGGGCGAGGAGTCGTGGGGGAGGGTGGGAAGCGACCGGTGGTTTACAGTGGTGGTGTCTCCATCAGTCTGTTCAGCCGCTACACCTACTTGGGCTATGCGCACCAGGTCAAGAGATGACACGAACAATGAGAATTAAAGAAATGAGTTCCCCCCCCCTTGTGGGGCCTAAAGGGGTTCTTACTAATCTGGACGGTCGGTGCCTGAAGCCTGGCCCCGCGGATTCCCCCACAAACCCCAGCCGGTTTCCCCACCAACGTGGAAGGGTTCCCCATCGAGGTTGACAAGTAAGTTCCTCTTCAAACAGTGTTCAAAAAGTGTTCAGAAAGCTTTCGAATGTTAAATACTTAATTAAAGTTAAAGTTAAAGCTAAAGTTAAGTGAAGGAAAACATAATGTTTCGTGCTTCGCGCAATAAGTCAAGTTGAGTGTAAGCTCAAGTTTAGTTTTGAGTTTCAGTCTAAGATCGGTTAAATTAGGTTAGATTAAAATTCAGTCAAGTCAAAGTGAACGTTAAATTAAAGTTAATGTTGATTCAAGATAAGGCAAAGCTACATAAAGTCAAGTTAAATTTAAGTAAGTTAAAGTCTAGTGAGTCAAAGTTTAGATAAGCTAGGTTAGGATAGGTTGGCTTGCGTTAAAGAAAAATTAAAATCAAAATTAAAGTTAATTGAAGTAAAATAATTTCAATAATTTATGTGGGCGTTAACATCGAGTTAAATTAAATGTATGTTCAATCAAGCTTTGATCGAATTAAACTTAAGTTTCGCAAAGACAATGCAAGTTAGGTTAGGTTAGGGTAGGTTGAGGTAAGTTAAGTTAAGCTAAACTATGCTAAGTTATGCCAAGATAAGTTAAGTTGAAGCTAGAATTCAAGTTAAGCTAAGTTAAGATAAATTAAGTTAAAGCGAAAGCTAGAGTCAAAATCAAAGTTCAAATTAAAGTTCAAATTATTTAAGTCAATATTAAAGGACAACCAAGCATCTCCAATACCTAATTGGGGTCACGCTGGGATGTTTTTTGGTTTTCGTTCAACGAATCACATTGAATCCCGAAATCTCCTTGTCCACCACCGCAACGTGTCTGTGATGACGCTGCACATGCCACAGAAGCGGCCAGCACTATTAGATCAAGAATGGGACGCTTACTATACAAGCGACCTGTGAATCGAGTGGAACCTTTGAATGGGTTATTGGGTTACATTTTCAGCGTTGCATGTCCTACTGAATCAATTGAATCGATACAAATGACTGCCACCATCTAGAAGACATGAGACACAGTTGAGCACCTGCATTTGGTAACGCGGTGTCTTTGGCTACTAGTAGATTAGTGTCGGATTAATATCGGACTAGTGTTGGCTTAGTGCTGATTAGTATCGATTGCCATTGAATAGTGTCGATCAATTTCAATTATACAGTCGCTTCGTGTCGATGAACGCCGATTAATGTCGATTAGTGTCCACTACTGTCAGATTCGCGTCGGAATCACATCGATGCCGGAATCACAGCTGGATAAGTGTCGATAAATGTCGATCAGTGTCGATTAGTGTCGGCTTAGTGTCGGCTTAGTACTTGTTATTGTCGCTTAGTGTGGACTAGTGCTGATTAATGTCGATTAGTGTCGGATTAGTGTTGGATTGATTTCGATTAATATCGACTAGTGTCGATCAGTGTCGATTAATGTCGCTTAGTGCCGATTAGTGCCGATTAGTGTCAATTAGTGTCCATGAGTGTCCACTAGTGTCGGATTCGCCTCGATTAATGTCGATGAGCTTCGATTAGTGTTGAGTAGTGTCCGTTTAGTGTCGGCTTAGTGTCCATTACTGTCGATTTGTGTCGATTACTGCCGATTAGTGTCGATCAGTGTGAGATTGCTGCCGACTAGCGTCGATTAGTGTCGGATTGCTGCTGATTAATGTCGACTAGTGTCGATTAATGACCATTGGTGACAGATTAGTGTCGAGTCGTGTCGATTGGTGTCAGCTTAGTGCCGGCGTAATGTTGAACAGTGTCGATTAGTGTCGATCAGTATTGCGTAATGTCAATTAGTGTCGATTAGTATCGGGTGCTCCATTGTCGAATGGTGTCGATTAGTGCCATGTGTCGATTAGCATCGAATTGGTGTCGACTGATGTCTGATTAGTGCCTATTAGTGCCGGTTTGTGGATTAGTGCCAGCGTAATGTTGAACAGTGTCGATTAGTGCCGGTTAGTGTCGATTAGTGTCGAATAGTGCCGCTTAATGTCGACTAGTGTTGGATTAGAATTGGGTTAATGTCGACTAATGTTGATCAGTGTTGATTAGTGTCAATCAGTGCCGATTCGTGTCAGATTGGTGTCGATTAGTGTCAATTAATGTTGATTCGTGTCGATTATTGTCGGATTAGTGTCGGCGTAGTGTCGATTAGTGTCGGATTAGTGTCAGTGTAATCGTGATTAGTGTCGAATAACGTCAATTAGTGCCAGTCAGTGTCGGCTAGTGACACTCAATGTCGATTAGTGTCGATCAGTGTTGGATTAAGGTCGACTAATGTTGATCAGCGCCGATTTAATGTCAATTCTATGTGGATTACGATGGTTAGTGTCGAATTAGTGTCGATTCACATCAAGTAGTGTCGATTACTTTCGATTAGTGTTGATTAATCTCAATTATTGTCGGCCTGCTGTTGACCAGCTTCGATTAGTGTCGATTAGCGAGCAACACGTGAAAACTGAATCGCACGAAATTGCAACACCGAAATTGTAACACCAACCGATTTGAACTCGATCACAGAGATCTTCGGTATACAGGAAATCCTAGTTCCCATACTGGTGAATGGTTCCCTATTTGTGAAGGACAAAAAAATGACGATTTTTTGACAAACATCTCAATTTGTTCAAAATTGTTTGCCATGGGTGCGCACAACGGACCCGAAACAGAACATCAGGGAGCTCAGGATCTGTCGGTTGTCAAAGTCTCAGCTCTGCGCCTGCGACTCTTGGCTCTCCGAGAAAACGCCAAGAAACAAAAGTTGTGGACATCGAAAAATAATAGAAACAAGTACAACCTCATAGACTATACTTTCCCATGAGCTACAACAATTTTGGACGTCACCATCAAAATTGTCATTGGCATTTCAAAAACTTGGTCATATTTACATGCATGAAGCCATTTGATTAACTAACTTTCGCCCATCACCACTACCTTTCCGATTCACATTGGCAGCCTCGGTTGGCAATTTCGGTTGGCAGTCCACCACCAAAATCTTACATTGTAATTGACGTACGGACAGACCAACTTGATTGTTTGCATGCTTACTTACTTGAGCTGACTGACTGACTGACTGACTGACTGACTGGCTGGCTTATGTACTTACGTACTTACTTACATACCCACGTATGTACTTACTTACATACTTATGTACTTACTTACTTACGTACGCACTTACTCACTTTTCTTTAAGTTACTTTACTTTACTTGACTTACTTATTTACTTACTTACGTGCTTGCTTGTCTGCTTGCTTGCTTGCTTGCTTGCTTACCTACTCCCTCACTCCCTCACCCACTCACTCGCTTACTCACTTACGTATTTGTACTTACATACTTACTTAACTCTACCTACCTACTTACATATTTCTACCTACCTACCACCCACCTACCTTCCTACCTACCTACCTACCTACCAAACAACCTACCTACCTACCTACTTACCTTACTTACTTACTTACGCACTTACTTACTTGCTTGCTTGCTTGCTTACTTGCTTGCTAAATTAATTTTATCTCATTTAGCTCAGCTCAGCCCAACTCGACTTATTGACTTACTGACTGACTGACCGACTTACTTACTTACTTTCTTACTCACTCACTGGCTTACTCACTCACTCACTAACTGACTTACTCATTCACTCACTTACTCAATTACGTAAGTTGCCAACCACAAGCTGTTTTGAAAACCTCTAACGGAAGGCTATGTTTGACCAACTAGTGGCAGCTAATGGCAGCATAATGATGGATTTCGCATTTTTGCAAAATTGTCGAAATTTCGAACAGCCGCTTACCTCAAGCATAGCTCTGATCGGCTTCAAAGTTTGTTTTTCAATGCCAAAAACCATTATTTTTTCTGATGTGTGGCAAAAATTGAACGGCTATTTACACCCCCAACGCACACACCTGGAGGATGCCCTAGTTTGACCTGAAACAATCGCATTTCATACGATCCCCGACATTTCATTTTCGACGCCCAAACCATGATTTGTTTTAAGGTTTGTTGCAAACTCCGAACGGCCATTTACCACCCCCCGTTTACCCCCACCGTGGAGGATGGCTCCATTCAAAATGAAACTTTGCCAAAATGCATTTCAGTCAATTCAAACATGTCATTCTCGACACTGGAAAGATTGTTTACCCCCTGGGGATGGCTCCGATTGACCCGAAACCTCGCCAAAACACGTTTCAGATGATTCCAAACATTTTATGTCTCGACACCAGAAAACAACAAGATCAACACTAGTCGACACCAATTGACATTTAACCACCATAAGCGACACTAAAAACTGGAATCTTTTCCCAAAATAACCTTCTATCCGTGCACATATAACCCACTCATCATCATATGTCAATCGTGATGTACATGCTTGAGACGTTTTTGGCACGCTGTTGGAGAGACCTGCGCAAGACTGCTGGACACAGACCCTGCTGGCTGCATGGCAATCAAGCACGAGGCTATGTCATAAGCCAGGCCACTAGCTGTCATCAGCCAAGTACCATTGGGGTGCAATGTTCAGCATCTGGCTGCAAGACGCTCTGCACGGCTAACGCTGACCACATGCCTGGTAGCATTGCCCTGGGTTAGCTGTACCCCCATCTGCCATGCACTGTGTCACACATTGTGCTTGTTGGCACTCGCCAGGCCTGATTAACAGCAGCATCATCACTGTCACCGCAAGGAGCTTGGCGTATTTGAACTTGTTACGGAATCCGGGCATGGCTAATCCTCCTGAGAGAGCACTATCTTCCACGCAACACCCTGTGCAATGAATGCTCAGATGGCTTGAGCTCATAAGGTTACGGAGTATCTCACAACATCGGAAAAAAAAAAAAAAGCTCTCTGACAAATCCTATTGAACGTAATTACCCAACCCACAACTGTCCGGGGTGCAACACAACATTACCAGAACACATAACGCACTTGCAAAACCAAACGAGCCATGAACGCATGATTAGAACATCTTTGCCATCCACCAACCCACCCAGGTGGGATTGTTCTGGGCTGTCTTGCTATAGCGCCGGGCACTATTTCCTCAAACGAAATGAAACTTGCGGGACGGGGAGCGGGTGGAGCAATGGGAGGTGTGGAAAGGACATATTTTTGACATAGCAAGTGGCAAGGGAGCGAGGTCTTGGGAAAGAAGAAAAAGGTGTGAGCCGGAGAGGAAAGCTTCAAGCGGCAGAGCGGAGATTCATATCGCACCCAATTCTCCTCATTCTGCCGAAGCTGGTGGGACTCCAGGCATGTAGAGCCCAGGGTAACATTTAGATTCGCACGAATAATTACGCCAGCGTCGACCCCAAACATTAGGAAAGGGATCTCAATGGGAAGCCATAGCCATAGGGGGGCAAGACTGGAGGCATCGCGGCGCCGGGGGCAAAATTGGGGCAACGCGGACAGAGGTGGCGGGGGGCGGGGAATCATCCATTGGGGGCAATGCGGGACTGGGGGCAAAGCTTGGGCCAACGCGGACAGAGGTCGCGGGGGGTGGGGAATCATCCACTGGAATGGTAACGCAGGATTCGGCACAAAGCCGGGGGCAACGCGGACAGAAGTCGCGGGGGGCAAAGAATCCATTGGGAGCAACCCGGGACTGGGGGTAAAGCTGGGGGCAACGCGGATAGAGGTCGCGGGGGCGGAGAATCATCCACTAAGCGCAATGCGGGGCTGGGGGCACAGCCGGGGGCATTGGGGACAATGGTCTCGAAGGGCGGAGAATCATCCACTGGGGGCAACATGGGAAGGGGGCAACATGGGACGGGGGGCAAAGCTGGGGGCAGCACGGACAGAGGTCGAGGAGGGTGGGGAGTTATCCACTGGGGGCAACGAGGAACCGGGGGCAAAGCTGGGGGCAACGCGGACAGAAGTCGCGGAGAGCGCGCCGAAGGCAGCGTCGTCGAAGATTTGATCCGGCCCAAGCTGCAGCATGTGCTCTATCGGCTTGGGCGGCGCCACCCCAACCTCCACAGGCGAGAAACTAAACGCCACCTTGACCAGCCGCTTGCCAGCCACCGTCGTGTGGGCATCCACAATCGTCCCGAAAAGCTGCGCCAGATGGGCGCGGTGCGCGGGCAAGGCGCGGACCTGCACGCATCGCCCAACCCAACGATGTGGGTGTGTGTTGACAGCGGCGCCCACCACAGTCTCCCCATCACCAACGCTTGCGAGCTCCAGGTGCTCACGTGGCACCTCAACCGTGAGGCAGCGCGCCTTGCCTGGTTCGAGGTGATACTGCAGCAGCACAGCTACACAAGCCGTCTCTGGCTTCAGCGTGGCCGCCACGACTCCCAGGAAGCCTGCCCTGTAAAGCAAATCCGCGGAGTCCTTGCAGTCGTCCTCCGTGGTCTTGACCAGGGCGCCCTTCACAAACGGATCCTTCAACTCGAAATCTTCGTGAAAGCTCGCCGCCAGGACGACGAGACGTCCAGGCTGAGCGCTCTCGTTCTGAATCTCGGCCTCCGCGCAGCGCTCCAGCACGTAGCACCTCTCGGGGCAGCTGATGTCCGCCAAATAACCCACGACCCGCCAGGTGGTTCCCTGGGCTTCGTGGCTGCAGACGCGACCGACCAATTTCTGCTGGGCGACCTTCCGCTCCAGGTCTTTTATAGCCCGCAACTTCTGCACCAGAACACTCTTGGAAGCGGCGTGCGTGTGCGGGTCCTGTGGCACCACTGCTGACACTGTCATCCGCTGCTGGGCCAAGATCTGGTCCAGCTTCTCGCTCACCCCTCGCACCTCCAGCTGCAGCTGCTGCAGCCCAGTCTGCTCGGTGGAGGCCATGGCAAACCGTCACGTTACGCAAGGAAGGCAAAGCGCGCTGAATGTCCCTGCGAGAGCGCAGTATGTTTGGACAAAAAGCGCTACCGCGAAGGCCCGAGGGCGCGCTAGAGCCACGGCTAAGCGAGAGAGACAGCGGCAAGATTTGCACGCGATCGGCTGACGATTCGCATCCTATTTCCCATAACGACTTGCGCTACTGGTTATGGTTTGCCGCGAATTGCAAACGGGTGGGGACCATGTGTGAACCCAGCTGGCTTGAATGAGCCTGGTGTGATCAGTGAGCTGGCAGGTGACACATTGGAGGTGCGCGGCGGCGTGGATGTTGCTTGTCGGTCGCTAGGGGCGTTGGGCGGCTCCCACGGTTGTTTGGGAGGCCGCGCCGCTCGTTTCTTTCTACATGCTCACCGCGCTGCGGCTGTCTCCGAGCGTCGAATTGACTGACACCCGTTGACGAAGGAGCTGCCCGCGCAAGCCTTCGAGCTGCACGCGGGCGTGCTCCACATCTGCGACGACGGTTCTGTTCGACACAGCGCCCCCCACGGCCTCAAGCAGTTTGGTACGGTCTTCTGCCTCGCCCAGCAGGTTGCGCACCCTGTCGTTTGCCACTGCCTCCGGGTCCTCTTGATCGCTGCCTTCGTCCATTGTGTTTGGGCCATCGTCATCCATGCCTAACCAGAATTGTGTGTTGCCCGTTTCCTTGACGAGGCGCTCTTCCAATCCATCCCCCAGATCTTGCTCCTCCAGCAGCTCGACCATAACGCGCATCTGTTGCCGATGCGCCCGCAGCAGACGGCGCTTCTTCGCATAGCGAGTGCAGTCGCAATGGTACCCAGCGAATGGCACAACGTCTTTACCCTTGCCCTTGCCTTTAGTCGGCGCAGCAGAGGCATGGCGAGCCTCTGCTTGTATGAATTGGTTGTTATGGCTATCGTAGGCCAGTGTGTCGCGTGGCTCTGTGACTGTTACGGTCATCCAACGAGCCACATCCTCGTCGCTTAATCCGCGAACTTCGTTGCGAAATTCGTCTTCAAAGAGCGTTGACAGCATGGAACGGATCCCTTCTAAATACGTCTGCAACGCACCAGGCTCCACCGCGAGACGTGGTCCATGTTCTGGAAATGCGTCAAGCATCCTAACAATGCTATTTACGCGTTGGCGAGTTCGCGACAACGTCTGGTGAAGCTGTGCAGAAGTCATTGCTCACAGCAGCGGCGCTCGGGAGCGGGAGCGGGGGGGATCTTGTTTGCTTTTAGAGCCGATACTCCGTGTGCGCTTCTTAGCGCGGACAAGCTGACTGGCAAGCTATGAGATGTACTGGGCGTTGCATACAGTATACGCTGCGGTTGTCTCATCTTTGCACTAGCTTCGCTGATGCCGCGTGGGAAGCGTCCGCGGCAGCCGCCCGCCAGGTGTCTGCGGCTCACAGACGGTGCGCGGCGGCACGGGTGGCGCGGGCGGCGGCGCCTCCGCCCCTGCACCCTCGTGCTGCGTGGCGCTCGCCCTGCTGTGCTGTGCATGGCTTTGGCCTTTGCTGCAGCATGTCGGGCACTCTGCTTGACCTGAGCCGATATTCTGAAGGCGCGCGAGAGCTACAGCTGAAGATTCGCGCGCGACCGGCTGACGATTCGCATCCTATTTCCCGTAATCACCTGTGCTGCTGGCCATGGGTTTGCTGCGAATTGCGAATGGGTGTGCGGGTGGCATGGGCAAAGCTGGGCGTCTGCTGGGAGAGATGCGCACAATATTTCTGAACTTCAACACTCGGCGCATGCTGCTGGCCTGGCTCTCACTCAGTGGAACGCCCGGCACTACGCCTGCTCATTGACCACCGCCCAGCGCGCGCTCCATGATTGGCACCATGACCATGTGCGCACGCCCCTACAGCGACAACACCCCGCAGGAATTCACTTGCCCGCTGCACCGCCAGGGCGCTGCTTACAGACGATGCGGCGTGCCGCTGAACGGCTCGAAGCGTGGTGGCGCGACAGCCACGGTCTCGGCGGCGTCATTTTCCGCGCAAGTGCATTCGTAGCCTAAGTGTTGGCAGCTCTCGCACACTCGGTACGCGCAGACAATTCGGCAAACGAGCGTGCTTGCACACACACATATGCTTTTCTCGCGCGCAGACGCACACGCCGTGGTGAATATTCGGTCTCTGCGTCTCCCGCGCATGTGGCAGGAGACACATCTGTGTGGCGCACTCAAGGTCGCCAAATGAATTCGCCACATTGACATGGGCAGGTCAGAGTCTGCGAAGCCTACCTGCGTGACGGCAGGCTCTGGGAGGGCCCCAACTGCGGCCCCCGCTCGCGCTTGGATGGAAGACTGTGCGCATCGCCGCGGCCGCCATGGAGCGCGCCTGCCGTGGCCGACTCAGCTGCCCTGCGTGATGCCTGCGGCGCGGAGGACCACACGTCGCCCCACGCGCAAGCAGCTGTCCTCCCAGCGGTGGGTGGCGAAGGCGTTGGCGAACTCGCCGAAGACTCCTTCAGCTGCTGTAAGATCCACTTTGCCGGCGCCGCCCGCCTGCCCGGCCATCAGCAGCTTCACGAGGCTCTCGGCGAAGGCGTGGCCGTCTGGCGCTACGCCCGCGAAGGCGTCTGTGAATGCTGCAACCTGTTGGCGCATACGGCGACCCTTCGTGGCAGCTTCGAGCACGGACGTCTCTAGTTCCACCGTGCGAGAAGGGTGGCTCTGAGCCCTCGCCAGGGCCCGCTGCTCTCGCTTCTGGCGCTTCTCGAAGTTCTGCAATGCCGCCTCGAGCTGCTGCACCGAAGCCAAACCAGGGAGGCTCTGCTGCACGACTGTGCCTTCTGCAGTCCCGAGCTGGTCGGCGACTTGCTTGCGGACCCTGCGGCAAGCCTCCTCTTCCTTCGCTTTCTGCTGAGACGCTCGGCGCTCCAGTGTCTCGCGCTCCTTGGCCTTCTTGTCGCGGCGCTTCTGCGCCTTCTTGCTGATGATCGATCCCGTCAGAGTCTCCGTCTCCAAAGCACCGCCTGGCACCATGGCCTCTGCTAGCCGAGGCTGCGGACTAGCCTTCTTCCGTAGCTGCTTCTTCGCGTGTGCCTCTTCGTTGAGCCGCTGTACAATCAGATCCTGTTGTTGAGCGGCAGTGTCCGCCTGCAAGTCCAGGCCCGAAGGCTGCGCAGTGCAAGCGCGAGAGCATTGCGGCTGGACAGGACTGACTTGAGTGTCTCTGGTGATGGGGGAGCGCGCGTGAGCTGCTGCTTCTTCGGCGGCTTCCCCGCCGTGTTTCTTGAAAGCTTTTCTGTAGTTGCGTTCCAGCTTCTCCATCCGCCTTGGCTCCGCTGTCGGAGACTTGGCTCCGATATCTGTTGCCTCGCGGATTATTCGCTGGAGGTCTTCACCTAGGTGTCGCATGTAGTCCTCGTCGATGACTGATTTATGGCAGCTCGCTTCACCTAAATACTTGCCCAGGGCCTGAAAGAGGTGTGCATGTTCATGTGGTATGGGTACATCGATACGTTCTTCCCTCAGGCGTGGCGAGGCCCTCCAATACTCTAGCCAAGGGATGCTGCCGTTGCGGTCCACAGGGACTTGCCATTCGCCGATTCCTGGGGGCAGCAGGCCGAGCGCGCAAGCACACGCCCTTATCGCGACCGTCGCTCGTTTGGTCACCTCGCGTCGCTCTTCCTGCATATCTTCGACGCATTCAAGCTCTCTTCCGGGGCATGGCAGTCTACTGGCAGCCGCAAAAGTGTTGTTGCTGCAACCCGCCTTCGCTTTGATGCGGCGGTCTTTCTGTGACGGCATCTGCCAGCGAAAGCTGGCCAAGCTAGGGCGCGCAGCCAAAGAGTCTGATCAAAAGAAAACTTGGAGCCACACATGTGCATCATGGCGTTACATGGTACCCGACACATGCGATAGCAGCCTGCATGCTCCAAATGTTCGCGCAGGCAGGGGCGACTGAGTGGAGCACGCGCGTTCGCGGACGGCGGCGGCGAAGACTGGCAGCTCGGCGCCGTCCCCCACCATTTGCAATCGATCTTCACCGCGCTGCGCTCCTCTTCAGCCTGCGCACAGCCGTGAGCTGCCTTGCCTATTTTCCTTTTTAACATGGCCGACGACAGCGCAACCCTGTGACACGCGTGGGACTCAACCCACAACGGTCCGCGGAACTCGGACCAGAAAAGGGCAGCGCTGGATGGCCTTGGCGCTCGCCTCTGCAAGGCGCTCGAAGCACGCCTTCGTGCCGACTCGCTTCTCGGACGCGCGGAGTGCAAGCACTGCGGTGCGGAGGAGCAGCGTGGTCGATGGCTCATCGCTTGCGCGGACGACGCGATGCCTGATGCACACAGGCGAGCTCAGGTACCAGTCGCCTTCCCTGAGCATCAGCTTGTGCCGGCGGCCGTCTGCTTCCTCGAATTCCACGGCGCGGTCGCCCGAGATTGAAATCGCGAGGAACAGCAGGGAAGGCCCACCATCGACGTGCATGCCTTCGTCGCCATGCTCGCTTTTGGCGACGAGGCGTGTGACGATCGCGGCCAGGGCGAAGATCGCATCCGCCGGGTCCGCGCCCCAGGCGTAGGCAGGCCCCTTGTTCGTGCTGTACGTCTCATCACGAAGCGTGGCGAATGCGTTCCAGAACCCAGGATTGCGCAAACGAAGATCGTCGAGCCACTGCCGCGCGGCGGGCGACGCGAGCTGTTCAAAGTGGCCGCCGTTGGTCTTCTGAGGGGGTACCTTGTCGCTGATACGGAAGAAGATTTCTGCATCGCCGGGAGTGTTCTTCGACGGCAGCAGCGCTGTATGCAACTCGACTGCGAAGGCGGCTCTGAACCCAGCCAGGCCCTGCAAGCTCATCCGGCCCCGCTGGATGGAGACGTTCACTGGGGATGTGCCCGATTTACCGTGACGGCGCATGATCTGTGTTTCCGTTCGGGGGTGCGCCAGAGTCAGGTCTGTGCCCTTGCTGGGAGCGCGGCTGCTTGGCGGCGAGCGGGAGCGTGCTGCCATGGCGCGATTCGACGGCCGGAGGACGATTTGGTTGGTGCTCCAGTGAGCAGGCAGCGCTTGAGCCAGGAGGAAGACCTTGCTAACGCAGTCTTGGGCCAGACATGCATGTGTGGAGTGATTGCGCTATGCAAGCCCTAGAGCGTGGGGGGATGCACTTTTCGAAAGAAGGGTTACACATACACGTCCACATGCAATACAGTTGCCGGAGAGAATTTGGTTCGGGCCATAATTCAATCCGAAAGAAAACAGCGACAAGATATGCAAGCTTATCCGAGGGAGGATTTGCACCGACGCGTATTGAACACGCACGCAGAGACAGTCTTATGATCAGTGAGCATTTCTGTGCGCATAGGCTTTTGACTTTCAATTTTAAGTGGTCTGTGCGCGTTGCAAATGCAAACCCTTGCATGTTATACTGACGGGGCATCGCTGCTGTATAATGCGCCCGGAACTTACATTTCCTATGCCTACCGCCTACGGCTGGCTGTCAGGATCTAGAGGTCTACTCTCCCGCACGCGGCTGAACAGCGCCTGCGGGTCGCTGTCTCAGCCTGTGGACCTCTTCTTCCAACTTGCGCTTTGGCGCCGCATCCGTCCAGGCTGAACTCTGTCCCACATACGTCGTCTAGGAGATGCCACTCTCGAGCGCCCTCTGCGTAGCCGGCGACGGCTGGAAACATGCGGTCCCACCCCAAATGACCACGCTGCCGTCCGCCTTGGTAACGAAGAAGCATGTCATCGCGGCTTCAATCACGGCCACCTTCTCTAGCTGCTGAACCGTGCTGCAATCGCCGCCGAATCTGGCATCGCCCCAGCATACAACGCTGCCATTCCTCAGGACAGCGGCAAAGGCTGCGCGCGTGGCGTGGATCGTCTCGACATCTACCCGCTGCTGCTGGACCGCGCTACAATCCCCGCCGTCCCTTTCACTGCCCCAACATACCACGGTGCGGTCCTTCTTGACTGCCGCGAATGCACGTTCTGTGGCGTAGATCGTCTCGACATCAACCAGCTGCTTCTGTGGCGTAGATCGTCTCGACATCCACCATACGTCTCCTGACCAATCGTCACTGCAATCGCCGCCGGACCAGTCGTCGCTGCAATCGCCGCCGCTGCAATCGCCGCCGGACCAATCGTCGCCCCAGCATGCCACGGTACCGTCTTTCTTGAGCGCGGCGAACGCATCTGTGTTGGCATAAATCTTCTCGACGTCAACCAGCTGCTGCTGGACCGTACTGCAGTCGGCGCCCCTTCCTCGTCACCCCAGCACACCACGGCACCGTCTTTCTTGAACGCGGCGAACGCAAAATAAGCGGCATAAATCTCCTCAACTTCCACCAGCTGCTCTTGCACCTCGCTGCAATCGCCGCCCCACCCCTCGTCGCCCCAGCATGCGACGCGACCATCTTCCGTGACTGCAGCAAAGCTACTGAGGTTGGCGCATATCTTCTCCGCGGCGTTCAGCAACTGCTGCCGCGTCATATTGCCGCGGATGCTGCCCCAGCATACCACGGTGCGATCCTTCTTGACTGCGGCGAATGCACCATGGGGGGTGGCATAAATCTTCTCGACGTCCACCAGCTGCTGCTGGACCGTGCTGCAATCGCCGCCCCACAACTTTTCACCCCAGCACACCACGCTGCCATGCCTCGCGCGGGCGGCAAAAGCGCCAATGGTGGCGGAGGAGATCTCGACCACGTCCTTGAGGTCCTGCTGCACAGCGCTACAATCCCCGCCTGTGCCGCGATCTCCCCAGCAGAGGACAGTTCCATCGCTCTTGAGAGCGGCAAAGGCGCCGGCACCCTCGCCAAATTGGCCAGCGGCGGCGGAGATGTCGACGACGTCCACGAGCTGCTGCTGCACAGCGCTACAATCCCCGCCCACGCGGCGGTCTCCCCAGCAGAGAACAGAGCCGTCGCCCTTGAGAGCGGCAAAAGCGCCGCCATCTTCGGAGGCAATGGCGAAGAGCCGTGGGAGCGCAACTCTGGCCGTCACGACAGCCTCGTCGCGTAGACCTGCGGCCACGATGGTGGAAGAAGCCTTCAGATAGTGGCCCGCCCTGGTGAAGAGCTGCGGCGGCCTCGGCACTGCGATAGAGTACCAGCGCGGTGTCCCCTGGAGACACTTCCAGCATGCAAAGGAGTCTGCCGCT
The DNA here is from genome assembly GCA_963575745.1 of Prorocentrum cordatum. NCBI lineage: Eukaryota > Dinophyceae > Prorocentrales > Prorocentraceae > Prorocentrum > Prorocentrum cordatum. The sequence goes on from CAUYUJ010015621.1 coordinate 130,625, forward strand.
TAGAGCGTGAACTGGGACGCGCAAGGGCGGCTGCTCAGCCACGCGCGCCTCCTTTGCAGTGGTCGATCCGTCGTTCTGGCGCACCCTCTTAGCCATGTTTTGTGAAGCAGTGGCGCTTGATTCGCTGAGGGTAGCAGATTTCGCCTTAGCCATGCCGCGGCGGGCTGCCTGCCTCAGCTTCGGTGCCATGGCCGCGCGGGTGGATGATGACACGACCACCCGGGAGGGCTACGCTGGAAGAGGCCTGAGCCAATCTTGCGATGCTGTAGCAGTAGCGCGCAGGCAAAACGCGATACTGCTCCAGTTCGCTTGGCGCGCACACGGCCATCAGTGCAAACACACACAAACGCCAGCCAGCCAGCGCGCCCATATTTTGTTCGTCACTTGCGTCCTTCTCACATACTTTCGCATTCAATGGCACGCAGCCCGAACGCTTCTGTGCTACAGCGGCACGGTCGCCACTTTGCATTCACACGGCCGCTCGTTCTTATCAAGGCACTACTCATTCGCAGGCGGCGGCTCGTCGCTCAACGATTGGCCTCACTGCCTCCCACGGCTCCTTATAGCCTACACAGGGCCCGCTCATGGTTTCCCTTCAGGGAGGCACATCTTGCGCGTTTCGCACAAGTCATGCTCCCCGCGGTGGGCGCATGTGGACAACAGGTGGAGGCTGCCAAGTCGCTGGACTACCCCCAAGCTGGTCCATGGCTGCCAAGGAAATGGGGAGCGCCTCCACCAAGGCCTCGAAGAGCTTGTCTACACCATCATTGAAGGTCTGTCTGCTTACTATTGCGCGTGCCTGTGCAGTCCTGGCAAGCAGCGGGGCCAGACGCAGGGTGCTCTCGCAAGGCGTGCGCTAGCACCGCCACATTCTTTCCCGCTGGAGGCTGATTGTGGTCACCTGTCTTTCTGTGCACCGGCGCCGCTCTCTGCACTTTCTGCTTTCCCGATTGGGCAAGAACACGAGCCCAGTGCGAGCAGCGTGTTGGCACGTCGCTGTTCATGGGGCCGTCCCAGATGTCGGGCTTCCTGTGGCATATTGGGCATTCTGTCTTCGGCTGTTGGTTCCACAAGCGCTTTCATTCGTCAGGGCACTGCTGTCGAAAACTCGGCGTGATGAGGGGGCATGCGTCCGTGCTGGTAGCTGGCGTCCGCGGCCCGCGGAAGATGTGACTGTGGGCTTCCATGAAAGCGGCAAAATTCACATAGACCGCCTCCAAATTAGAGTGCAGAAGCTCGGCAGGGATCTTATACGGTATACCCATTTGTATTCTGGCACCTGCGGGCCAGGGAACATGGCGACCAGCCATTCCATCACCATGCCCTTGGCAACTGGTTACTGCAGGCCGTGGCGGTCCAGGGCAAACGCGACAGTGGATTCCCATGTAACAGGGTCCTCGGTGACGCGGCCACGGAACTCGATGCACTCTCCGTTGGGACGGCTGATGAGATCCCCCGGCTGAAGGATGGCTTCCATCGCCTCTGGTTCGCTCCCATGGTAAACAATGTGGCCCCCGTGGGAAACTGTGACTGGCGCCGTGGCACCTGTGCGCAAAGCAGCCTCCAAGAGTTCCGGCACCTCACGACTCGCGCGCAACGCTGCTGGCAGCATCTGGTCAGGAGTCGTGTTGGATGACCCCGCCATCGTTGGCGCCAGCTCCTGGACACGACCGTGCGGCAACGGGGGTTCACGCTCGAATTTGCTGTGCTCGGCGCCCTCGTCCAAAGCAGCGTGAGCTTTGCCGGCACCCTTGGCGGGCGCCTTTGCGTTGGCGCAGTGGGTGGCCTGCTTTGACTTGGGGGGCATCGCCAGAGAACTTCTACACGAAGGTTGTGAAGGCAGCTTGAGCCTGGCTACGATTCGCATCCGCGCAGCATTATGTTCGTGTGCGCAGTCGGCCGCCGCATTTGAACAAGAATGTGGAAGTGGAAGTGATGCCCGGATGCTGCGTCGTGTGTGCACGCGGCACCGCCTCTTTTTCTGCTCTCCGAAGCACGCAGAACACGCGGCACTGCTCCGCGCCTCAAGGCGTGCTGCGCCAATGGCAGGAACACAGCATAAGCTGCGCAGAGCTGACAAATGCGTTCGTGGGACGGCTGATCGCACGTCGTTTTCATTTCCTTCGCTGCTTGATTCGTCTGGCGGCGGGTATGTCAACCCCTGCCGACAAGGGCCTTGGCAGGACTCGCGCTCCCAGGACCTCGGCAACAGCTTGTGCCAGTGCATGGACGAAATTACAAGGGACCGCGTTTGCGATCTGCTTGTAAGCAGCTCTGCCAAAGGGATGTTTTGGCGGGAAGGTGTGTAGACGTGCCGCCTCCATAATCGTAAGTCTGCGTAGGTATGCATGGGTCGTGCTGGATGGCGCTTGCGCTGTTGGTCAGGCTCCTGTGCGCGGTGGAGGCAGCGCCTGACTTCATTGCTTCCCTCGCAGAGCCGCTCGGAGCCACATGCCGGGAGCACAATGATTTCGGTCTGGCAGAGGGCCGCTTTTTGCGTTCGTCTGGGCACTGCTGACGCAGCTGCGCATGCGGAGAGGTCTCAATTCCTTTGAGCGCACTGCTGCCCATCCACCTTGCAAACGCCGGCCTGAGGCTACTCGGACAGGCTGGTAAACGACATGCATGCATTTTTTCTGGCGAAGACTGACATGATCTCATCCCCGAGACGGCGACTTACTACATGTCCGCCTGGGCCTTCAGCACTGCAGAGCGGGCTTCCGCACGCTCAGTGGCACAGGCATGGGCTTATCCGAGACTCCGGAACTCATAGCCACGCACAACGCCCTATGTTTTTCCTCGTGGGGAGGGCACATGCCTCCCGTGACTTCGTCATACTCCCAGCAATCCGTACATCGACGGGTCTCAGGCCGGAGCTGCTCACGCGCTTGCTTTTCCACCTCGCGGCGCCTGTCGCTCTCGGCCTCTTCTGCCTGCTGGCGTGCTTGGCTGTCGCGACGCGCCTTCGCCGCCAAAACCAAATATTTCTGCCAGGCGCAAATGGCAGCATTGATTGCTTCCTCCGCCCACTTTGAAGACAGTTCTTCTTCGATCTTCACCTACTCCGTAACCGATAGCGCAAGGTGTTTGGCGCGCGCGGGGTCCCAGGCGCACGCGGCCTCCTGCCTGCAGAAGTAACTGCTGGCGAGAGACTTCTCTCTCTGACAGCGCGGGCACTTCCCCCGCTGCCTCGCCAACTCATCTGCGACCGCCCTGCTGGCCGCCGCTCGCTTCTTGGCCTGGAGCGCATGCTGGAAGTCAACGTTCACAAGAAAGAACCGCGCCACGCGCGACTTCAGTTCGTGTGGCAGTCCGTCTCCAGCAAGCGTGGGCCAATTCTGTTGCGTTGCCAGACGCTCGTAGGCTTGCCTGATTTTCTGGACCCGCTCGGGGGCCAGGCGCTCCCGTTCTTCTCGGCTTGAGTTTTCGCGATGCCTGGCGTGATCTGGCTCTGCAGGCGCCTGGACAGCTGTCTCTTCCTTCTCCTCGGTCGCTGGGCGGCTCCAGTGCGCAAGTGGGAGCACAGGAGCAGGCATCGTTGCCTGTGCGGCCTGCACCTCTGCTTCCATGGGCGCCACCGCCAATTCCTCCTCGATGCTGTTCTTAGCAATGACCGAAACGTTTGCGTCTTCTGCGCTTGCAACAAGGGGGCCTTGCTCGATCATCTCCGCTACCTCCGTGTGGCTCGACCCCGCAGCTGGAAGGGGCATCGCGTCTGGAATATCTTGAGCAGTAGAACGCTCCACGCCCGGGCCTCTGGAATCCAATGGCTCTTCTGCACTGGCCCCATTCCTCTCCTGCGGCGCAGCATGTGAGCTGACCTGTGGCAGCTCTGCAATCCCTTTTGTCGTTTTCGCCTTTTTCGTTGCCCGTGCTGCATCTTCGTTATCTGCACTCTTATCTTTATGGGCTGGTGTGGACAAGGCCTCTGTCTTTTGCAGCAGCACCACCGTGCTTGGCCTCGTGTCTGGCGGCTGGATGGGGCGTTTACTGGATGGGCGGCTTGCCACTGGTTCCGTCACCGAAGACATGGTAGGGCTCGTCGTGAAGGCTGCAGAGGAAGCAGATGAATCGGCGATGTGTGCCTCCGCGGCAGGTAGGGCCTTCTTCAATGCTTCTTGAGTTGCGGCCTCTGCATGGTCAGTAATCTTTTGCCTCTCTGACTCCGCAATGTCTTTGATAAGCTGCACGGCCGCGCTCCCGGCTTGCTCGACGGACTTCCGGCCCTTCGCGGCATTCGCCCTGATCTGTTTCTTGCCCTCGATCTTCTCCTGTTTCGTAACGTCCTTGATCAGCGTAACTCCATCGTCTGCAACAGATTTGATTTGCGTGACGCCTTGTTCAGCCTCCTGCTGGATTTGCCGCTTGGCCTTCTGAACTTCGGCACGGACTTCTGCCAGGATTCGGCGGATTGTTTCCGTTTTTGGCTCGTACGGCACTTCCCTGCCAGATTGCAAAATCTCCGTGTACTCTTTGCGGCGACGTTCTTCAGGTACAGAGGGCATGGCTGCACACACCAAAACAATTGGGAGGCAATGGGATACAAATTTGAGCACTTTTCAAATGGCAGCGATACCCTTTGCTTGCACGTGGCCGCAGCGCTGCGGCGCTAAGCGCAGGTACCAATTCTATGGTACCACGGTCTGCCACAGAACTCTACGGTAGCGCAGAACACGGCACCACAGTACCGCGGCACAGGCACCATAGACTACAGCAGTACCACAGTACCGACCCCACGGTACCGACCTCACGGTATCGTGGTCTACCACATTGCCACGGTACCATGGTCTTCCACAGCACTACGGTCTCACGGTACCGCAGACCACGGCACCACGGTCCACCACAGAACTACAATACCACAGTACCTAGCCCACGGTACCGACTTCATGGTCCCATGGTCTACCACAGCACTACGGTCTCATGGTACCGCCACGGTACTTCCACACTACCGCGGCACCAGCACCATAGACTACAGCAGTACCACAGTATACCGACCCCACGGTACCGACCTCACGGTATCGTAGTCTACCACATTTGCATAATACCGTGGTCTACCAAAGCACTATACGGCCTCACGGTACCGTAGACCACGGCACCACGGTCCACCACAGAACCACAATACCACAGCACCAAGCCCACGGTACCGACTTCACGGTTCCATGGTCTACCACAACACAGTACCGCCACGGTACTGCCACGCGACCGCTGCGGTACCGCCCTCATCGTATTGCCGCGTTACCGCCACGGCACCGCCCCCATGGTACTGCAGGTACCGCTCCCAAGGTACTGCCACGGTACCGCCACGGTACCACCACGGTATTACCCCCACGGCACCGCCCTCCTGATACTGCCACACTGCCACGATACCACCACGGTACCGCCACGGTACCGACCCTCATGGTACTGCCACGAGACAGCCACGGTACCGAGCCCATGGTACTGCCAAGGTGCCGCTTCCAAGGTATTGCCAAGGTACTACCCCCACGGTACCGGCCACCCACTGCATTGATCTCATGGTACTCCCATGCCGCTTCCATGGTGCTGTCAAGGTGCTGCCATGGTACCAACCTTCGAATGTACTGTCACGGTACCGAACCTCACGGTACTGCCCCGGTATCGCCACGGTATCGCCCCAATGGTACTGCCAAGGTACCGACCTTCCAAGGTACTGCCACTGTACCGACCCTCGTGGTATTGCCACGGTACCGCCAGGGTACTGCCCCGATGGCATACTGCCAAGGTACCGCTTCCAAGGTACTGCGACGGTATCGTTACGGTACTGCCGCGGTCGCGCCACGGTCACTTCGCCCTAAGGTGCAGCCAGGCACCGCAACCCCCACGGTACCGCTCTCATGGTACTGCCACGGTACTGCTCCCATGGTACCGCCATGGTACCATCCTTATGGTACTGCCACGGTACCGCTCCCACGGTACTTCCACGCCAACGCAACCCTCACGGTGCCACCACGATACTAATCTCATGGGACCGCCACGGTACCACTCCCATGGTACCGCCACGGTACCGCCCTTATGGCATTGCCACGGTGCCGCTCCCACAATACTGCCACGGTACTGGGTCCACAGTACCTCCATGGTACCGCCGCGGTTTCTCTCCCACGGCACCGCCAAAGTACAACCCCCACGGTACCACCACAGTGTCGTTCCCAGGGTACCGCCCTCACGGTACCTGCACAACACCACCTCCCACGGTACCATCTCCACGGTACCGCGGAAGTACTATCCCCACGGTACCGCCACTACTTGCACAGCACCACCTCCCACGGTACCGCCTTCTCCACCCACGGTACCAACCCCACGGTACCGCCTTCCCCGCCCACGGTACCAACCCCACGGTACCGTCGAATTACCATCCCCACGGTACCGCCACAGCGCCGTTCCCAGGGTACCGCCCTCACGGTACCTGCACAACACCACCTCCCTCAGTACCGCCTTCCCCACCCACGGTACCAACCCCACGGTACCGCAGAAGTGCCATGTCCCCACGGTACCGCCACTACTTGCACAACACCACCTCCCACGGTACCGCCTTCTCCACCCGCGGCGGCAACGCCAAAGTACCATCCCCACGGTACCGCCACTACTTGCACAGCACCATCTCCCACGGTACCGCCTTCCCCACCCACGGTGCCAACCCCACGGTACCGACGAAGTACCATCCCCACGGTACCGTCACTACTTGCACAACACCACCTCCCACATATACCGCCTTCCCCGCCCACGGTACCAACCCCACGGTACCGCGGAAGTATTATCCCCACGGTACCGCGGAAGTACCATCCCCACGGTACCGCCAGTACTTGCGCAACATCACCTCCCACGGTATCGCCTTCCCTTCCCACGGTACCAACCCCACGGTACCGCCTTCCTCGCCCACGGTACCAACTCCACGGTACCGTCGAATTACCATCCCCACGGTACCGCCACAGCGCCGTTCCCAGAGTACCGCCCTCACGGTACCTGCACAACACCACCTCCCACGGTACCGCCTTCTCCACCCACGGTACCAACCCCACGGCAACGCCAAAGTACCATCCCCACGGTACCGCCACTACTTGCACAGCACCACCTCCCACGGTACCGCCTTCCCCACCCACGGTACCAACCCCGCGGTACCGACGAAGTACCATCCCCACGGCACCGTCACTACTTGCACAACACCACCTCCCACATATACCGCCTCCCCCGCCCACGGTACCGCGGAAGTATTATCCCCACGGTACCGCGGAAGTACCATCCCCACGGTACCGCCAATACTTGCAGAAAATCACCTCCCACGGTACCGCCTTCCCTTCCCACGGTGCCAACCCCACGGTACCGGCTTCCCCGCCCACGGTACCAACCCCACGGTACCATCGAAGTACCATCCCCACGGTACCGCCACAATGCCGTTCCCAGGGTACCGCCCTCACGGTACCTGCACAACACCACCTCCCACGGTACCGCCTTCCCCACCCACGGTACCATCTCCACGGTACCGCGGAAGTACCATCCCCACGGTACCGCCACTACTTGCACAACATCACCTCCCACGGTGCCGCCTTCCCCACCCACGGTGCCAACCCCACGGTAACGCCAAAGTACCATCCCCACGGTACCGCCACTACTTGCACAGCACCACCTCCCACGGTACCGCCTTCCCCACCCACCCCCACGGTACCGACGAAGTACCATCCCCACGGTACCGTCACTACTTGCACAACACCACCTCCCACATATACCGCCTTCCCCGCCCACGGTACCAACCCCACGGTACCGCGGAAGTATTCAATCCTCGCAGCATTCCTCGCCTTGCCTCCAGTCTTGGCTTTGGCTTTCGCCTTTGCACGGCGAGCTGCCTGCTTGGCTTTTGGCGCCATCGAAGTGCAGCAACAAGGCGCTAATGTGTGCAGAGAAAAGGATGCAGACTCGAGCCACACATGGCGCAACGACGGCGTTGCAAGGAGTGTTTGACAGTGCATGAACCAAGTCTTGGCTCCACTGCGTGGCCAGACGCGGAGAAGGCAAGTGCGCTTTGGCATTGCATGCTTTCCAGGCGAGGGAATGCTTTTTTTTTCGCGCACGCACGCTTTCTGTCTGGGGCGCGGCAGGCGTTCTCATGCCGCATCGCGCGCGCGGATCCTCCTATTTGTTGCCGCGCAGGGGCTTGTTGTTGGGCTGGTCTACTGTTGGCGGCACGGCTCAGACACTGCGGTTTGCCATCGGCCGGAAGAACCGACAGAGGGTCTCCTTTCGAATGGTCTTCCGCACGCCCTTCTTCAACGCATGGTTTTCAGAGAGCTTGCCGTCAAGCTCGATGATCTTTTCGAATTTGGCACTGAGATCGTCGAACACGGTCTTCATCAGATCTTCGTCGCACGTCGTGTAAACAATTCGGTGGCCGCCTTGGTTCCACTGCAGCGGCACGTCGGTACCTTCTGCAGCGGCTTGCTCCAACTTCGCCTTCTTCAATTCCCTTGCAAATATGTAGGCGATCTTGCGGAAGCTGCTCCCCCGCGTGTCTATGTGAAGGTGGAGCCAATCCGAAATAGTGATAAATCCAGAGCTGGCGTTCAGGTCTTCGACCTGCTCGCTTGTCAAAACGGTTCCGCGTTCAAGCAGCGCCTGCTCGGCCTGAGGTCCTTGTGGTGTGGCGACGCTCAAGACTTTGTGTTGTGCTTGGCGCTGGGGCTCCGCGTCGAGGCGTTGAGTCAGAGAGGCGATTGCGCCCTGAAGCCCCTGCATCTGCTCTGTGAGGCTTGTCAAGGCGGGACCACCATAACTTCCATGCCTCCTGATAGAAGGCAAAACTTCCTGCGTGGCCCAGCGCTTGAAGGATTTTGCAGCAGGCTGCTTGGACCGCAAAGCGAGCGAGTGCTGCTTGGACCGCAAAGCGAGCGAGTAGAAGCCCGATTCGTTGATGTACATCTCGTGAGGCTGCTGGTTCGAAGGGATGAACGTTTCGTTCTCCCCTTGTAGAAGCTCACGGAACGACTTCTTGTCCTCTTCGTCAACGTGATCCCGCAGCGCTTTTGCTGGGTTGGTGTACTCCAAGCTGGTTGCCACATCCTTCCCTTTGTTTCTGCCTAGGACATTCGTCCTTGCGCGATGCGTCGTCGGTATTGCGCCAACCGTTGGAACGTGATCGGCTTCAGTGTCCAACGGCCGCTCAAGTCGGCACAAGCGAAGCTAGGAGTTGCTTCTTGGCCTCGCGGCGGCGAGCCTTGCGGTCGTTTTCCATCGTGGAGGAAGCCGCGCCCGCACGGCTTGCAGGCCCAGACTGGAGGAAAGGCGGCAATGCATCTAAGGCGCGTTGCGCTCGCTCGGCTTCTGTCTCTACGCGTTGCCACGGAGCGTTGCACCGCGCCTGCACTTCGGCGGCACTCTCCTTCAAATAGAACTGCTGGGTCACAGCAGCGCTCGAGTGGTTGAGACACTTAGAGTGACTACCGACCAGACCACCCCAACCCAACCCGAAGACCCGAATTTCGGGTTGGGGGGGGTAAGGGTTCCATATGTGTTTTTTCGATGTTTCCCGAACCCCCCCCCACTGGAAATCGAGGGCAAATCTGAGCCTTCGGGTTGGGTTGGGGTGGTTTGGTGGGTGGTGATAGAGACCACATCTGCACTGTTGCCACACTCGAGGAGAATGTGCGCGTTGGTGTGTCGCAGCGCGTGTGGGTGAAACTCGGTGCCCGTCAGGCCACAGCGTTGGCAGAGATCCTTGAAGCGACGTCGGATATTGCCCATAGCGATGTGGCTGCCCGCCGTAGCACCAGGGAACACGTAAGGGCCGCAGTCGGCCGGGCGCCCACTGGCGAGCCAGGCGATCAGGAGGCGTCCAACTTCGGGGCATAGTATGAAGCTGGCCATCTTATTGCCCTTCTCCAGTGTCCTGCCTTCTGCACGAAGCACGTACTTGCCATTCTTGACGTCTGTGACATTGCTGGTCTTGAGCTTTGCCACTCCTCCCACGCGCAGCCCTGTTGTCAGCATCAGCATGAAAAGCAACTCATCGATTTGGTTTTTCTGCGTCTCTTCGTGTATGCGTTGGAGGTCCTCGCTTGAAATGCGGTGCAAGTCCCGCCCGCAATCGTCCTCTGTTTCCTTGCGGCGCCGCTTGAGTGGCGGCGTGGGCATGGGCACGTTTGCGCCTAGTATGTCTTGCAGCAAGAATTGCAACCGCGTTGCTTTTTCGCGCGCCCCAGCACCTTGACCAAAAATACCCTCAATGGCTCCAGGATGCTCGGCGATCCACCTTGAGATGTGTGCTGTCGGGTCATCTGGCCAACTCTCCAGGCTCAGACCCAAGGCTGGCAGGCATGCGTTGCAGAAGAAACGGAGAATGGCACGAATGCTCTCGCTGGATCGATTCCGCGTGCCGCTGCGAAGCAGCTCCACCCACTCTTCCAGGCGCACGCGCACAGGGTCGCCCTCAGACAAGTGTGTGTGTGTTTTCCAAGTGCGACAACTGGAGCGCTACGCTGTATAGGCACCAGCCGCAGAGACTCCACGAAGCCTGCTGGTAGCTCGAGCATGTCCAAGATTCGCTTGAGGAAAGTTGCATATTTGCGCGCCGTGGCCACACTCCACTTATGACTGCCGATCGCCTCCGCCAACGACTGGGACAGACGGACGTTCTCCGAGGCCCTCGTCGCCCGCTGCTGCAGCTCCACCAAGCTGTTGCGGTAGTTGCTGCGCAGCGCAGCGAAGAGAATGTCCAGCGGCGCCGACACCAGCGCGCTGTCGCTGGGCAGTTTCCAATTCTCCACGGCGCGGCGACGTACTGCCTGCGTGAAGGCCATGAGTTCGGACGTCATCGTGACCGCGTCCTCCTCCTCTGGCGGCAAGGAGGGAGGTCCTGTGAAGCGCACTCCCCGCGGCGGCATTTGGGAAATCGAAGCGTTGACACCTTTAGGTTGACGTATCACGTAGTTTTGTTTATGGCTGCCGTATTCTTATGCCGCAAATGAACGCACGTGCGCGCTTTCCTGGTGCCTTGTCCTTGTGGAGCCCGCAAGGGTGCAAGGCGCTCGCCTTGCTGCGTCCACAGCCCATCCTTGGAGGCCACTGGCCTCTGCAAGAAATCCGCAGGCGCTCCTCTGCCGCTCGCTGGGGTAGGCTTTACTGCCGGAGGCGTTTGGGCGGTGAGCATCTGTTGTCAGCCACCGCTGCCTCCGCTGCGTCATCTGCGGTTCCTCCATCGCTTTGCGCCTCTGCTTCGTCCTCCGTGGAAGAGGCAGACCCATCGCTCTCCTGTGACGCTTTGTCGTCCTCCGCGATCCCTTGCAGAGGCTCGGGTGGCGGCATCGACGCAGCCGTGAGCGACGCGCTTATGGATTCCAAGATGGTCCGCAGTATCGCGTCGCGGCTTGGTATACGGGCCATGGCTTCCTGTACCTGAGGGGCGGTCAAGTTGCTTGCCACAGCTGTGCGCACGATGGCGTCCATCTGAGCGATGATGTGCAGAGCGCCATCGAGCTTGCTCTGCAGGAGTTCCAATTCTTGCATGGCCTGCCGCGTCTCTCGTTGCTGCTGTTGCATCTCGCCCGTAAAAGGGTTGTTGATTTTGGAAAAAAGCTCGGTGGTGTTTGGCACCCAGTAGTGCCCGGCAGTGGTGGAGACACTGGCGTGGCCCATGTACTTGGATGCGAGTTCCATGGAATTTCCCGCGTCGACCAGCCAGCCCACAATGGAGTGCCGGAACATGTGCGGGTGCACATGGACATCCGTGATCCCTGCCCTTTCGGTGTAGATGCGCACGATATTCCGTACCTGATCTTGGGAAAGAGGTCGCTCTGGCTGCTGCGGGTTAAGCAGGTAGAAATCCCCATCACTGCGCGCATCTGCGATGTCTCGTATTGTCTCTGCAAAGCCCTTGATGGCTTGCTTGAGGCGCGTACTGGTGACGAAATAGCGATATTTCCGACCCTTCTCCCAAGCGCGGCCCGTGCAAAGAGGGGTGTGGGTCCGATCGAGGAGGTTGCTGTACTTCAAATGGCACAAAGCGGACCGACGCAGCCCGATCTCGCTAAGTAGCACGAGAAGCATCGTTGCGCGGGCATCGTTGCTGCCTCGCGCAGCTTGGATAATCCGCTCTGCTTCCTCCAGCGTGAGCGTTCGTCGACGGGTACCTTCGGCAGGGATGCGCTGGTTGGGAATCTCTCGAAGGAGCTTGTGGGCAATGATGGCTGAAAGGTCTAAGCCTGGCCGGACCGCAAGCAGCCCATTCTTCATGAAATTCAGGAATCGGATGCACTGACTTTTCGCGTGGTGCCTGTCCGTCTCCGCGCGGACGAGTTCGTTGTGGGCGCGGCAGGCACGGAGCAGTATTAGCAGCGCTCGCTGGACCAAGGCGGCATCGCATGTCTCCGCAAACCAGCGTAACGGGTCGGTATCGATGCTCGCTGGAGCAAGCTCCTCCTCGGCGTCACGTACATGGAGGCAGATGCGCCAAGTTGTAGTTTCAAATTCTTGTCGATCACACCCGAAGCTGGCCCTGTGACAGCGACAGCAGCCCTGCACCAGTTGTGGCAGAGTTGCCTCGTGCCACGCGGACAACGCACATAGCCAGGCTTGTGGCGAGGCGCCCGTCAGGTTTGGATGGAGTGAGCGCCCGAGCGCGACCGCCACTTCGGCTCTGTCCACCGAGGCGAGAATCGACTTCAAGATCACGAAATGCTTTGCGCTCCAATGCAACACGCCGCGGATTAGCCGCGACAGCTGGTCTTCGGTGAGATGCCTGCATTCGTTCATGGGAGATTGGCCTACCCATCCCACGAAATCAAGGTAGGCATGGAAGTGATTCTGCTGCTGGTACTGAGTCAGAACGAGGGCCTCGTAGTCGGCACGGGTTTGAGCTGCGCTGGCCACCATTGCTTCAAATCCACCCGAATGGCGAAATCCAAACTGTCGCAGCACTACCGCTCGAATCCGAGCTTGTTTTTGCCCCCGCCAGGGCCTCAAACAAAAGTCGAATCCGTCTTGCAGAGAAATCGCAGTGCAGCCCGATAAGTCTGCGGTGCCACTCAATCCCTGCAAGCATCTGACGACGCGCTTTAGGTTCTCGGGGGTTGTAGCGATTGAAGCATCACGTGCAGCCCCCCGGGCCAAGCTCAAGAGCCTGTCGGGTGCTTCGGACATATGGCTCGAATCCTCACACAGCGGGGTTACTGGGGTTAGCAGGAATACGATTTCCTGTAGGGCTCGACCAGCCAGGGACCCAATCGAACGTATTGCGCAAAGGTTCTACCTGCGCGCGCCCAGCTCACTCAATCGGCGGAAACCCTTGAACCAAGGGACCTGCTCTGCAACGATGGGGGAGAGACTCCAGCGGTCTTTCGTGAACGGCTGGATTTCCATGGCAAGCAGGCTGGGATCTGACGACAATGTGAGCAAGTGTAGAAAGCAGCAGGTATGACGGCGACGACCTTGAGCAGAGTAGCGCTGAAAAGGCAATTAATCCCGCGCGCACGGCTGCGAAGAAGGCGAAGGCTGTGTTCGCGGAAGCGTTTCATGCGCAACAAGCTGAGGCGGCGCATGCTCATAAGCTCGCACTCGCTCTTTTCACGCGGGCGCCACTCGATTGCACACCATGTCCACATGACTCAAATAGGGACTGCACTAGCCTTCGCTACTACACTGTCTATGTACACAGGTCACGATGTCGTCCAGGCGAATCAGACCGCATCGCCAGATGGACTTCACTGGTGGGCGAGCTTCATGATGCAGCACGTGCAGCGCCCCGTCTTCCCGACGCAGATGCGTTTGGGTGCGGGGATGTCAAGATCAGGCGGGGGCGTGTATGTCTCCCAGCAGGGGCAGAAACCTTTCTGCTTCAACTTGTTGACGACGCCCTGCGTGAACTCGATGGCCTGGCGCAGGCCCGCGCGGTCGAACGGAAACGCCTTCACAGCGAAGAGGCTGGGGCGCCGCTCCCGTGGCATTCTGGTCTCGACGCGCGTGACGATCTCCTCGAGCGTCTGCTTCTTCACTTTCCTGGAGTTGGAACTTCATGCCGTCTTCGCGCCCGGAATCCAATTGCCAAGACTTGTGCTCGAGATCTGTTCCGCCCAGCATGTCGTCGAGGATCTCCGCGCTCCAGGGGATGCCCGGCGCCATTTCGCAGAAACCCGCGACGTGCGGCGCGGCGTCCCCGAGCCTCCGGCACAATTGCGGAGGGAGCGCCGGTTTGGGTGAGACTTCCGGGGACTCTGGAGGAGCACTTGCAACATCGCCCGGGTCGCGCGCGTCAGGCGCTGGAGGGCAGCCGCTCGCGTGGTGCATGAGGTAGCCGTCATCTGTGAACTCCAGTGGGACGCCGCAGCGCTCACACATACCGAACTCCATGTGACTCCGCTGTGCACTGGGTGACGCGTTGGCAGGGCGACGGGGATTGGAGGCTTGAGCAATGAGCTTCGATGAAAAACCATGTGCGTGTGTGTCATGTAGCGACATGCACCAGCAATGCACAATTCGTGTGCGCAAGCTTGCAAGCAGGCGTAAGCACGCTCGCAGTCCATAGCGGAATCTATGCTTGGTGGGAGGGCGTGGGCGGCAACAACTTTTTGCAATGAGAGCCCTGTCTGAAGGCGCACTGTCGAAAGGGCACGCTTCACATCTCAAGCATCATAGAACTTAGCCGCGCTGCTCCTTGCAAGCTTCCATGACACGTTGACGCTTAGCCATCTTCTCAGCGGCGGGCTGGATGCGATGCACCTTGCCGGCGGCCTCCCTGAACGTTTGCTCCGTGGGGTTGACGTAGGAGGCGTTCACCGTGCGGAAGACCCAGGACACGCGCAGGTCTTCTACGCGCGGGTCGCGGGGGACGCCATGACCGAATCGCCCGTTGACCTCGCCCTCCAAGACGTAAAGGTCTCCCGGCTGCATGGGGAACTCCGCAAGGACGTCCATCTCGGCGCGCTCCGCCTTGCCAAGGCTGGCCAGCGACGTCACCAAGAACGGCCGCACGGCTCCGAGGGCGACGTTGAAGATGCGGCTGGCGGTCTCCACGCGTCCAATCGAGCCTGTGGTTATCTTCTTGTCTTGATGGACGGGTATGTAATGCTCCTTCCCGTTCCAATAGTACGTGGCCATGGCAAGGTTGGTCCTGGCCCCGAACTGCGCCTCGATGAAATCCATGACTGCGCGCACAGGCGGTGGAATCTTCTCGACGAGGTCGTAGGACTGCCGCTCCTGGCCCCAACGGTAGAGGGGATACTCGCCGCGTTCGTTTGGATCCGCGAAGTTAATCTTCGGGCGCGTCTTGAGGTCATGTCCGCGGAACTTGACGAAGTAAGGCTCACGTGTGAGCGTGTACTCCCAGAGGTCGCGGCGCAGCTTCTCCGGCAACCAATTGGCATGGTAGCCAGCTTGGATGCGCTTCAGGTCTTCGGGCGTCGCCGCCATCACCGCGCAGCTCGAATGTGTGCAGCCGCCAGAAATGCTCGAGCAACAGACTGCGAACACTTGTGTGCTAGCATGCGATGCTCTCTCAACGCAGGTTCGCGGCGGGATGGGGATGAATAATTTTGGCGAGCGCGCGCGGAGGGTAAGCGCGGCACAACACTTTTTCCGACAGACATGTTATGTGAAACTTGCTCCAGATGTTCACTTGCTACTGTACATGTCCTATCGACCTTGCGGCGCCCTACGCCAAACGCCTGCGCCACACAAACGCCTGCGCCACACAAGCGGCCGCGCGTGGCAGCCTTTTCCGTTGGGCGCTGCTGATGCCGCTCACTGCTTGTTCTTGTTGAGGAACTGGGTGGCTCCGACGATGGCCCTCGCCCCGCCTTGCCCCCGCTTCTCGCGCACGCAGGGGAGGCAGAAGAAGCGTTTCAGCTCCTTCTTGCCATTCCTCAAAGCATCGGTTTCAGAGGCGTCGCGGCCACAGACGGTGCAGGGTACGACCGCGTCGGCACATCCTGTGCAGACTTGCTTGGTCTGCAGCCGGCGATGCTTAGCCACGGTGGCGCCCGCCGTCCAAGAGGCATCGCAAATGTAGCAGTCGCCCTTGTAGCGGGTGATGTAGGCGCCTTCTGGCACAGGCTGCTCGTCCTTGGGCGTCTGGAGGTCATCGGCGTCTCTCTTGGGCCTGGGCTTGCTCTCCGCGCCGACCACAGCGGGCACCGCGTTGGCGATTTGCGGGCCGATATCGGCGCGGCATACTGGGCAGCGCTTGTCTTCGCGCTCCTTCATCGTCGCGGCGCAATCGCCACAGAGAAGATGGCCACAATAGAGGAGCTTCATGAAACTCTCGTGCTCCGGGTTGGTCTCGGACGCTTTCACTGCCTTGTAGCAGACCGGGCACTCGCAAGAGCGGCCAAGCTGCTGTGCGAGCTGTTGGAATTTCTTGAGGGTTTCGTCGAGCGTCTCGGCCAATTGCGGAGGAAGGTTTGCAGCTGCGGTGTCCAGGGGCTCCCGGATATCCTCGAGATTCTCCCGCAATTCCTGGACGGCCTCCATCTGCTCGAAGAACATGGACCAAGCGTGCTTGTTCGCGCGCCTGAAGGCGTTGGCCTTGGCCAAGAGCTTCCTGTGGCCCTCGCGTGTGAAAGGGAACGCGGCCTCGGTGATGATGTCGCGGGCTGCAGCCATGGGTTGACAGTCGAGGCAGAGAATCACTTGACAAGACGCGCGCTTGAATCTCGCAAATTGCTGCACGTGTGTATGGATACTGAGCGTTTGAGAGAGAAGGCGCGCCTGGGTGCGGTCCTGTGCTCGTAAATTTCTGTAGCGAGATCGATCACCTATGGTCCCTTGGCTCGCACATGAATAGCGTTGCATGTCGTCGCGGTGTGCAGGCATCCAGTGGCTGACTGCATCTCTCCACGCCTGCGGTGCATTGTCCTGTCTACCCCGCCGGCACTTCCGCACCTTGGACCTGGGCCTTAGCTGCGCGAGCTTTCGGTCAGGTCGCGGGCGGCCCTCTGCAGGGACATGCGTACAGGTACAACACAAGCTCTGAAATACGTTTTCTTTTCTGCAAAACTCGACTATGTCACATGGCTGTGCTTTTGCGGCCTCTCTTTCTACACTTCGCTGAAGCTCTGTTCACAGCTGAGGAGCCAACGCATCTAGGGCGTGCTGTGAAGACTAAGTCTGCTGCGCCTGCCCGCGCACAGGCTGTGGGACTTCAGATGCCGCCGTCGCGCGCGCTTCGATCGCTGTGCGCGTCGCCACGGCCGCGATGGAGCCCGCCTGTCGTGGTCGATTCAGCTTCCAGCGACAGTGCCGTCTCGCCCGAAGCTGTCGAGGGGAAGCTGCGAAAGGTTTCGACGAATGTGCGGAAATCGTGCGCACGCGGCTGCTCGTAGGAGGCAGCAGGATACTGGGCGCGAATTTGGCCCACCGACGTCAGGCGATCGATCAGACCCGCGGAGCCCGCGGAGAGCGCGCAGTCCCCCGGACGCAGCCCAGCGCGCCACAACTCCGGCACTCCGGTACTCCGGTACTCCGGTACTCCGGTACTTCGGTACTCCGGTACTTCGGTACTTCGGTACTTCGGTACTCCGGTACTTCGGTACTCCGGTACTTCGGTACTCCGGTACTCCGGTACTCCGGTACTCCGGTACTCCGGTACTCCGGTACTTCGGTACTCCGGTACTTCGGTACTCCGGTACTTCGGTACTCCGGTACTTCGGTACTCCGGTACTTCGGTACTTCGGTACTTCGGTACTTCGGTACTCAGGTACTCCGGTTCTTCGGTACTCGGGTACTCCGGTTCTTCGGTACTCCGGTACTGCGGTACTTCGGTACTTCGAGGTTGACACTAAAAACGGAGCGCGCGCAACTTTTCACACTGCGCAAAAAGAAATACTCATCAGATTCGATCGCTCACGCGATCGAACAGTTTTGGCAGAGGACGCGTGAGCCGGTGCCCGTCGACCCTAAGCTTTAGGCCGGGGAGTTTTTCTTTAAGCCAAGCTTCGCCAGCCTCGCAGATTCTAGGCTCAGCTAAGAGTTTCGGCTTGAGCCAGTCCAGCCTAGCCTACGCTCCATATGTAAAGGCTAACCAGCTCGCTGAGCTGGCTAAGTCAGGGCTAGGTAGGCTTACAAAGCAGGCAGACAAGTATGCAGGCAGGCAGGCAGGCAGACAGACAGGCAGACAGATAGGCAACTGGCAGGCAAGCAGGCAGGCAGGCAGAAAGACAGGCGGGCAGCTAGCAGGCAAGCAGGCAGGCAGCTGGCAGGCAAGCAGGCAGGTAGCTGGCAGGCAGGCAAGTAGGCAAGCAGGCAGGCCGACAGGCAGACAGCCAGGGAGGCAAACAGGCAGGCAGTTGGCAAGCAGGCAGACAGACAGGCAGACAGACAGGCAGCTGGCAGGCAGGCAGCTGGCGAGGCAGGCAGGCAGCTGGCAGGCGGGGAGGGAGGCGTTTGGGTCCAGGCTGGGCTCTCGGAACGGCTGGGCCAGAAGCCTAGGATCGGCGAGGCTAGGCCCCGTTTGCCCTGTACTGTTTCACCAGAAGACAATTTATCCGGGAGGGTTGTCCTGGAGGTCACGGAAACCTGAAAGCTCTGGCACAACAAAATCGGAAACACATGAAAACACGGTGTTTTTGCCGCCCAGGTGACCAAAAACCTGTGAGTTCTGGCTCATAACTCCAGAAAGCAGCCCAAAAAATGTCGGGGACCCCCTCAGCGTTCGGAGAAAACGCACATTTTTGTAGATTATGTGTGTTTCATGTGTTTTTTTGACATTCTAGTGAAAGTGGGTCCATGGGAAGGGGGAAGGGGGTAAACCTCCCCCATTCAGAAGGTTCTAATACACTCCGACCGAGGGTCGACGAATTTCGGTGCTGGCTACGACGGGGGGCTTCACCGCATCAAGCTTCTGGGGGGCGCTTGCGCTCTAGGTGACGATGCAATGCACATGCACGGTTTTTGCGGCAAAAGGCTGGAGCAATGCCCCGCATGGACTAGAAAAATAAACTGCAAGCACTCATTGTGTTGTCAAAAGTTACGTAGCTATCTCGCGCTGGCCCTTGCCGAAAAGGAAGCTGGCTCCTCTTCGGGCTCGTTGATCGGCGTCAGATCATGGCGGATTGGCGGGGCAGCCGGGAGCTGCGCCCTCACTGTCGGCTCCTCTTCCGGCTCGATTTTCCAATTCTGTTGAGAGTATCCTTTGGGCGGCTTGATCTTGATGGGCGCGTCGAACCTCACAGCATGAGACACGACGTGGCAAACCTTGTCCTGCCCTGCCCATCTGTAGGAGCAGCATTCCTCGCACGTGCGGTATTCCGACAAGTAGATGAGGCCCACGGCGTGACCATAGTAATCACCAAGGGCGCAGTCCACAGGCACCGTGTTGATAACAGCTTTGAAAAGCTTTGCCCATTCCGCTTCTCGCCAGTTGCGGTCCGTGCCCACAACGACCACCCACCAGCCCAGCCCAAGCGGACTGCTCCGGTTCTCCAACACCTTGCCACCTGTGAGCATCAACTCCGCAAGCTCCGGTCCCTGCACGCGCAAGGCCCGAGTGATCGCAGGAGCGTCTGGACGGTGGCCGCCAGCGAGCACCGCTATCTCCAGCTGCTGGAGCTGCTGTTGCGGCAGCGCGCCCAATCGCTGAACGAGGTCGTCCTTCTTTCCGCTCTGATCAAGGCCATACTCAGCACACCTTTGCTGGAGCTGCGGCAGCTTCTCTTTCATGAGGGCGCTCTGAAGGTAATCCAGAGGCACGCGCTTCCCGTTCACCATGGCGAACGAACCATCGGGGCTGACACGGTTCCTGACGCAGCGCCAGGAAAAGGTGACGCAGAGCCCGCAGTCCTCGCAGGCGGGGACGCTGTGCTTCACGAGCCTGTTCACCTTCCCTGGGAGGACATAGGAATCGCCAGGCTGCATGCGGACCCTGTCGATCTCTTCGCCATCCAGAGAGTGGAAGACGAGATCCCTCGCAGCCCCCACGCGGTCGATTTGCACGGGCAGCTGGGATTCAAACTTGCCGCCGCCGTCCGAGAATGTTTGGTCCTGATGAGGTGCGATGTAGTCGGCACCCGTCAAATAGATGTTGACGACGCAATTATTGGGCGCGGTCCCGGTCTCGCGTCCGATTTGCTCGGCACGTCGTCGCAGCAGCTCTGGCATAGGCTGCGCCCTCTTCCAGCCGGCCTTCGTGAGGCCGAAATTGTAATTTGGAAGCAGACCCTTCTCGTCGGCGACGCCGTACATGAGTTTCAGGTGGTGAAGCTTCTGGTGGCTTTTGCCTGCCATAACGACGCTATGGGGTTCGCCACAAGCCACTCGCTCCTCTGCCCAGTGGAACAATTCCTGCTGCTGCTGGGGCGACAAAGCTCCGCGGCTGCCTGCACGATGATGGCCAGCTCGAATCATCTGCACCAAATGCTCCCGCGTTAATTCCCGTGGAGGGCTTTCGTCGCCGACCTCGTCGCAGAGGCTTGGTGGTGGAGCATCGACGCCATTGCCGAGCCTCTCTGCTACTGCTCCGGTCTCCGTGTCAGCTTTCGTGATCGCGCGGCGTGGCTGCTTGGTGGGTGGAGCCGCCTCTTCCATAGCCTCGCGATCCCGAGCCTGGTCCGCCACCGCAGCTTCTAGCTCGCCTCGCTCTTGCCACCATTTCTCTGCGATCTGCCGGAGGCTCCGCTTCAAGTTCGCAGGGTCTGTTTCGTGCAGGGCTCGTGCATCCTGAGAATTGGTTCCTGATTCGCTTGGCGAGCGGACGCCTCGGCTTCCCAAGGCAAGAAGCTTCGCGTGCAAGCCCGCTCTCCTCGTCGAAATCGCCTCCTGCAGCTTCTGCCTGAGGGCACGGAGTCGAGCAGGATCGTCGGGCAGATGTTTCTCCATGCGGGCCCTCAGCGCTGGATGCGAAGGCCGACTTCAGTCTGCTGGCTTGAGCCACATGGACGCAAAAAGTAATGAAGTCTGCCCGTGAAGATGGTACTCATATATGTGTTGCGCAGCGTCGAGAAACTCTCTGTCGCCATGGAGGGTTGCAAGCGATGTCAAAGAGCCGAGCGTGGTGCCTGAATTGCAGCACGCGCATTTCTTTTTCCACACGTGTCTTCACACACATGGTCAGTCGGGGACACATTGTCGCTACACTAGGCTACGGCTCAGCAGCATCTGGCAACTGCGCACAGGTGGCCTCTAGTTCCGCCACTGCGGCGCCGCTGGCGCAACGGTCTGGCAGCGCACCCGTCAGCCCCACCGCGGGCAGAAGGCGCACCAACAATCGCTCGACGACGTTTACACTTATAGCATTTCCGAACTGCTTGTGCCACTGAGTCTTCGAGACCACCCTTTTGAGCTTCTCCGGACTCATGCCCTGCAGTCGACACCTCTCCCTGAGTTGAGGGCGCGTCCGTGGCTCGAGATCCAAATCTCACCGCCGCGGCTACACAGGCAGGGGCACTTCTCGAGCATGCACGAATCAAACTGACCAATGCTGCCGTACAAATTGAAGAGGCACATGCGCTTCAGTGGCTCAGTGTCGCGCAGAAGACTCGCCATAGTGAAGGCCCACTTCTCCTCGATCGCTCTTTCCTCGAGGGTCGGATCCTGTAGCGGCGGCTGCAAATTCGACAAGGTGGGTTTGGGCCCGCGCTGGTCGAGAAAGCGCTCCATTGGCGGGCATTCGATGGGCTCCGGCCATTCAAAGGCACCCTCCTGGTAGAAATCCTTGCGGATGCAAACGAAGTAGACTCGCGGGCGGTTCTGAGGCACGCCGTGGTCCTTGGTATTGAGCAGCCGCCATTGTACCATGTAGCAGCCCAGTCGCAGCAGCTGGCTGAGCACCTCAGCGAAAGCACGACCCTCGTCAATGCTTGTGAGTCTTTGCACATTCTCCAACACTGCGGCGCGCGGCTTGTGAGCGCGCAGGTACTCGACGATGCTGTAGAAAACCATGCTCCGAGGATCGGCGAAGCCTTCTTGCTTGCCTGCTGCGCTGAATGGTTGGCACGGAAAGCCTGCGACGTAGAGGTCACATGGTGGCGCTTGCGAGTGGTTGCGCTGCAGCATATCCTCGAAGAGCACGGCTGTTTCGAAGTTGGCCTTGATGGTGGCGCGTACGTGCTTGTCCTTGTCGCTTGAGAAGACATGCTTGAAGCGCACGCCCAGATTGAGTAGCGCCTGGATCGGAGCCTCCATGCCACTGCAGTCGGTGCCTACACGCAGAGGGTGGTCGCCCACGTTGCAGAGGCTTGGTGGTGGGGCACCGACGCCGCTGCTGAGCATTTCTGCTGCGGCTCCGGTGGCCGTATGAGCTTGCGTGATCGCGCGGCGTGGCTTCTTGGCCGGAGGAGAGGCCGCCTCCGTAGCTTCGCGAGCCTGGTCTGCCAGAGCAGCTTCTAGCTCGCCTCGCTCTTGCCACCATTTCTCTGCGATGTGCCGGAGGCTCCGCTTCAAGTCCACTGGGTCTGTTTCGCGCTCGTCTTCTCGATGCTGGGAGTCGGTTCCTGATTCGCTTGGCGAGCGGACGCCTCGAACCCCCAAGGCCAGAAGCGTCGCGTGCAAGCCCGCTCTCCTCGTCGAAATCGCCTCCCGCAGCTCCTTCCTGAGGGCACGGAGTCGAGCAGGATCGTCGGGCAGATGTTTCTCCATGCGGGTTCTCAGCGCTGGATGAAAAGACCGACTTCAGTCTGCTGGCTGGAGCCACATAGACGCAAAAAGCAACAAAGCAGGTGCGCATATATGTGCTGGCTTGCGCCACATGGACGCAAAAAGCACCAACGCAGGTGCGCATACATGTGCATGTTGGTTGGCGCGTGCGTAGCGGGATGTAGCCTACCTGAACTGCAATTGCTTGTTCTAGCTATGCCGTCGATCACATTTTCAAAACTCACGCACTGTTGCGTCTATGTTTCTCATCCACTCGAAGAGAAGCTCCCGCCTTTGCTTCTTGATGCGACCGGGCATCTTAAAACCTCTCTTGCACTCACACCCGAGCACCTGAACGTCGTATGCCGTCAGCGGCATCAGTCGCGCCTCCGCACGCGCTCTTTCAATGCCCTCGTGCAAGCCGCTCTCCAAGACTTTGTTCGCGACATCCCTGAGCTCGCGCACCGCCGCCAGACCATCTTTCTGCGCATCCTGCAGGTGGAGCCCCATGAAGCGAAGCCAATATTCGCAACCTGGGCCGATCATCGTGAAGTCGTGGAGGTTCGCTTTCTCGGCACCTAAATGGTCGCTTACATCCCCGAAGACGTACTTACCCCAATAAGGTCCGAAGCAGGGGAGAGCCTTCAGCACCTCCTTGTGGAACCGCTCGTGCCAACTAGTGGGCGTGGTCGCAGGATCCTGCAAAATGCTTGCGGCAGTCCGCGCGGCCGCCCACCAACGCTCCACTGACTGTAGCACGGCGTTCCTCCAAGGACCATGGCCGCCACTGCTCCTCCTGGCGTCGCCGGTGCTGAAGAATTTCTTTGGCTCTCTGTCGTACATCCTGCCTAATCCTTGGCGCAGCGCCTGCACGTCCTCGCCCCCTCGAAACTTTGTCAAGAGAGGCTGGAGCGCTGCCCACGCGTCCCTGGCGTTGTGGTACCTCCAGAGCACGATGCCGAAGATCTGGGTGCGAAGATCTGGGCCGAGAGTGTCGACGATTGTCTTGGCTACCCTGGTTCTTGCTCTGGCCGAAGCATTGGGGTGCGGAAAACTGCAAGGCAAGAACTTGTAGCCAGCTGGGGTCTGCCTGCTCCGTTCCGGGGATGCGAAGCTGGCTGCCGCGATGTGTGCCAAGAAATCCGAGAGATGCTTCGAGTGCTCTTGCGTGATCCAGCGATTCTCCGCACAGGCTGTTTCCACGATTTCTGCAACTCCCTTGAAATCCTCAGCGCCTTGCACGCGGCGGAATCCAGCGTTGTCGCCAGGTGGATTCTGGCGCGCTTTTCCTGCAGCCTGGCTCGAAACTTTGAAGCGCTTCGCTCCGTAAGCACCGTCTTGCGGAGCTTTCCGCGTCCTTGGCGCAGCAGTGGCTCTGGATTCGGCCGCTGCGAGCATGACCTCTAGTTCCGTGCGCTCTTGCCACCAGCTCTCCGCGACCTGCCGCAGGCTGTGCTTCAAGTCCAACGGGTCTGTTTCGCGTAGGTCTTCTCGTTGCTGGGAGTCGGTTCCTGATTCGCTTGGCAAGCGGGCGTCTGGAACACCCAAGGCAAGAAGCTTCGCGTGCAAGCCCGCTCTCCTCGTGGAAATCGCCTCCAGCAGCTTCTGCCTGAGGGTGCAGAGTCGAACGGGATCGTCGGGCAGATGTTTCTCCACGCGAGTTCTCAGCGCTGGATGCGAAGGCCGACTTTGGTCTGATGGCTTGAGCCACATAGACGCAAAGAAGCAAGAAAGCAGGTGCGCATGCGATGCCGGCTTGTGTCACATGGACGCGAAAAGCCGCAAAGCAGGTGCGCATACATATGCATGCTGACTAGCGTGTGCGTAGAAGCATGTGGCCCGCCTGAACTGCGACTGCTTGTTGTAGCTGTGCTGTATATCACATGTTTTTCAAAACACGCGCTCTGCCAAATTGTCGTAGACGCGTCTTTCCAAACGCATCTCACCAGGCCGAACCATCAGCAATGTGCGCGGCCAGGTCCGTGGGCGCATGTGCACGCAAACTCTCCTTGTCATCGCTTTGCTCCGATTGACTGCCTTCTCCGGGCGATGGTGGGCAAATGTGGCATTCTGGACACATTCCGCCCCACACCTCTGGGCAGGGCTCATCGCATGCCGGACACACGCTGTCGAACTCGACATCGTCGCTGCTGGACAACATGTCGCCGCCGTCCACTTCGCTAGGCGTTGTAGCAATGGAAACGTCATCGCGCCCGGCCTTCCGCAGGAACTTCCGTTCACGCGCGAGGCCTGCCTCGACCAGCGCTGCCATATCTTCCTCGCGGCGCTTCTGGAGCGCGGCCTTCACCAGCACCCGGTCGGGCAACGTGAAGAAGACAAAGCGCTTGCACACCGCGTGCTGCAGCTTGATGTCGAACGTCTTGAGCTCCTCGATCCACTTCTCGTACTCCCTGTTGGTCGCGATGAGCTGTGGGGCGGCCGGCAGCGCGATCTGCACGCCTCCCGGCGTGTCAATGGTGCCTCCGTTGCTGACGTCCAGCAGATTCACGAGGTACTCTTCAAGCGGCTGTCTCCCTGCCCGGGCATTGCCCTTTGGCGCGTAGTCGTCAAAGATGCGGGGAACCCCTGGCTTGAGCAAGCCCCTCCTGTAAGCACTCTTCAGCCCGTTGGGGTTGCCGGAAGACAAATAGTAAGGGCTGCGCGAATCGCCCTGGTAGCGGATGGCCAGCACCTGCGCCGATGCGTGCAGGATGGCTGTCTTGGCCGAGCCGGCGTCTGATAAGAGGACGGCGGTTCGCTCGAGGTGTTCTCGGCTATTGAGCCAGTGGAGGAAATCCATGCTCCGTTCACCCGCGAGGGGGCACCACGTCTTTCCCATCCAGGTCTCTGGCTGGCAGAAGTCCGTGGGCATGTGCAGCCCGTCGGCTTGCACCGCGCGGTAGCAGGGATCCTGGCGCTGCTGCTCCGCTGCGCGCTGCCTCTTCATGTCCCGGCCGCGCAGAGCCTTGAGCTCCGGGCTGCACTTCTTGATGGCGTCGGCGTCCGGCACTAAACCCTGGCGAGCGTCGGCGATGGTGCAGAGGAGCTCGGTCTCGCTCAGCTGTCGCATGTCCTCGCGCACCTGCTGGCACCGGACGCTGGGCTCCTCAATCACACGCATGTTCGATGTGGTCTCCTCGGCTTCGAACCAGGCGCGAGCAAAATCCACGATGGCACGGGATCCCGCCTGCCCTGCGCCCGGCTTTGGAATTTCGTAGGCAGCTGTGGGACTCGCCGCCTGGGAAAGGCTGCTCAGATCAACGATGGCCGAATCACCTTTGTAGACCAGCGCCCAATATTCGCCGGCCTCCCGCCTGACGCTGAGGCGGCGACTGCCCGCAGCGCCCAAGCCTTCCCAGATCGCATTGTACACTGCCGCTGTGGTGTCGAGCCCGCCGCGATCGACCGCGCAAACTGTCCAGCGGGTGCGTTTCGCCATGATGAGACTCTCGCGGCGCAGGAGGTGCGGCAGCACAGCCCCCTCGCCATGCGCTGTCTCACGGTCGCACACCTCGAAGCCTTCGGGGAGTGCGAGCATACCTGGTGGGCACACAAATATACACTCCGAATCTCGAGCCAAACGCACTGAGTGCAGAACACAGGAACATAGGATCCATCCTGTGTTCCTGTGTACCCACACGTAGCCACGGCACAGGAAGATAAGGGCGTGCGCTGCGAGCGCCAAATGAAACCCGCACCTGCCAAATAAGGACGGCACTTGCCAAATAAAACCGCACCTGCCAAATAAGAAGGGCACCTGCCAAATAAAACGGTAGCTGCAACCCATATCGCAATGATTTGCGGCGGGCCCAGGCCATGTCAGGGGTTGCACCCATTTGCCGATGCACACTGGGCCACACTGCGCACTGCGTCTTTTTGCGCACACTGCTCACTGACTCCTGCCAAACGCGGGTGCAAGCAACGCGTGCGCATTCATGTACGGCCAGCCGGGATGAAGCACAAAAGGGATTACCTTTACTTTGGTCTCCACCACCCTCCCAGGCGCGTCTATCTACGTTGTACCTCTACCTTCTAGGCGAGCCGGCCTGGGCTCCAGGAATCGTTTCTGCGCAATCCATGCGCGAGCTTTCGGTCAGGGCGGCAGCGGCTCGGTGCAGGCGCCGGCCGTGCTCACGATTTCACTCATTTTCTGTCGCCTACAACGCGAAACGCTATAGCCTCTGGAGCCGGGAGCCTGGATATAAAACCCTCTTAGTGGAAGGCCTGGGCCCCCAAATGGCTCAAATGTCTACTGGAAGGCATATGGGGCCCCCGTAATAATTACGCCAGGCCTTTATTATTGTTATGGGACCCACGTAAAATTCGGGTGCTTGTGGCATATGAGGCGCACGGTCACATTACAGCCGCACTGCCGGCACGCTTTTTGCACACACGCGCCAAATGCGCTGGCGAGTTGAGGGTCTCAGCTACCTACAGCAACCGTCAGAGGGCCTTCGCCTGGCACCACCCTCAACTCCGACGGCACGGCCTTGCCTTTGGCCCACCGTCCCTCCAAACGACGACCATCGGGAAGAGTATTGACACCATAGCCATGGAAGCGGCCGCGGCGCCATTCGCATCCGTGCGAACGCCAAGGCCGTGCATCGAGCTAGTGCACAGCTTGCACATGCAATAGAAGTGGCTCTCCCGTTGATTCGTGGCGTGTTCTGTGGGAACGCCGCCAAGAGAGTGCGGCGGGGACGCGATCCGGCCCTCGTAACGAAACTCTGTGCCACCGCCAAGAAGCGCTGCTCTGACCCTCCTCCGCTGCCAAACACCCTGGCCGTGGGGCAGGTCAGTGTGAAATTCTCCTGTGTAGACCCACTCATCCATGCCCGGGGAGGTCCACGTCAGCCTGCCCTTGCCGTGCGCAGTGCCCAGGAAGCATTGGCCGACGTAGGAGATGACCTGCTGGCGGCGCCCCATGCCATGGTAGCGCCCGCGGTAGAAGCTGCCTTGGCACTTGCCCACGCAGTGTCCGGGAAAATCGGCTCGGCGGAGGACGCCATTGCCATGGTAGCGCTGCTGGGCATCTCGCTCGCCGGCGTACTCGTCGCCTGCCCGCGGCGCCTCGCCGAGCAGCGCCCGCTCCACCTCGCCATCGCCAGGCTCGGCAAGGCTGCGGCCGCGCTGGTGCTTGCAGCAGTACTGGGTGATGGCTGCCTCGGACACGCCTTTGCGGCAGCGTCCCTGGCCCACGCGCGCCCTGCAGCGCATAGGCTCGTTCAGCCGCGCAATGTCGAGACCACGCGCTTGCGCCTCTGCGCGCGCGTCGGCGAGGTAGTGGCGTATAGTCTCTCCCAGCGCTTTGGGCAGAGTAGCTTTGGACGTGCAGCGGAGGCGGCGAGCGGAGCGACAATCCATTTGGCCGTGGGGGCGACTGGTGGATCCAAGGCAACACGCGGAAGGACAATCTTGAGCCAATGCTGCGGAAATGTGGTGTCCATTGTGCGCATGCGATGTGCATCAACGAGCACGACAGTGCGCAGTAAGGCCAGGAGGGCACCTCCGGACCTAAAGGCGCGTTACAAGCTTATTGGCACGCGTGCGTGCAACTGCTTAGCGCAATGCTTCCCGTTCTCCTTCTTTCCTTTCCCGCTGTGCTCCTATCTGTGCCTGCACTGCGCTGTGGTGCCGACACCCACCTCCTTTTCCACGCGCGCTTTCGCGCACCTGTTCTGTCAGAGGCACACTCTCTTGCTACACTAGTCTGTCAGCAACTCAGCAGCGCCCGGCGAGCATCGGCCGCACCTGCCGCCAGAGCTCGGCGTAGTCTTCAGAGGCCTGCCCGCGACGAGGACGTCCTTCTGGCAAGACCAGCTTGCGGAACTCGCAAAGCATGTGCTCGACGTTCTGGGCCGCCAGCGGGCACAGGCCGAGCTGCTCCAGCTTGGCGACGATGCCGTGGCGGTCCCGCTTCTTCAATTCATCCGGAAGCGCACGCAGAAGCCGGTCGAAGACGATGTCGGCCGCTTTGCCCCAAGGCATCTTCACGGCCTCGCGCGCGGCCCCTGCCTCCATGCCGTCGAGCAGCCATAGGCCCAGCTCCGCGAAGTCGCCCAGGTCTCGGCGATTCCAATTGCAGAGGCGCGCGCCTGCCACGGCCAGGAGGCGCAGGACCATGAGTTCGCGAAACGCTGGGAGCTCCAGGCTCTGCAAACTGTGCGGGCGCCCATCCCGGAGGCTCTGCATGATGCCGGGGATCTTGGCCGCTAGCTCGTGCGCGAAGCGACCACAAGCGTCGATCTCGGGCCCGGCGCCCAGCAGGCTGAGCACGCCCTGCTTCAGATGCGCAGGCACGACCGCCTTGGCGCCGGGGTAGTGCTGCTCGTGGCGCGCGCGGAACTCATCGGGCGTCGGCGGGCGCTGCACGCTGAAGGGGCCGAGCTTCTCCAATTTGCGCCAGCTCGGCAGGATCGTCTGCCCGAGGACGACGTTGCACAGCGCGTCCTCAGAGACTTCTCCCTGGGAGAGGAAGTCCTTGATTAGTTTCAAGGACGTCGTGTCTGTCAGGAAGCTGACGGTGCAATGAGCCGATGTCTCGTAGGCCTCCGCCATGCTGCGGCTCAGCGCGCGCAGCTCGCCTAGATACTCCTGGAAGGCGGTGGCCTCGAGCTGGCCAGCGCACTGCAGGAAGTCCGCGGCAAAGGTGAGCATCGCGGCAGCGAACTCGTCCAAGCGCGGCAACTCTGGAAGGGGTGGAGCCGCCGCAGTCTCGTCGGCTACCTCGTTGGGGCCTTCCTCGCCGCATCCTGGCGGGCAAATGTGACACTCCGGGCACATCCCGCCCGAGAGCATCAGGCAAGGCTCCTCGCATGCCAGGCATATGCCGACGGAGTCGGCGCAGTCGCTGCCGGCGCCGTCCGCGGCTGAGGCTGCTGCAGAAGGCGCCTCAGGGACCTCTGAAGACGAACGCATTGGCGAGGACGCCGTGCTCATGGAGACTGCGCTGGCGGAGGCGGCAGTGGAAACATCATCACGCCCGGCCGCCCGCAGGAACTTCCGTTCGCGCTCGAGGCCTGCCTCGACCAGCGCTCCCATATCTTCCTCGCGGCGCTTCTGGAGCGCGGCCTTCACCAGCACGCGGTCAGGCAACGTGAAGAAGACAAAGCGCCTGCACACCGCGTGCTGCAGCTTGATGTCGAACGTCCTGAGCTCCTCAATCCACTTCTCGTACTCCCTGTTGGTCGCGATGAGCTGCAGGGCGGCTGGCAGTACGATCTGCATGCCTCCCGGCGTGTCAGTGGCGCCTCCGTCTTTGACGTTCAACAGATTCACGAGGTACTCTTCAAGCGGCTGTCGCCCCGCCCTGGGATTGCCCTTTGGCGTGTAGTCGTCGATGATGCGGGGGGCGCCTGGCTTTAACAAGCCCTTCTTGTACGCGCTCTTCAGGCCGTTGACGGTACCGCAGCTTAAATAATAAGGGCTGCGTGCGTCGCCCTGGTAGCGGATGGCCAACAACTGCGCTGAGGCGTGCAGGATGGCTGTCTCGGCAGAGCCGGCGTCTGATAAGAGGACGGCGGTTCGCTCGAGGTGCTCCCGGCTATTCAGCCAGTGGAGGAAATCCATGCTCCGTTCGCCCGCGTGGGGGCACCACGTCTTCCCCATCCAGGTCTCCGGCTCGCAGAAGTCTGTGGGCATGTGCAGCCCGTCGCTTTGCACCGCGCGGTAGCAGGGATCCTGGCGCTGCTGCTCCGCTGCCCACTGCCTCTTCATCTCCCGGCCGCGCAGAGCCTTGAGCTCCGGGCTGCACTTCTTGATGGTGTCAGCGTCCGGCACCAGACCCTGGCGAGCGTCGGCGATGGTGCAGAGGAACTCCGTCTCGCTCAGCTCTCGCATGTCCTCGCGCACCTGCTGGCAGCGGATGCTGGGCGTCTCCATCGCACGCATGTTCGATGTGGTCTCCTCGGCCTCGAACCAGGCGCGAGCAAAATCCACGATGGCACGGGATCCCGCCTGCCCTGCGCCCGGCTTTGGAATTTCGTAGGCAGCTGTGGGACTCGCCGCCTGGGAAAGGCTGCTCAGATCAACAATGGCCTGGTCGCCCTTGTAGACTAGCGCCCAATATTCGCCAGCGGCCCGCCTGACGCTGAGGCGGCGGTTGCCCGTCGCACCCAAGCCCTTCCAGATCGCGTCGAACACAGCCGCTGTGGAATCAAGCTCGCCGCGATCGACTGTGCAAACTGTCCAGCGTGATGAAAAGGTTCGGTACCCCCAACCCTGATCATGTTTTTTTTTTTTTGCGTTTTTTTGTTTGTTGTAATTTTCAATTGCCATATGTTGTAAAACTAGACGTCGTTTTGTATTTTGCCTGGTTGTTGTTTTGCATTAATATTTTATTGTGTTTTGCGTTTATATTTGAGCGTGTTGCGTTGCCATATTTCGAAACATAATGAATGCATTAGAGACTGTGCGCGGTGTGCCGAAAAAACATATATATTTAATAAAATATCAACATTGTAACGGTTGAATTCCGTATTAAAGCACATACATTGTACTTATGATATTGTGCTAGTGCAGGACGGTCATATTCCTTGTGCGAGCCACACAGTCATTGCATGCTTACATTGTTGACAAATGTTACGCATGATTGCGGGTTGTTGCTCAAATTGAGTTTGTTATGTTTTGTTATTTCTACATGTGCAACACAGTAAAACATAACAGTACATTGTATGAACTCAAGCATTGTCATAATGTAGCAGGAGCAATCATTGCCATCATGCGTTCGCATTAGCAAATTGTTGCATTTCGAGCACATGTGATCAGATTGCACGATGCAGTATGCTTCTGGCATGATTTATGCATTGCTTCATGTACACGCAAATTTTGTGACTCACTGTGTTGTTGTTATTGCTATTTAGTCATGCAAAGGTTCCGTACCCCCAACCCTGACCATGTGCTTTTTGTTGTTGTTGTAATTTTCAATTACCATATGTTGTAAAACTAGAAGTCGTTGTGTCTTTTGCCTGGTTGTTGTTTTGTATTCATATTTGGTTGTGTTTTGCCTTTATATTTGAGCGTGTTGCGTTGCCATATTTCGAAACATAATGAATGCATTAGAGGCTGTGCGCGGTGTGCCGAAAAAACATATAGATACATTCAATAAAATATCAATATTGTAATGGTTGAATTCCGCATTAAAGCACATACATTGTATACATGATTTTGTGCTAGTGCAGAACACAATCAAATATTAATGCAAAACAACAACTAATTCCAGTTGTGTCGATATCTTGAGTCGTTGCATGAAATCACAAAGGATTGGAAGCACATATCGTTTGCAGGGCCAGATGCGTCGAAACTAACACCTGATTTGGTTGCTAATGTGTCAGCAGTTATGCACAAAGGTCTCGTAGGCGTATGTCCACCTCAGGATAAAGGAAATAATAAATTTTGTTGATTAAATATAGTTTCATTGTTATATAGTGTAGCTAGGATATCAGACAGCAAACCTACTAATATCAGGTATGGTTTTTAATTGATTTTGCATTGATTTTCGAAGCAAATGTCAAGCCCAAATCCATCAAAAATCCATGACATCGTCAGGGGTAGCGATTAGTGTACTAGGTATTCATGCAGCGAAATGCAATTTTGAACACTTTTCCGTACCCTTGAACCCCTGATAGCCGTCGGCGTGGAAACCAAGCCTGGGATGTACTAATTTCATAACGCGTTTTGATGCTACCGGGGGCTCCCGGAAACTACCTGAGGCTACCTGAGGTTACCTGAGGCTTCCTGAGGCTCCCTGGGTTTCTGAAGCCGCCTGAGGCTCTTTGCTGATTTCTGAGGGTCCCTGATGCGTCCTGAGGGTTCCCAAGGGTGCCTGATGTTTCATAAGACGATGCCTTTTGGTGCTTCCGGATGCGCACTGTAAGGTTCTGATGCTTTTTAATGCGCTCTGAGGCTCTCTGAGGCCTCCTGAAGATGATGTATGTGTTTGTCATGCAGTATATGGAACATTATATATGGTATATAGAAATCCAATGATTGTGTCATGCAAATGTTTTTGGTCATTCACAGGTCATGCGTGCATGCATGCATCTTGTGGTGCATATGTTGCTATGTGAAGCGCATTGGTGTGGACGTATAAAAGATATAATATACATATTATAATTTCATTGATGGTATATAAGCATCATGCAATTTTGCTCTGCGTTGTAACATCGTTGTGTATATAATGTAAAGATAGTGTCACGTGCTGCGCATTGATGCAGAGCTTACATCGAACAAAGAACTGTGAGGCATTCACATTTTGCATTAGTTTGATTGCTGTTCTCATGTTGTTTTTTTTATATGTTTGAATTAACATGTTTTTCACTTGCTTGTGCAGACCGTCTCGTATGTAGCATGCAACCGTACACATATGCATTGCTGCGCATAAGCCTCAGTATTAGATATCTAAGTGAGCACTTATGCATGTATATGTGAGTTTTGCACAGGTTGATGCATGTTATGTAAGACGTAGCTTATGATATGTTTTGATCGGTGTGTGGTATGGAGTGCTCGCGAAGGTGATTCGCATAGTGCAGAATTTTCGTTGTGCGTATCAATGTATTGCTTTGCTCGCAGAGCATTGCAGTTCATGATTCCATGTCACTATTAGCGATGCATTCCATACTTAATTTATACACAACGCTTCGTGCGCAATAAAAGTGTTTGATTGCATGCAATGCATACAGTTTAGTATATTTAGCATGTGTTAGAAAACACACATAGTTATATGTTATATGTGTGTTTCATGGATCCAGTACTTTTGGGAGTATCCGACAAAACCTTATACGAGATTGAGTAACGATTGTTTAGTGCGTGCAGCAATTTTATTGTGCGTTGTATAAACGCGGGCTACCTGTTTTTTATTACATATAGCATCAAAAAAATCGAAAAATAAAAAAAAATCGATTTTTTAAAATATTTTTCATTTACATAAGGAAATTCAATTTTCCCTTTAGTTTTTTGAAAAACTATGCCATTATGAATATGCAATGATCAGGGTTGGGGGTACCAAACCTTTGCATCACAGCGGGTGCGTTTCGCCATGTCGAGGCCCTCGCGGCGCAGGAGGTGCGGCAGCAGTCTGGGTGCAGCTGCGTCGCCATGCGCAGTCTCACGGTCGCACCCCTCGAAGCCGTTGGGGAGTGCGTGCATAATTGATGGGCACACGTGTCTACACTCTGAATCTCGAGCCAAACGCACTGAGCGCAGAACACGGAAACACAGGAACACAGGATCCATTCCACGCGTAGCCACGGCACGGGAAGATAAGGGCGTGCGCTGCGAGCGCCAAATGAAACCCGCACCTGCCAAATAAGGACGGCACTTGCCAAATAAAATCGGCACCTGCCAAATAAAAAGCAAGGGGTCGGCGCCAAATAAAAGCGGCGCCTGCCAAATAAAAATCAAGGGGTCGGCGCCAACAAACAGCTGCGCCTGCCGAATCAAATGCAACAGGTCGGCGCCAGATGAAACCGCACCTGCCAAATAACAACGGCACCTGCCAAATAAAATGCAAGGGGTCGGCGCCAAATAAAACCGCACCTGCCAAGTAAGAAGGGCACCTGCCAAATCAAAAACGGTACCTGCAAGCCACAGCGCAATGATTTGTGGCGGGCCTATGCCATGTCAGGGGTTGCACGCATTTGCCGATGCACGCTGGGCCACACTGCGCACTGAGCACTGCGTCTTTTTGCGTACGCTGCTCACCGACACCTGCCAAACGCGGGTGCAAGCAACTTCTTTTTTCTGCGCGAGTGCATGGTCCGGCAATTCCCGACTGCGCACCCGCGATTACCCCTCTCACTCAGCAGTGCCGTCGCTCCAATCGGAACTCCCAATGGAGCTCACGTCTGGGAGCTCCCGGCAGGCTTGAGCAGCGGCCGCCAAGCGACGGCGCGCGGGGGATCGGGAGCGACCGCGTTCTTCGCGCTCGTCCATGGTAGCCAGCATCTGCGGACTGACTCGGTGTGGGCAAAGTGGTTCCGCGTTCGCTTCAGCGAATGCATTGAGGATTTCTTGGCCAAGATCGTAAGGAACCTTATGCATGGTCACGCGTCTAGAATCAGGTTGTCCATTAAAATTCCAGCATCGGCCATTCGTGTCGACAACGACATGATGAAATCCACAGCGCCAGAATGGGAGCTTCAGCCAATCATTGTGATTGGAATTGAAGCCTGAGAAATATGGATATTGATGTACCCTAGGGTGCTTGCGATCTGGGTCCGCCGCGCGCTGACGAGCAGCAGCAAGCGCATTGAATTGCTCCGCTATGCCTTTGGCGCCGGCGGCGAGCTTCTCTGCCCCAGGGGTGACCATCACGAGGTTCGCGTGGCCCAATGCCTGCCGCAGTGCTTGCTTCATCTCGCGCCCCGGCGTGTCCACTTGGTCGGTGCGCAGCACCTCGTTGCCTGCAACCGTGGTGGCCACAAGCGCGTCTTCCTGCACGGTGATGGTGATGAGCGCCTTCGGTGGCATGGACGCGGGAGTTGAAGGATGGAGCCTCAGCTGGCGTCTCTGCCGGAGCGGGCACAAACTGCGCTGTGAGCCAACATGCAGCAAAACATGCATTTGAGCACCCGGGTTCTAACAGGCAGGTTCCACTTGGGATGTTCCACCAGTAGGCCCTACCAGGCGGGTTTGGGGGGCGTCCTTGGGGATGTGGCGCACCGCTGCGGCGCTCTGCCGTGTCGCTCTGCCGTGGCGCTCTGCCGTGGGCTCTGCCGTGGCGCTTTGCCGTGGCGCTCTGCCGTGCAGCCATTCCTGTGTTCCTGTGTTCCCTCACGTAGCCACGGCACGGGAAGAGAAGGGCGCGCGCCGCGAGTGCCAAATGAAACCCACACCTGCCAAATAAGGACGGCGCTTGCCAAATAAAAACGGCACCTGCCAAATAAAATGCAAGGGGTCGGCGCCAAATAGCAACGGCGCCTGCCGAATCAAATGCAACAGGTCGGCGCCAGATGAAACCGCACCTGCCAAATAACAACAGCACCTGCCAAATAAAATGCAAGGGCTCGGCGCCAAATAAAAACCGCACCTGCCAAATAAGAAGGGCGCCTGCCAAACAAAAACGGCACCTGCAACCCATCGCAATGATTTGTGGCGGGCCTATGCCATGTCAGGGGTTGCACGCATTTGCCGATGCACGCTGAGCCACACCGCGCACTGCGTCTTTTTGCGTACACTGCTCACCAACTCCTGCCAAACGCAGGTGCAAGCAACGCGTGCGCATTCAAAGGGCACGCTCTACGACTAGTGCTGTAGCCGATCGCCTACACTTCGTTGAAGCTCTGCTCAGAGGATCGACGCCTGTTCGGCAGCAGCCGCAGCACTGATGACGACAGGGCGGCCTACCCGCAAACAAGGCTCCGCCCATTCGCGACCGCAGAAAGCGTCCGCGAAGTCGCTGAACACCGTCGCCGCCGCAGCCGCGTCGTAGGTACATGTGTCAGACCTTCCATGCAGCAGCTTCTCCACAAGGCGCTGGCTGAAGGCGCGTCCATCAACTGGCGCGAGCCCAGGCCCGGAATAGGTCGCGACGAAAGCTGCCGCCTCTGCGCGCATCCGCGTGCCGCGCTGGGTGCTCTCGAGCAGGTGCTGCTGCAGCTCAGCAGCCATGGGCGGCTGCGCAGGCTGGGCGCGCTTCTCTGCACCCTCCTTGCACAGAGCAGCCGCAAGTTCCTTGACGCTGTCCAGCGAGTCGAGGCTCTGCTGCACAGCGGTGTCTTCGGTGAGCTTCAGCCTCTCCACTTGCTTTCGGATCTTGTGGTTCTCTTCTTCCTCCTTCTCGTGCGCTTTGTTCTCGAGGCGCGACGCAGCCTGGCGCTGTTTGACTCGCTTGTCGCGGCGCCGCTGCGCAGTCTTGCTGAGGGTTGGCTCCGGGGCGCCAGGGCCGGCCGCGTCCTCTGGCGGCGCTTGCGGTTGGGTCAAGGCTGGCTGGAGGGCCTTGCGCTGCTGCTTCTTGTCTCGCGCCTCCTCGTTGAGCTGCTGGGTGGCGCGCGTCTGTGCCTCCGCAGCTTCCGCCGCTGCCTGGCGCGCCGCGCAAGCGTCGGCGCAGGCGCGGCAGTGCCTGGTCCCACATAGCGGACAGATCGGCAGCTGAATGGGGGCGGCGATGGTGATCTCCTCCGCTTCAGGAAACAAGCCCAAGCCACGCGTCAAATCGAAGCTCATCACTGGCTCGTGCTCGACGCCGCCCATGGCCTTGCAGATCGAGCACGTGAAGCCCTGGGACGAGCAAATCTGGATTCGCTCGGTGAGCTCGGCTGCCTTTCGGCGCAGCTCCTTCAGAGGCGTCAGCTTCTCTGTGAAGGGCTGCGTGGAGAAGCGAGCCCACTCAAGGTTGACCGGGATGTCGACCCCGACGAGAGCCTGGTGGAAGCGGCTGGGCTCCAAACACCCCACCTCGAGCACGGCGCCGCCCATGGCAAATCGCCCCACTATGATTTCCACGAAGTACCTCTTGCCTGCCAGCTCGGTTTCCAAGAAAGTATTGCAGGGTTCTCCTGGCTGCCACGTGTCGCCGCAGAACTGCCTCACGTCTCGCTGCCACATGGCGAAATTATCGTCGAAGAAATTCCACTTGCCCGACACCCTGTGCCAGGACACGTAGAAGCTGTCCAGCAGCGTCACGTTAACTTGCAGCTGCCACTTCAATGAGCCGCTGAGATCACCTCCCGCGAGCACCTTGCGGGCTTTATTGGCGACGCAGGCTTTGCCGCTGGCATAGCAAAGGCTTGTGAGCCACACGCGCTTCTGCCAGGTCAGGTCGGCATCGGCGACCGCCTGGATCTTGCCGAGCAGTAGCTCCTCGCCCTTCTGGCTAGCCGCGGAATCTTCAATGCCGCGTTGCAAATGGTCGGGAACGCATTGCGCCGGAGGCCAGCCGCGCGCGAGGGCGCGTAGCGTCGGCTCCCAGAGCTTCCTGGTGGTATCGCTGGCGCTTGTGAGGCGCAGGCGGCCATTGGAAACTTTGATGGACAAGCTGCGCCCGCCTGGGTCGCCGATGCGCGCCTCTTCTCGGCAGCGGCGCTGGCACAGATCGAAGAGCTGCTGGCATGTGGCAGGGTGGATGTCAGCGGGGAGGGTGTCCTCCTCTAGGCACAGCATCACTGCGTTGAAAAACTTGTCTACTGAGCGATGACTTGAGCCACTGAAGTCTTGCTCACGCATGGGGCGAAAAATGCCTAGGGAGCGATCCTTGCAAGCGACGGAGTGGTGACAAGCGATGTCAAAGAGAGCCGAGCGCGGTGCCTGAATGGCAGCATGCGCATTTCTTTTTCCACGCACGCCTTCACACACATGGTCTGTCAGGATAAGGCTACGGCTCAGCTTCCTCCGCGAAGGAGGACTTGATGTAGTCGATGGCCGTCGCCCACTGGGCGTTGCCCGTCTTGTCCGGATGGTAATCGCGCAGCAGCCTCGCGCGCGCGGCGCGTGCCTCCGCGGGGTGGTCCTTGGTCAAGAGCGCGGCGTAGTGGATGCGCGCAAAAGCGGTTGCCAGCTCGTCCGTCTTGTCGCTCCTCTGCACGGCGCTCACGCCGACGTAGTAGTCTGCACGCTCCGCAGGGCTGTAAATAAGCACCTGGCCGTTGCTGGGCACCTTGGGCAAGCGGAGAAGGTCCTCCCCCCAAGCGGCGCGCCAAAGCGGCAGGCGCGCCTCCTTGGGAAAGTGGAGGAGGCGCTCGCGCACGGCCTCCGCGGACAGCGCCTGGTGGCCAAACAGGCGGCCCTCGTAGGGCTCCAAATCCTGCGGGCGCGCGCCGCGCTCTGCCGCCGCGGGGTGGCCTGGCGCGCGCGGCGCAGCCGCCGCGACCAGCACTCCGGCTTTGCTGCGGTGCTCTCCTCGATCGGTTGCCGGCGCTGCGGGCACAGGCGGCTATCCCCTCGCCGTGTCGGCGCGCGCTGCTCTTCGGCGCTTTGCTCAGGCACGCTCTCCCGCTCGAGGTGCGGCGTTCTCCTCCTCCGCTTTGGAACAGGAGCAAGCGCCGCGGCAATGGGCTCCCTCGTCTTGCGTTTGGGAGGATCCTCCCACGAAGCGCGCGCTTTACGCTTGGGCGTGGCTGCTGACTCGGGGGCTGGCGCCTCGTCGCTTTGAGCCACGGCAGCGCAAGAGCCAGCAGAAACCGCGCCACTGCGACGGTGCTGGGCCTGTCGCTGCTCAGCGGCCTGTTGGCGACCAAGCATTGCCATCTGCTTCCGCTCTGCACGCAACGCTGGCACATTCGCGAGTGCCACGTCGAGCTCGCGCACGCGCTCAATCGGCGTTTGATCAGGGCGCTTTTCTGGGATCTTGCCCCGCGCGCGCTCGAGCAGCTCCTCGGTGTTCGCTTGCGTGGCCACCGCTGCAGCCGCGGCCTTCTCGGTGAGCTGTACGAGGCGGCCCGATATGGGGCGACGCAAACTCTGCTTGTAACTTTCAAGCGTGCTCTGTACTTCAGCGCCCTGCGGCGAACGGCGCCATTCATCTGTTTGCTCCAGACGGAAGGCACGCAGGCTGCACGCCGCTTTGGCCTTCTTCTTCTGGTCTGCGGGCGCCGCGCTGCGCAGCACTTCGAACCATCTGGCGACATTCGCGGGCTGCATGGCTGAAGCGCGCGCTGCGGCTGACGAAATGGCACTTGCAGGATGAAAAGCGAAGTATCCAATTTGAGCCTGCACGCGGTCATTGAGATTCTGAGGCTGCTGGCCCTGCCGCCGCCACTGCCGGATGCTGCGGGAGCCTGCGGGAGCCTGTGGTAGGCTGCAGAAGCTTATAGAAGGCTGCAGGCAGCAGCCGGAGGCTGGGGGAGGCCGAAGATTCCAAAGATTCCGAAGATTCCGTCTGCCTTCTGCCTTCTACCTCCTGCCTTCTGCCTTCTACCTTGTGCCTTCTGCCTCCTGCCTTCTACCTTCTGCCTTCTGCCTTCTGCCTTCTGCCTTCTGCCTCCTGCCTTCTGTCTTCTGCCTTCTGCCTTCTGCCTTCTGCCTTCTGCCTTCTGCCTCCTGCCTCCTGCCTTCTGTCTTCTGCCTTCTGCCTTCTGCCTCCTGCCTCCTGCCTTCTGTCTTCTGCCTTCTGCCTTCTGCCTTCTGCCTTCTGCCTTCTGCCTTCTACCTTCTTCCTTCTGCCTTCTGCCTCCTGCCTCCTGCCTTCTGCCTTCTGCCTTCTGCCTCCTGCCTCCTGCCTCCTGCCTTCTGCCTTCTGCCTTCTGCCCGCTGGGCACCCGCTGGGCACCCGCTCGGCGCCCGCTGCATGGGCACCTGCTGGGCACCTGCTAATAACCTCCTGGGCATCCACTGGGCACCTGCTGGGCACCCGCTGGGCACCTGCTGGGCACCCGCTGGGCGCCCAGTGGGCACCTGCTGGGCATCCGCTGGGCACCACCCCGCAGCCTGCCCCTATCGGGCGGGGAGGCCCAGAGTGGCCGCCAAAGGGGTGCTTTTACTTCGCGAGCTTTCGGTCAGGCAGCCGACGGCCTGGAGCGCAATTCCTAGCCGTGCTGGGGGGCTCTGGTTTTGTAGCCGCTGGGCACCTGCAGAGCACCTGCTGGGCA
This sequence comes from Prorocentrum cordatum, assembly GCA_963575745.1. Classification (NCBI taxonomy): domain Eukaryota; class Dinophyceae; order Prorocentrales; family Prorocentraceae; genus Prorocentrum; species Prorocentrum cordatum. The sequence goes on from CAUYUJ010015621.1 coordinate 170,707, forward strand.
CCCGCTGGGTACCCGCTGGGCACCCGCTCGGGGCACCCGCTGGGCACCCGCTCGGCACCTGCTGGGCACCTGCTGGGCATCCGCTGGGCACCTGCTGGGCACCCGCTGGGCACCTGCTGGGCACCCGCTGGGCACCTGCTGGGCACCCGCTCGGCACCCGCTGGGCACCCGCTCGACACCCGCTGGGCACCCGCTGGGCACCTGCTGGGCACTCGCTCGGCACCCGCTGGGCACCCGCTGGGCACCTGCTGGGCACCCGCTGGGCACCTGCTGGGCACCCGCTGGGCACCTGGGGCATCCGCTGGGCACCTGCCACCTGCTGGCCGCTCGGCACCCGCTGGGCACCCGCTGGGAACCTGCTGGGCACCCGGTGGGCACCTGCTGAACACCCGCTTGGCACCCGCTGGGCACCCGCTGGGCACCTGCTGGGCACCTGCTGGGCACCCGCTGGGCATCTGCTGGGCACCTGCTGGGCACCCGCTGGGCACCCGCTGGGCACCTGCTGGGCACCCGCTGGGCACCTGCTGGGCACCCGCTGGGCACCTGCTGGGCACCTGCTGCGCACCTGCTGGGCGCCCGCTGAGCACCTGCTGGGCACCCGCTGGGCACCCGCTGGGCACCTGCTGGGCATCCGCTGGGCACCATCCCGCAGCCTGCCCCTATAGGCCGGGGAGGCCCAGAGTGGCCGCCAAAGAGGTGCTTTTACCTCGCGAGCTTTCGGTCAGGCAGCCGACGGCCTGGAGCGCAATTTCTAGCCGTGCTGGGGGGCTCTGGTTTAGTCCCGGAGGCCAACCCGGGAGCCTCAAATCCAGGCCTGGAGGCCAGCCCGGGAGCCTCAAATCCAAGCCTGGAGGCCAGCCCGGGAGCCTCAAATCCAACCCCGGAGGCTCAAATCCAAGCCCGGAGGCCAGTCCGGGAGCTTCAAATCCAGGCTCGGAGGCCAGCCCGGGAGCCTCAAATCCAGGCCTGGAGGTCAGCCCGGGAGCCTCAAATCCAGGCTCGGAGGCAAACCTCGCAAACCTTGCAAACCTTGCAAACCTTGTCCAGCCCCGGAACTCCAAATCCAGCCCTGAAGCTCTAAATCCAGCCCCGGAGCTTTAAATCCAGCCCCGGAGCTCCAAATCCAGCTCTGAAGCTTTAAATCCAGCCCCGGACCTCCAAATCCAACCCCGGAGCTTTAAATCCAGCCCCGGAGCCTCAAATGCAGGCCCGGAGACTCAAATCCAGCCCCGAAGGCCAGTCCGGGAGCCTCCAATCCAGTCCCGGAGGCTCAAATCCAGCCGTGGAGGCCAGTCCGGAAGCCTCAAATCTAGGCCCGGAGGCCAGCCCGGGAGCTTCAAATCCAAGCCTGGAGGCCAGCCCGGGAGCGTCAAATCCAGGCCCGGAGGCCAGCCCGGAAGGCTCAAATCAGCCCGGGAGCCTCAAATCTAGGCCCGGAGGCCAGTCCGGGAGCCTCAAATCCAAACCCGGAGATTCAAATCCAGGCCTGGAGGCCAGCCCGGGAGCCTCAAATCCAAGCCCGGAAGCTCAAATCCAGGCCCGGAGACCAGCCCGGGAGCCTCAAATCCAAGCCCGAAGGCTCAAATCCAAGCCCGGAGGCCAGTCCTGGAGCCTCAAATCCAGGCCCGGAGGCCAGTCCGGGAGCCTCAAATCCAGGCCCGGAAGCCAGCCCGGTTTGCAAGGTTTGCAAAGTTTCAAGGTTTGCAAGGTTTGCAAGGTTTGGAGCCTCAAATCCAAGCCCGGAGGCCAGTCCGGAAGCCTCAAATCCAGGCCCGGAGGCCAGCCCGGGAGCCTCAAATCCAAGCCTGGAGGCCAGCCCGGGAGCGTCAAATCCACGCCCGGAGGCCAGCCCGGGAGGCTCAAATCCAGGCTTGGAAATCAGCCCGGGAGCCTCAAATCCAAGCCCGGAAGCCAGTCCGGGAGCCTCAAATTCAGGCCCGGAGGCCAGCCCGGAAGGCTTAAATCCAAGCCCGGAGGCCAGCCCAGGAGCCTCAAATCCAGCCCCGGAGGCTCAAATCCACGCCTGGAAGCCAGCCCGGGAGCCTCAAATCCAGGCCCGGAGCCTCAAATCCAGGCCCGGAGGCCAGTCCGGAAGCCTCAAATCCAGGCCCGGAGGCCAGCCCGGGAGCTTCAAATCCAAGCCTGGAGGCCAGCCCGGGATCCTCAAATCCAATCCCGGAGCCTCAAAAATCCAGGCCCGGAGGCCAGTCCGGGAGCCTCAAATCCAGGCCCGGAGGCCAGCCCGGTTTGTGAGGTTTGCAAGGTTTGCAAGGTTTGCAAGGTTTGCGGTTGGGAGCTTCAAATCCAGGCCCAGAGGCCAGCCCGGGAGCTTCAAATCCAAGCCCGGAGGCCAGTCCGGGAGCCTCAAATCCAGGCCCGGAGGTTCAAATCCAGGCCTGAAGGCCAGCCCGGGAGCCTCAAATCCAAGCCCGGAGGCTCGAATCCAAGCCCGGAGGCCAGTCCGGGAGCCTCAAATCCAAGCCCGGAAGCTCAAATCCAAGCCCGGAGGCCAGTCCGGGAGGCTCAAATCCAGGCCCGGAGGCCAGCCCGGTTTGTGAGGTTTGCAAGGTTTGCAAGGTTTGGAACCTCAAATCCAAGCCCGGAGGCCAGTCCGGAAGCCTCAAATCCAAGCCCGGAGGCCAGCCCGGGAGCCTCAAATCCAGGCCTGGAGGCCAGCCCGGGAGCCTCAAATCCAGGCCCGGAGGCCAGCCCGGGAGGGTCAAATTCAGGCCTGGAAGTCAGCCCGGGAGCCTCAAATCCAAGCCCGGAGGCCAGTCCGGGAGCCTCAAATTCAGGCCCGGAGGCCAGCCCGGAAGGCTCAAATCCAATCCCGGAGGCCAGTCCGCGAGCCTCCAATCCAGAAACCTCACAAACCTCACAACCAAACCTCACAAACCTCACAACCAAACCTCACAAACCTCACAAACCTCACAAACCTCACAAACCTCACAACCAAACCTCACAAACCTCACAAACCTCACAAACCTCACAAACCTCACAAACCTCACAAACCAAACCTCACAAACCTCACAAACCTCACAAACCTCACAAACCTCACAACCATGAGGGTCCATGAGGGTCCATTCCCGAGGGTCCATGAAGGTCCCTGAGGCTCCATGAGGGTCCATGAGTGTTCATCCTGAAGGTCCATGAGCTCGCGCCCAGGGCCACCAATGCCTGCTGGCGGTACTGAGGCTGGCGGTGCTCGGGCCGGCCGGCCGGCTGCCGGTACTTATACGCCCGCCGGTCGCCGGTACATATGCTCAGGTCGGCCGGCCGGGGACCCTCCTGCGCAGAGCCGCGTGCTGCGCGCTCCGCCCCCACATCTTGGGAGGCACATTCCGCTCGCGAGCTTTCGGTCTTTTCCGGGGCTCGTTGGGAGTTGAATACCTCAGGTGTGCTCGCGCTGCCAAAATCGCATGTTTTTTTGTTTTTTGTTTTTCGAATTTCCGGAATTTCCGGGATTTTCGGGATTTCTAGCGGGTAGGTACGGCCCTGGAGCCCTGAAGCGTCGGAGGTGGAAGGCCCTTCTACCTTCTACATTCTACCTTGGGGCCCTGGAGCCCTGAAGCGTCGGAGGTGGAAGGTCCTTCTACCTTCTACCTTCTACCTCGCGCCGGCCTGGCGGTACACAGGCTGTGGCCGGCCTGCCGGTACATAGGCTGCGGCCGGCCTCTACCTCAACCTCTACCTCTACCTCTACCTCTCCAGCGTTCCAGCGCTCTCCAGCCCTCTCCCCCCGGCTTTCTCGACAAGGAAGGCACTCTGAGTGCCTCCCTCCTGAGCCTTTCCCGGCTGTAATGCATTGGACCCTTGTGGGTACAAGGTAGAAGGTAGAACGTAGAAGGTAGCGCTCCACAGCGCTCCGCTGACGCACTCTCTTTACCCTTGAGGTCCCCATGCAGGGGTAGGGGTGTCATGAGCCAGCGGCTGTAATCCGAGGCGGCTGCCAACCACCGAGGCAACGACATCCAGATTGGCGCCTGGGCTTAAAGGAAAGGCTTCAAGGTATTGTAAAAAGCTGCAGCGCGAGGTGTCGTCCGGACGATAGGCTGCAGGCGGAGCCAGTCGTCCGGCCAAACCAACCCAAGATCCAGGAGACATCCCCCATTTGAGAATCCACAGCCGAGCCGCCAGCCCAGCCAAGCCGCCCAGCAGAAGCGGCGCCGCGGCTTCCACAGCCAAGCCGCCAGCCCAGCAGAAGCGGCGCCGCGGCTTCCACAGCCGAGTCGCCAGCCCAGCCAAGCCGCCCAGCAGAGGCGGCGCCGCGGCTTCCACAGCCGAGCCGCCAGCCCAGCCAAGCCGCCCGGCAGAAGCGGCGCCGCAGCTTCCACAGCCAAGCCGCCGGCCCAGCCAAGACGCCCAGCAGAAGCGGCACCGCGGCTTCCACAGCCAAGCCGCCCAGCAGAAGCGGCGCCGCAGCTTCCACAGCCAAGCCGCCCAGCAGGAGCGGCGCCGCCGCTTCCACAGCCAAGCTGCTAGCCCAGCCAAGCCGCCCAGTAGAAGTGGCGCTGCGGCTTCCACAGCCGAGCCGCCAGTCCGGCAGAAGCGGCGCCGCAGCTTCCACAGCCAAGCCGCCAGCCCAGCCAAGACGCCCAGCAGAAGCGGCGCCGCGGCTTCCACAGCCAAGCCGCCAGCCCAGCAGAAGCGGCGCCGCGGCTTCCAAAGCCAACCTGCCAGCCCCAGGAGAAGCGGCGCCGCAGCTTCCACAGCCAAGCTGCCAGCCCAGCCAAGACGCCCAGCAGAAGCGGCGCCGCGGCTTCCACAGTCAAGCCGCCAGCCCAGCCAAGCCGCCCAACAGAAGCCGCGGCGCCGCTTCCACAGCCGAGTCTCCAGCCCAGCCAAGCCGCCCAGCAGAAGCGGCGCCGCGGCTTCCACAGCCGAGCCGCCAACCCCAGCAGGTCGCCAGCCCAGGCAAGCCGCCCAGCAGAAGCAAGCTCGAAGCTCGAAGCAAGCTCGAAGCTCGAAGTAAGCTCAAAGTAAGCTCAAAGCAAGCTCGAAGCAAGCTCGAAGCTCGAAGCACGTTCGAAGCAAGCTCGAATCAAGCTCGAAGCTCGAAGTGAGCTCAAAGTAAGCTGAAAGCAAGCTCGAAGCATTCCCCACCATCCCCCCCACCATCCAGCACCATTCTGCACCATTCCCCACCATTCAGCACCATTCAGCACCATCCTCCACCATTCAGCACCATTCCCCACCATCCCCCCACCATTCCCCCCCCATTCAGCACCATTCCCCACCATCCCCCCCCGCATTCAGCACCAATCCCCACCATCCCCCCACCATTCCCCACCATTCAGCACCATTCCCCACCATTCAGCACCATTCCCCACCACCATTCTCCACCATTCAGCACCACAAGCACACTAGCACACGCACGGTACGGCCACCACAGTACCCTTAGGCCCATGGGTCAGCCGCAAAGCGAACACACACCGCGCGCACACAGCGGCCACCACAGTACCCTTAGGCCCATGGGCCAGCCGCAAAGCAAACACACACTGCGCGCACACAAGCACACTAGCACACAGCACACTAGCACACGCACGGCGCGGCCACCACAGTACCCTTAGGCCCATGGGTCAGCCGCAAAGCAAACACACACCGCAGGCACACAGCGGCCACCACAGTACCCTTAGGCCCATGGGTCAGCACGCGCACGCACGCAAGCAGCAACACAGACTGTGATATTAGGGGCCCTTATGGAATCAGACACACAATTAGCCTGAGACTTTCACCCCGGGACCTTCTCAACGATCCCAGCAGCCTGGAACTTTCAGCCTGAGACTTACACAGTAAGCAAGCATACTCACACATGCGCATGCACACACGAGCACACACACACACTTACATTCGCACACAAAAAATGTCAAAACATACCCCCTCAGAAACGGTAATTTTTGAACAGTCCTTCGCCCACGCACACACACATACACATACACACACCATCAGCCGACCCCTTCCCCAATCCGCCGCCCTATGTATGGGCGAGCATGTGAGTTTCCGTCTATTTTTTTTTACCTCGGTCGGCCCCAGGGGTTCCGTATAGTAGCGATCCCCCCAGCCCGCACCCCGTTCGCCAAATATACAGACCCACGGAAATCAAATCATTTCTGTGCGCTGTACATAGCGCAGGGGCCATCGGTTGAGCACCGCAGACCCCATACGCTATCCACTGGGCCGCCCCCTTACTTGGGGGCAGATAGAATACAGGTGGGCGTGCGCCCGATGAAAAGAAAGGGCCGGGCTGGGAGGGCAAATAAAACACAGCGATGAGCCATATGCGGCACAAGCTACATTAGAACAGTCACCTACAATAAGCGACGGCAGCGCTTCGCCCGCCGGCAGGGCATGCATGGCGGATGATGAGCCGGATGCTAAAGTTCCACGCCTCTGCAGAACCATGCCGGCCGACCTCAAAGTACAGATCGAAAAAAGTTTGGAGGCGATCGGCGAAGTGGATGCGTATCGGAAACCGCATAGAAAGGGAGCAGGACCGGTGCAGGCGCGAGTGTTACCACCGGAAGCTCTTGTTCACGAGAAACAGGAAGAGATCCGTCGCGGATCTGCGAATCGCGTGCACTATGTCTGCAGCAATGCGAGCTGCAACGAGCCCATCAGGGCGGACAAATGGGAAACGCATGTTCTGAGCAAAACAAGCGACTACCATCTACAAGAATCGGCGGAAGACGTGTTGGAGCGAAACCTCAATTTCGCTCCGGATGCCGATTGGGACAACAAACACCAGCGCATGCAGCGTCAGGGCCTTAGTTAGGACCTCGGCCAGTGCATGTGCATGGACTGCGGCATGTGCATTGAGTGTGGTCTTGGGCCGTACAAGGTGTGGTGACATTCATGGAGATGCGCCACCGCCTGTCACAAGCCCGCCAGTATGGTGAAGAGGAGCTGGGGAAGAAGATCACGAAAAACATGCATTTCCACGTGAGGCTCACAAATATGGAACGGTTCTCCTTTACACGCAGGCTGCTGGGCACGAGAGTCCCGCGGGGCCAGGGCGCTGCCTCTCCTCTGGGGGCAGGCCGCGTCATGCGCTCGTGCTAACATTCTGTCCCGTGGAGTGGTCCCGCATGGTGCGTGCGATGGACCCAACGTCGAAGATTCTACTCAAACACTATAACGCAAATTACAGGCATGGTTCGCAACGGTCGCTGGCCGAGCTCATTCTCAATGTCATGTTCCTTCGTAACACAATGCGAAAAGAGATCGTGAAGACCTGCGCAAGCGGACAGATGCCCTGGCTAAGGATCGACGGCGGGGCGTTGACAGAAGAGTCCAAAAATAAAGTGGATGAAATCTTCCTTCTTCTGGGGGGTAAAATCTTCTTTGCTGGGAGTGTACAGTCACGGCACGACCATAAGGAATCTATTAAGGAGTTAGCGCGCTAGACTTCTGAGAGGCGCAACCACCAAACAAGAAAATACACGGAGCAAGACACATGTCAATAAGGAGTTCTAGCGTATGCTAGATTTTGGGTCAGCCTCCTTAACCAGTTGTTCTGCTGGGGTTCACTCAGGCCCCATGGGCGGAGGGCTTCGAAACTCAGGCCTGCTGGGCACTGTCCGCTGGGCCGTGTTGAGGAGCTTTAGCGTAGGCTAGCTTGGGAAGGCTAAGGAACCATTCCAAACGAAGCATTGCGTAAGGAACTCTAGCGTGCGCTAGAAAAAACATGTATAAGGAGCTTACGAGCCAGAACTGTAGAACCTATGAAGGGGCGTTCGAAGGCCCCGCGCAGAGGCTATGGAGAGCTTGTGGCAGAAATCGTGCAGTTTGCCAAGAAAGCATGCGATCTCGCAGGACTCTGGCAAGGCGCGACTGCGGTGCAAGATCTTGCGAAAGCCATCCGAAAGATTTCAGGATTTGGAGGCAAAGGATTTCGTAGCTCCGCTTGCCAATAATCGCTCCGCCACACTTGTTGCTTGTCCCTTTTTTCCGTTGGGCATCGTATTCTGTGCAAGGTATGAAAGAGATAATATTGGATCTCGCGGAGATTACGAAAAACGCTCAGGCGGACATCGAGAACCAGCTCGTTGACTTTGGTGTTGTTGGACCTGGGCCCCGCAGAGCGCTGAGTTTCGTGAATAACAGAAGATGGTTTGACAACGAGTACGACCGCACTCCAGGATGCGAGGCTATGTACTTGCAGGAGCTGCGTCAGTTCAGGACATACCTGTTGGCCAACACAGCGATCGAAGAGCTGAAGCAGCTGAATCTCTTAGGTGTACAATTCGCACTGTGTGAGTGCAGCAAGTCCAGAAGGGGCACGAAACAAGGTAGAGCCTGATTTTATCCACACCCTGGGTTAGCTGAATCGTGGCCCTACCTTTGTGGCTCCAATTGTATTTCTTCTATCTGAAGTTCGAGAAGGGACCGCTCTACAGACCCTCGTCTCGTGACTTTGAGTTGGTCTTGCAGAAAGTTTGCCCCACGGAGGCCGCCCGACTGAAAGCGATTTGGGTGTATTGGGAGGACACTGCCATGGAGGAGGCCGAGGCTCCAGAGGACGAGTTGCATCCCGACCATATGCCAGCCTGAGCGCGCGTGATCGTAATGACGATATGGGGAAATTAAAAAAAAAACACATGCATGTATGCACGTGATCTTGAAGCAATATCCACGACAGCTCTCGGCCCAAGGCTAAAGCGTATACTCCACAGCGCCATGGAGCTGGAGTTCTGCAAAAGAAGGCGCAAAGAAACAGTAGACTTTGCAAAATGGTTCGTGACAGACTATATGTGGCCCAGCGATGGGGAGAGACGCACCACAACGGAGCGGAACAAGGCCACCCTGACAGCCCTGGGCGCCAATGTCGTCGAGGGGTCGGTGGATGTCATGAACGTGGGAGAGGGTTTGGCTCAGGGTATAGAGTCAGGAACCCCAGTGACCAGAACGGTCAAATTCGGAACCGTTGAAATCAAATTTTCGTTGTTAACGTATTGTTTTGTCCGTCCAATACAAAACAACGGCGAGACAATTGTCCCGCTCACCAGCCTGGCACCGCAATATCCGTCAAAAACGGGCGCGTGCTAGAAAAACTGTGCGCGCGCACAGAACAGGTCAAAATATTGACTGCGAAAAATTACAAGCAGCTGAAAGTATACTACGTGGTCACCACGGATCTACAGTGCCGAGTGCCATGCCACAAATGGACCTAGGTCAAGGCAGATATAGTTCCGACCCATGGCAATATGTACCCCATGAATTTGGACCCAATAGAAATGATGTGTCGAGTGCGTTGCGTTCGGCCCCATGGTTGCGTGATCGTATGGATAGGGGTCAACCGTTACCCCAGGGTTGCCAGGGCTTGTCTCCAGGTCAGACGCCAAGGCATATGCACCGTGGTCATCACTTCCAATGCAGGCATTGTGGCAAAGATGATCAATGCGGAGAAATGTGTGTGTATTGCGGAAACTCCAGGCACTCAGTGCCTCCTTCAATGCCAAATCCTAATAGGGGTTCCGCACCATGCTATGTCGACCCAGCCACAGGTCCCATCCAGAACCAGTCCAGGGCTGCCAGGGGAATGAGGTCCGATGCTGTGTTTGGCAACCACGCCATGAGCTATGGACAATATCCAGGCAGGAATGTGTACAACCAGGGCGAGCCACCTGCCCCAAATCAGAGCAATCCTGGTCAAGGTCAAGACCAATGGGGCCCCAGCCCAAATCCAAATCAACAGCCAAGCCAAAGATCAAGAGACCAATGGTGCAAGCTACCGTGCCCGTCGTGCAACACAATGATAAGGTCGTACTTCACCAAATGCAATCATTGTTCTGTCAAGTTTGGCTCCGAAGTAGGCACCTATTGTCTGAATGAGGCAAGTCGTGACAACAACAACAGGCGTGAAGATGTGCAAAGGGAACCGCAACCACAGTTGAGGCAATATGGGGCGAATTCTGGGGATCAGTCAATGCCGCCAAATAAAAGTGGTTTTAAGTTTCCAGAAGGAGAATATGCGCCTACTGGGTCACCGCTAGTGCCACCGCCTATGAAGGTAGATCCTCGGTCTCTAGAATCCAAGTCAGAAAGGGATCTTTTCCACCGCATTATGTTTACCAAAGTTTTCGACGTCATGAAGCCTCTTCACTGGCAAACCACGATGTGGAACGATTGAATTCTCCTGAAGCACGCATGCTTGAGCAGATGAGTCCAGCGGCACCAGGATGGCTCCTATCACTTTAGAGCAATAACGAAATTACCCTGCCGCCACACTTCATAAAAGCTTGTGTTGCCAATGCGGAGAGTATTGCCAAAGGTAAGATTGATGTGCCCAGAACACCAAGTCCGTTTAAATGCAAACAGGAATACCCTGCCTCCAAGATTGCGAATCCATTCGGTGAAAGTATTGATGTAACAGGTGCGTTCAGCTCAGGTACTGCCAAGAAACTGTTCCAACCACCTGGTGTGCCCAGTCCGGCTACTGTCCATGACGATGGGTGTGATACGGAGGACTGGGGAGATATGGACCCGAATGTCAGAAAGGAATTGTCAGCCAAAAAGAAAAATGACATGTGTAATGGTGGCCTGTCCTCCCAGCCCTCCCCATTTGCGTCCCCAGCCCCAAGGTCCCCCACTACAGAGTCTGTTCCGTCCCCATGTACCCCATCAACTGCACCCACTGCAGACCCTACTGCTGAAAAAGATGTTATGCCAGCAGCATTGTTCCTGAGGGATGGTGATGTAGTCATAATGCATGGCGAACCATTTGACAGTACCATACACCAATTGAAGGTTATGCACCCAGACGATGTGATCGGGTACGCAGCATGGCGCAGTCCCCAGTATGTTGCGGGAATTCTAGCCAAATCTGTGTGTGAAATATACCCTGTGCCCTCCCTGACTGCCACTGATATTGACTCCGTTGAAAAGTGGTCCAAAGCAAATCATGCAAATGACAATGCAAATATCAGGCGTGCCACTGCGTTATCCAGGTGTCAGGAAATTATCCACAAAATCCGAGAATCTGAGCAGAGACTCCACGACATGCGCAAGACTACGCTTGATAACGCCTGTCTACTGGCCACAAATGTAGGAAATCGTGCCAATGATGTCTCGATGGACGACCGCAAGGCGCATCCCCCATCAAAGGACTTACTGATATCCTTAGTAAGGTCATCAAAACTGTCGAGATATGTCAAGCAGATAATAATATCCACCATTTCGTCAAATGAGGAAAAAAGATCCATCCACTGAAATGTGCACAGAGCCAGTGCAGTCCAAGCGGACTGTTGATCATGTGATTGTCGATACTGAGGACGAGGGGGACAGTGGTAGAGGTGACAAGCGAGATGGTGATCCCACCCCTGCTGCTGGCACCCCAGTTGTACACGCCCCATACCCTGGTACACCAGCCCCCTCTTCCCCGTCTGGTCGTGTTCCAGATGGGACACCGCTTGGTAGGGCCACGAGTAGGTCTAGAAGTCCCACGTCCAAGGTCATCTGTAGTTCCTCGTCTGAATCCCCTGCTGGACTGGCTGAGCCCTCTGCGCTCCCTGCCGTTCCCGAAAGTGGCGAATCGGATGCTGCTGCTACTACGACCGGTCTTTCGCGTGGTCAAAAAAAAAAAAGCTGAGGGGCAAAAAAAAAACAATGAAGGCATGCCGACCTGTGAAGTCCAACAGGCAGAAGATCCACTGGACGAATTGTGATGGTCTGAGTTAATGCAACCGACAAATTGTGATAGGGATTACAATATTGCCAGGTATATGCATTATGGGTTTAGTTCCAACAATGTGAAACATTGTCACAACATCCAAGACTATGTCCAACGGTGCGGTACAAATGCAAAACACAGTACAGGTATGTATAAACAGCGTGTGCGACGATGTGAAATGTCCGATAACACGCAAGTCCCAGAGTACTCAGGTACTCCAAATACGCGTTGCTGCAAAGATTACGGACCTCCCCACCATAAAAATTGTATAATCTCAAAACCACAAAAACATTTCAAAATGCATGCAAACACTCATAAACAACTCAAAATAAAGGGGGGCAATCTAATGGTCGGAGCAGCACACGTCCCAAATGCAAAGTCATGTTACGGTTACAACGGTTTCTCTGTGCAAAGAAATGAGAAGGTTGGCACTAATGCAGGTCAACCAAATATGTGTAAAGCAAACTCAGCTCTTGTCGGCCACCTTGGTAAGGCGGGGGATGGGTTTGGTCTGCATCAGGCGACCCATATATTTGCGGGCGCTACTGAGCCGCGAACTGCCTCACACTGGCCCGTAGGGCGTGACCCTGCAGGTTGCTGGGGGGACTCTTTGAGTCCCTTATGTGGGGTTGGGCGCGGCTGCAGTAGTGCCTTCCGCGCTAACGTAGTCACTCGGGCCACCTTCGGGTGTCCGAGTGTTGCGGACATCGAAAGGGCTCCGCCTTTACGGACCATTCCCTCCCCCAATGCCTACGCCGTAGGTGTAAGGTCCCATCATTCATGTTGTTCTGTGTTGTACAACTCAATGGCTGTGAATCCATTCCAAGGTCCATCCCCGCGCTCAATAAGTCGGATGCCCACCCAAAGGTGGAAGACTTTAGCCAGTGCTGGTTCACATGTGGGTTGTGATGAATGGCAACAGTGCAACACTGATGGCGAACTGAGCAAATTTTGCTCTGCGAAACAAGAGAGCGGTTCCAGTTTTCCTCTCAATATCCTGAAGAGCATAGACAAACAGCAGTCGGGTTTCGTGGTTCCGTCAAACGTTGCTGCAACTCCTAAGAATACTTCATATATATATGGCGCTAGCGTACGTATGCCAGTAAAGGTATCACGCCCAAAGGGAGGACATTGTCTTCCAGAGCATACTAAGCTCGAACTGTGCAAGTTAGTTGTAAAGGACCCAATTTTCCTGCCCGAAAGGGACACTTTGCTGTCAAATACTGAGGTAAGAGTAGTCAACGATGCTTTGGCGCCGCCAATTTCAAAGCACGAGCTGCTAATGTACAGGTCAGCTCATAAACCTCATGACAGGGTGTCCAGTAAGTACACGAATCGGTCAACTGTGGCGTCCGACAGGTCTGGATGTGACCCTTCCTTCAGTTACAGGCACCTCGTCGAAGGGACTGTGACCCAGTCGGAAGCCACAAATTCTTACGAAAGGAACATGTTAGGTCTTATCCAGGGTTCAGCCCAGGCTGGTGAGTCCATGTTCAAGGGCCTTTGGAGCACCCCTGTCCCTGTTGCGAAGGGCATGTACCCTGGATCTAAGATCAAGAAAGTAACTATGGAGCACATAGCATCACTTGAAAGGGAGCACATCCCGTGTGAGGACACAGTCCACCTGTATCTGTATATAGATGAATCACATAAGTATGACGATAAATATAAGTACCCCACAGCATGGTCCCTTCTCGCAATTGCGGAAGATGAGAATCATAACCAAGCTCCTGTAGGATCTCAATGTGGGACCGTAGCGTTCCTTCCCTCTTCAAAATGCCACATAGGTGAAAGGCTCCCAGCTAACTCGTTCACTGCTGGGCTTTGTGCACAAATATATGCGCATCTGTTTGTTATTCAACATGCTAAGTCTTTCATTTCAGATAAGTGTAAACATATTACAATTGTATATGATGCAAAAGCCCCAGCAGAATTGGCATGCACTCCTAAGTACAATGAGGCTCAGCCAGAACTCTCACGTTTTGCTCAAATTCTTAACTATATTTGTAGGTCCAGGTTTCCTGCACTCAGTATGCACCATGTCCATGCGCATTCGTTACATCCATGGAATGAGGCTGCTGACTCATTGTGTGACTGTGCCATCATGCAAGAACTCGTTCCGAGAGCCCACTCCTTTGCTCCAATATGTAGGGAGTCCTTGTGGAATCTCGAGATGTACTTAGCCACTGAGGATCCCATGATTGAGGCTTCACTTATTGCCCCCACCTACTTTAACAGGGCTGGAGTTCTTACTGGTGTCCCAGCCTCAATCATTGGTTCTCACCTTGATAAAGTAGATCTCCCATCTGCACCTTCCTTTGACCCTGTGTTTTCAGAGTGTGTGACATACACTGTTCGGCATCTTAAAAAACAATACCGTCAAAAAAGCCTATTCGCTCTGGTCAAAAAACACAAGAATCTAGTGCTCTTTGGGCAGGAAGGAAGACAGACGTCAGGGGGGATAAGTAAATTCGAAGACCTTGTTGTCTGTAAAGCGCCAAGCTCAAATGGCCAATACGACTGCTTCATTATTTTAAATACAGATGTACCGATGGGCTATCTAGACTCTAAACCACTTAGGCCTACGTATCAAGGCACGTTCATAATAGAGTCTGACCCTAGGTACCTGTCTGTATCTGTTAGAGCAGGTCCGTACAGGACAGCCATGGTAAGCGCGCATGCGCCATATGGCCACACGCGTGACACCATCTCATGGTGGAGGAGCTTCCACTCCAGGATCAAATCCTTGTGTGCCACATTTAATACTGTTATCATAGGAGTAGATATGAATAACACCTTTGCTCGTGGAAGCTTCTCTGTCGAATGTAACGAATCGGTGACCAACAAACCATCAAAGCAAACTGAAGAGGTCTTAGCCATCATTAAGGACCTAGGCCTTGAGATCCCAACTGCTCGGGCCCAGTTTGCAATGCCTCAATTTGCTGAGGAACCATACACATTCATCACTGCGGACACCCATACGAAGTGTACCTTAGATTATATTGCCGTTTTTGGCCAAGTTACATGTCGGCCATGTTCAGTGTCCCGCAGGATGCACTTATGTATTGGTGATCTCACAGACCATTTTCCAATAGGAGGTAGTTTCTCGTTTGTCCCTGATTTCAAGGATCCTGTTGATTTCAAACGCAAAATCATTCCTTACGATCCTCAGAAAATCGGGACGAGCGAAAACGATAGCGCATTTTGTGAGCTCGTGAAAAACATTAAACCTGTTCCATACGAAGTCGATTCCACGTCACATGTCCACATTTTAGAGCGAGAGCTCCTCAATTGTGCCATTTCGGCGTATCCTGTGGACAAGAAAAAGAAAAAGAAAAAACAATATATTGCCAATACCACATTCATATATATATATATATATGCTACAGGAACCATGTGCGGAGAGTCCTACAAAAGTGTAATCAAAGGTTCGAAAAATGCACCCTGCGCGCGATTGTTTTAGCTTGGTCTGGGGAGTCCTGGAAGTGCAAATGGTCAGATGTTTTGGCCTTCAATAATTCCCGAAACTGTCGCTACTGGAGATACGCGTTCAATGAACTGCGTCACTTAAACAGAGTCGTCAAGTCCCTAGTGGATGAGGATTGGCTCAATTTTGTGGATCAACAGTCCAAGCATCTGTCAGACGCTATCTCCAGGGATGACGTTTCGGCCATGTATAAACATGTGCGCTTCCTTACTCCCAAAAGGGCCAAAGCTCGGGCCGCTTGTAAAACGTCCAGGGTCCTTGGTGACTCTGGACACCCCGCCGCTTCCCTCATAGAAGAAAAAAGAATTTTTCGAACCATGTTTAGCACACAGTTGGATGGTACGGAGAAATCATTTGAATCCCACATTGCCTGTGATAGAGAGCATCAGTCCAATGACGCACCATGTGTCACAAATCTGGACCATCCAGCTGTGATTGTGCCATCCCCATGGGACATTAATAATGTATTTGCGGACTCCAAGGAGGGTGCCCCTGGTGAAAATGTCCTCATCAATAAATTGAATAAAAAGCACTCTACTGTGCTGTCAAAATTGTACTTCCCAGTTGTCATTAAATTCTTCGCCAGGGTCGCCCCCCCCCCTCCAGTGGCGGGGAGGGTTGCTACACGACCTGTTCAAAGGATCAGGCTCCCCCAAACATAGGAATAACTATAGGGATATATTTCTGGGCGACAATGCTCCTAAGAATATTCTCAAAATTATCAGGTACAATATTTTACCCATGGCCAATCGTTTTGTCGGGATTTCCCAATTCGGGTCAGGGTTTAATGGGGGAGAAACCGCCATCCTCCACGTTTTTCTTCGCATGTTTTTTGATTTCGCCAAAGTCACTTCGACTGCGGCCGCCACCTTGTTTTTCGATGTGGCAAGTGCCTTCGCATCGCTCCTGCGTCGTGTCATTTTCGACACTGAACAGGGGGATGAGAAATGGCTGCATGACCTCCTCTGTGCAGGTTTTTCGCACGACGACATCAAAATAATCTATGATAATGTCAATCATCTGTTTAATAATCAACACTTGGTAAATACCAAATCTGCGGAGCCCCCGCAAAAATTTTTGAAGTTTCACAATTGTGGTCGTCACGAGGAGGCTTTTTCAATATTCCCTACCCTATATTAACTCCCTATACTACAACTCTTGGTTCAGCCAAGAGTCCCTGCCTGGCGTGGTCCACACCAGGCGTGGGTGCATGGCGGGTATGACGTTGGCCGATCTTGTATATGGCCTTGTTTTTTCCAGGGTCCTGGGCACATGTAAGGAGGCCATAGCTATGGAGGGCCTCACATCACATTTTTCTTTGGACGGCCATACCCACAGTCTGGATGAGGCGGCATATGCCGATGACGTCATCCAGCCAGTTCTTGCCGATAACAGGACCATTGAAGCGAAGTCTATCCAAATTGTTAAAATCTATTGCCGCACTTTTTTGGCTCATGGTTTAAAATTGAACTTCGCTATCGGCAAGTCTGCGGGTATGATTTCTTTTTCTTCCATTGGCGCCAATATCGCCAAAAGGGAACTGGCTTCCCGATCAAACAAGTCCGTCTTTACGGTGGGTTCCACCGAGTTTTCCTTTTTCTGGGTCAAAATCTACAAACATATGGGCACCCAATATAGCATGTCTGAAGGTATTGGATACGAAGTCGCGTTAAGGACCACATTTATAAACTCTGGAGCCCGTCCCCTCCGAAAGGTACTTAATAATCCCAGAATAGAGGTTTCTAAGCGTTTGACTGCAGCACAGGCCTACTTGTTTTCAGGTGGCACATTCCACTGTTCGACTTGGCCAGTTCTCAATTCCCACACTTTAAAAAAATCCATACAAGTGTTATGCAAGTGTACCGCTCTGTCACATGTAACATGTACTCAAACGCGGTTGACGGTGGAACGAGTGTCAAAACTGATCATGAAGTGCTCTCGGAGAATAAACTTGTAGCACCTGCATCCATGGTGAGAGTGGCACGATTAAATCTATTCTTACGTTTAGTTAAAAAGCAACCTGTTATGGTTACAAACATGTTTAAAAAAAACTCATACAGCTGCAATGTAACATTGGATGGCTGCAGGCAGTGAAATCAGATTTGAAATGGTTGTGCATGAGTGGTGAATTTGAACACCATGACATAAGGCTGGCGATATCCCATATTTGCGAACACCCGAAAAAGTTCAAGAAATGTGTAAGGAAGTTTTCGCTGACTCCGTTCGCTGATCTGGAATGCGCCAACAACGCAGCTCAAGCACGTAATATTGAACAGCATCAATGTCACCTTTGTGACAAAGTCTTGGCTTCACACCAAGCGCTGAAATTGCACCAGTTCATTGTTCATGAAGTCAAGGATCCGTTAAGGCTTCACATTCCGGTCCAAAACCTCCATTGCTGGGTGTGCCTCAAGTATTTCCATTCTAAGTAGAGGCTATTTTGTCATTTAAAATACAGGTCCAAAGAGTGCAGAGCCCAGCACTTGAGGGCTGGACCGTGCACATCGCCTGAAGAGGCTGACCAAATTGACAATGACCTCAAAGAGGTTCATAGGTCAGCACGCGCAAAAGGGGAGAGACGCCATTTGGCAAAGCTTCCTGCCTATAGATTGCCAGGGCCTCTCCCAGCGTACGAACTAGTACATAATAAGCCCAGCATGCACCACCAGTTAGGAAACGGTATGCAGTATTTTTCCTAGCACACACCGCACATGCATTCGAATTAAAAACCTGTGTGGTTCCACATGGGAATCACCCCCTGGGTCCGGGGGCCTTTTTCTTCAAATGAGGCACACGTAGAGAGGTAAGCGCACATACCAGCCGAACTATCTGAGCAGGAAGGCGCCACTTTTTCAATGTCGTCTCATCAGAATCCCAGAATTCAGTTGCAAGAACAGAGCGAGACTTCTCAAGCTGTACGCAAGAAAGAACGTGGGAGCGCTCTTGAGAAATCGTGAAATTGACAAAGGCCAAGTGGTTCTTGCCGTGATCCACGGCATGTGTTCTCGGGTGGGGGCGGACAACAACGATTACAGAAAAACGCAAGGCGATCTCCGTGTACCTCCTGGTGATGGCCCCATATCCTGCGCCTTTGCCGCCTGGACCGCGGCATTGCCTCTGGCCACAGTAATGGTGAGCGCCACAGGCGAGGCCAAAGAGACAGCGATCGCAAACACGCGCGTGAAGCTAACGGCCACGAGACCAGTGCTCTGCAGGGAAGTGATTTATCCGGATCCGATTGAAGACGTCTACTACAGGCCCGAATCCAACGATGTTCGGTGCAGGACGCTGCCGGATCCTGTTCCATTGGCGCTGATGGCGGTGGGGCCAGACATGGATTCGGAGCGGCTCGGATCAAAGGGTTCGAAGACGGTGAGCATGGGTGCCTTGGCGCTTGAAGCGGCATCCAGCGGCGACGTCCTGATCTTCCTGGGTGAATTCACGTGTACCAGCGCCCTGTATCTGGCAAAGTATTGCTCCCTCAACTACGAGACTCCGTTTCCAAAGCCCCGCGCGCACGCTACAGAGGAGATGATGGAGTGGCGCGGCGCGCGCTACGGTTACGAGGAGACAGTGGCTCATTGCGCGGAGAAGCTCGAGAGCGAAGGGAAGAGCACCGTGCACGTGGGAATGCACGCCGCTCAGCTGTGGCTCTATCGCTCCAGAGGCCTGCATGTGAGCAACTTCCGGGCCGGTGATGAGCGGCTTCCGGCGCAGACCGGGTGTGTTATGATGTGAAGGCGACCGCTGAGCATCCGTCGGGGTGAAAAATGTTTTGACTTGCTCTCCGAACAATGGCTTACACCCACTAGCACGCTGTATATATCCGGCTCTAGCCGCCCTCGCTCCCGAGAGCCCATGGCGGCTTCTTCTGCCAGTAAGCCCGGGGGACAAGTGGGGGGGAGGGAGGAACACGTGGGGGGAAATGTCGGTTGTTTCGGCTAGACGTGGCCAGCGGTTTTCTATCGATTGCTCCAAGCTTGCAGATCCGTGACGAGATTACCAAGGCTCAAGCGTCCCACTCAGTGATACAAGTGAGACAAGTACCACGTAACATGGCGGCCTCCGCTGCAGGTGACATACCCATGCAGCCGGCAACACTTTTGGGCAAGGAGGTCGCGCGGATTCGGAAGACAGACGAAACCCCGCCAAGGATCAGTGTCATCGATGTCGTTCAAGCCATCACGGGTCAGACCCAAAGCAACGCAGGAGGGGCGCTCAGACGTCTGCAGCATGAGCACCCAGAAGTGGCGACGAATTGCGCTCAGCTCAAATTCAAAGGCGAAAGGCAGCGCGAGACCCCGGTGACGGATGCGAAGGTTGGGGTGTGTGCTAAGGATGTGCTCCTCAGGTCATACTCGCGCATCGCAATATTCCCGCAAAGTGACTAGGTTCAAGAAGGCTCCCCCGCAGTGCAACGACCTCCTCAGAATGCCCCCGCATCTGACTGGAACGACCAGAGAATGCATCCAGCATTGACTGCAGCGGGCAGAGAAAGCATCCAGCGTTGACTGTAACGCGTGGAGGGTGGGCGTATGCAACTCGACAATCCGACTGCAACATGCGCCTTAGCGTCTACGGTGCAATGGATTGAACGGAACCATGTGGGCGTAGAGACTGGGGGGTTTTGTGGGCAAATATTTTCGAAGCTTACAGACCCAAGGGAATCGTCGAGATCATCATGCTACTGCCCGGGAATACTGCGGCCAGGGTTCGACGCCAAGCCGCTGAGCTTCTGTGCCGTTATTTGGGTGGAGATGTTGCCCTTGTGGAGGAGGTGTGCAGCTTGCGTGGCTTGCAGGAGCAGCTGGCTGTCCAGGCGCCTGAGGACCCACGCCGCATTTTCGGCGAGGCGGTGGAGGCACATTCGGGCGACGCCGTGAGCGAACAATTGATCCGGATCATGTCCGTAGTGGAGAGGCGCCTGACAACCATTGAGAGCCGCGTCGGTGAAGATCGTCAGCGCGTCAACTTGAACGTGCGCGCGCCGAAACGTCCACGCAACGACCCTCCCATCACCAGGGATATTGCTGGTGCAGGGCGACCCTTTCCAGTGGCCAAGTATTTGGATCAGAAAGAGATTGCAGATCCGACGTGGAGGGAGACGCGACGTAGCTTTGCTCCTACGTTCGGGATGCTCGTACAGGTCTTGAAAAAGAAGAAGCTCAAGGAGGAGGGTCGGCCAGCAGTCTATGTCGAACAGAATCAGCGCCCGCAATTGCTTTACACAGAAGACGATCGTGAGATCATGGAGGAAGCTTGGGCGATGACGACCGCACATCGAGAGGATTTGGTGAGCCGCACACCAGGTCCGGCGTTGCCTGCGCCGGCGCCACCTGTAGTGCCACCTGTACTTGCGATGCTCCAGAGGGGATGAAAAAACATACAAGCATTCCCTGCACCATGCACACACATGATCGCACCCGGTGTTCTGATTTGATGGGGCTGTAACATGCTTCGCGGCACTTCTCCCTGCAACACACGCACAACACCGTTACGCCACCGCGCGGATGTCCGCGCGAACATGCGGTCGGGCGGACCGAAGCGCCACCACAACAAATCCCAGACCCCCTGCATAGCCTCTTGCATACATTCTCAAGCCTGTCGGTTTTGCGCGCCGCCGCAAACACCGGCTGAAGCGCTGCCATGGCCGGCTCCGAGGCCGCCGCACCCACAATCGATTCTGAACAGATCATCGCAAATCAGCGCGAATGCATCAAGAAGTATGATGAGGAAGAGCGTCGACGCTATGTGCTCCCATGAATGACCCAAATAGATTCCCACAGATCGCACCAAGACATTTTGCATGTCAGCTTGCATCTCCGCTTTTTAGGAACAAGCAGCTTACGCACCAGGACTGCCCCATAGGACTCTGGCAGAGAGCAGCGCCATCACGCAAATCCTAAGAGGGGGTTTCAGTCAGCCTGGGGAACGGGCAAAAGCTCAGACAGCGCCATCTCGAGGTACTTGGTCTGGCTCTCGCGCCAAATATTGGCTTCTACTAGCTGCCCATTACAGTATATATTTTTCTTGGCGAACTGGTGGCCGGGCACGTCTGCCAGCAGCCTCTTCTTGGCGAGCCTCCCCAAGCGCATGTCCAGCGAGGGGTCGCGGTGACCCCGGTCCTGCAGGAATTGCCTTATGCAGACCTCCTTATCGCCGGCCTCGTCTTCGCGGGTCTCGAACGTGGCGGTGTTGATCACGTCTTTGGCTCGCATGCGGTCGCGGTCGTCGATGGGCAGGCCTAGGTTGCGCAGGGCGTCCATACCCAGGGACACGCTGTCCACGACAGCCTGGACCCTGGCGCGCTTGATGCGACCGTCAAGTTCTGCAATCTTCAGCTCCTCTCGCTTCCGCTTCAACGTTTCCGATTCCACGGTCTCCCCAAACAGTCTCATTGGGTTCTCCTCGGGAAGCTACTCCTGCGCCAGACGGTTGGCCACGATGGCTTCCACCAGCGCCGGATCACCTCCCAGGAATTGCACAACGACGCTGGCGGACTTCTTTCGGAACGTCGCCGCAACCTTGCCCTTCATGCAGAAAATTATCTCGGTGATGGTGCGGGCATCGGCCACATCGATCTCTTTCTGCCCACGACCAGGAAATTTGAAGCTGCAGCAACCTGCTGCGACCTCGGGGAACTCGGCTCGGAGCCTGCTCCAGGATGTGGAGCATCCGTTCGTCGGCAGGCCGGTGATGGCTTTAAAGACATCCAGCACGGACACCCGGGGTGGGTTGAATTCGTACGTCTTGCGAATTTGGGCTACGGCTGCGTCGTCGAGTTGACGGAACACGTCCATGTTGTTCTCCACTGCTAAGCTGCTGCTCGCGGCGAACGCCCCAAAGGGTGTCAAGCACCTTTCCTGTGACCGAGCACCAGCTACCATGCTCGTATACGCGCGCCTGGACGCCGAGACACGACGGCGGTTTTTGAGCGGGCTCTTGCCGCGCGGGTCTGAGCCAACTTGCTGCGGCCATCATGAGATCGGGGGTCGCGATTGCACGCCGCGCACCTTTCAGGCGAACGCGGAGTGTGTTTAAAGAGCTTTCCACAAATCACAATCGGATAGCTGCCTCCGTGCTTGAGGAGGTATGGGCGCACGCTGTAAGATCACGCCCTCGTAGCTTCCAGGGGGAAGGCGACTGACCAACGAAGGCGTATCAACAATGAGCTGGTCATTGATGGCCACTGCAATTTTGTTCTGGCCGCGCTCTTTCTGCATCTGAGCTCGCCACTTCCGAAACCCGGCCGCGCCCGAAAACGATCCGACGGAATCACCAGCGTTGTTTCTCACCTCGACTTTCACCTCCGACATTTTGAGGTGGGGGATCACGTCGTGGGTGGGGCGTCGATGCGGACACGCGCGCGTCGATGAAATGCCTGCCCTGCGGGGCGCCAGCCTGCGAGAAAACTCGACGCTGCGTCAGCAAATAACAACGCGAGGTCACGATGCGCATGGACGGTGCCTAAGAAAAATGTCCATCTCGAAAGCTTTCGGCGCGGTCTTTCCGAAACTCCCACCACTCATGTTGGAGAACATCCGAAAGTGGGCAGACAATCATCTCGCCCTCTCCAGCACGTTCGCGGACGATTCGCAGAGACCCGTGCTCGTGGGCTTGCATAGCCGTGCAC
Organism: Prorocentrum cordatum; assembly: GCA_963575745.1. NCBI lineage: Eukaryota > Dinophyceae > Prorocentrales > Prorocentraceae > Prorocentrum > Prorocentrum cordatum. The sequence goes on from CAUYUJ010015621.1 coordinate 193,495, forward strand.
GCAACGCAGCGTCCTTCGCCCGAATGCTGCGAAGTGCGTTCGAAAAAATGGCGATACCGAGACCACGCGGGCACTTTGTTAAACTGCTGTCGGTGCGCGAAGTCCTGGCCGTCTGCGCCGGAGGTAAAGAGAACAAGGAACACGCGCGGACGTGCGCGCCGGCTGACGAAGACCCGGACGTCCGCGTCGTCCACGTCTGAGCTTAGGCGGCGCACGAAATCTGTTTCTGCTGCAGCTGGCGCCACATCTGCTCGGCTCGCTCGTCGAAGCCAGGTGATAGCATCTGGAGAATGACCCCGTCCGCAAGCATGGCCGGTTCGACGCGTACGTGCTGCGGCGACGGTGTGAGTGGCGCCACGTGCTCAATCACTCCAGCGCCGGTCTCGTATTCCGTCTGAGAAAGCGGCTCCAGCCAATCCTCTGGCAGATCTAAGGGAGCCTTCCAATTTTTAAACAAGGTTCGAATGGCCATGCCGAAACTTTTTTTCGTTTTGGTAGTGGGGCAGGAGGCAAGGAGTATGGCGTCGCCCGCGGCACTGCGGCAAACGCTGTGCGCGGCGAACTGTTGCCCGGACCACTCGTCGACGCGTTGCAGTAGCCTGTCGTCGAGAGGTCCCAAATTTGCCCGAAAGAAATTCGACGAAGCGGCGACCATGCTTTTGAAAGTATGCTTGTTTTGTGTGTGAGCGCGCTGGCCGTGGCCCTCCGGACTTTCCGAAAATCACGGGCGTTATGCAGACGTGCACTATGAGAGCCTACAGGTTTCAAGCGGCATACCACGGTGTTGTGAGTATTCTGGCCAGACTGCAGTCTCACTGCAGTCTTTCAGAAACGCGTTTTTGGCGAGGAGACCCCCGCCTCCACTGCAGCGTGCCCTCTTGGTTCGTGGTTATTCTCCGCTGCTCCTCTTCGCATACACTAAAGAAGGCTATGCCGACGACGTTCCCGGGCAATGGGGCCGTTCGTTGTCCAGACTGCCACAAGACGTACAAAAATAAGCGATCCCTCCGAGAACATCGACGCCACCATTGCAAAAAATGCAAAACAACAACGCCCAGACAATACACCCCCGTGAAGTGCAAACACTGCGGTAAAGTGTTCCACTCCGCGAACAGTTTGAGGGCCCACGCGAGCACGCAGCATATCAAAGAGTATGCGCGGAGCCCGCGGAGCGTCAAGGACCACCGGGCGCCCTTGCGAGCGAGGCGCCCGAGCAGCGATCGAAAAGGACACGCAGAACCACAGGCAATCAGCAGAGATGCAGCGGCGCCGAAGGGACATCGACAGAAGTCCGCAGACAAACTCCTGCAGCAATACGCGAATTCCGGGGAACGAAAGTCGCGTGAAATCTGGGAGCAAGTGCTGCGGCGACAACTGCAAAATACGAGCTCGAAGGAGGGCAGGAGAGATCATGAGGGCCTGGGAACATGATGATGCTGAGCAGGGGCTATCGTCCCTCGCGGGGATCGCATAGGCACGGGGCCTGCGGGCGCGCCTCGCGTCCAAGAGATGTTCGGGCACGCGGGCGCGTGCAAGATACTTCAGACGAGCGGAAGAGCAAGCACCGACAGGAATTTGCATCCACATGCAAACAAGAGGAGGTCGCATCGCGTCCGTCCCCCCTGGTCCCGACTTTTAAGTCTGATGATGTTCTCGCCGGGTACACTGGCAAAATCTGTGGGGCCCCGCTTGGCGCGCGCGCATTTTTTCAGCGGCGGCGCTGGCATAATTTGTGGGGCCCCGCTTGGCGCATGATTTTTTTCAGCAGCGGTGTTGGCAAAATTTGTGGGGGCCCCGCTTGGCGCGCGCATTTTTTCAGCGGCGGCGTTGGCATAATTTGTGGGCCCCCGCTCAGCGCATGCATTTTTTCGGCAGCGGCGCTGGCGTAATTTGTGGGGCCCCGCTTGGCGCATGATTTTTTTCAGCGGCGGTGTTGGCAAAATTTGCGGGGGCCCCGCTTGGCGCGCGCGCGCGCGTTTTTTCAGCGGCGGCGTTGGCATAATTTGTGGGCTCCCGCTCAGCGCATGCATTTTTTCAGCAGCGGCGTTAGCAAAAACTGTGGTGTCCCGCTTGGCGCGCGCATTTTTCAGCAGCGGCGTTGGCAAAATCTGTGGGCTCCCGCTTGGTGCGCGCATTTTTTCAGCAGCGGCGTTGGCAAAATCTGTGGGGTCCCGCTCAGATCGTGTATTATTTCAGCAGCGGCTTTGGCAAAATCTGCGGACTCCCGCTCAGCGCGCGTATTTTTTCAGCAGCGGCGTTGGTAAAATTTGTGGGCTCCCGCTCAGCGCATGTATTTTTTTCAGCAGCGGCGTTGCCAAAATTTGTGGGCTCCCGCTCAGCGCATGCATTTTTTTCAGCAGCGGCGCTGCCAAAATTTGTGGGCTCCCGCGCGGCGCATGTATTTTTTCAGCAGCGGCGTTGGCAAAATCTGTAGGGTCCCGCTCAGATCGTGTATATTTCAACAGCGGCGTTGGCAAATTATGTGGGGTCCCGCTCAGATCGTGTATTTTTCAGCAGCGGCGTTGGCAAAATATGTGGGCTCCCGCTTGGCATTTTTTCAGCAGCGGCGCTGGCAAAATTTGTGGGCTCCTGCTTAGCGCATGTATTATTGCAGCGGCGATGACGGAAATCTTTGCCCGCTCAGCGCGTGTACTTTTTCGCGGCGGCATGAGAGCTGCGTTTCTGATTCGATGCACTTGCAAGACCGAGAGAAGCGAAGCTACTCCTGTCAGATTTTCAACACACTCAATGCGCTGGAGGCTTCCTGGACCTGAGGCACGCCCACAGGCCCCGTGCATAGGCGATGGGCATGGCGTTGCCTGCCCCTCTTCATCATGTCCCCTGTCTCACATAGTGTCTTATGACCCAGCAGGCTTCCCAATCTGCAGCAATGGTTAAAAAGGTTGCTCGTCTTTGGTTACTGTGGGCGTTTCCGAGCAAGTCCGCCGCCCACGTGAGGTGAGGGATATGATTTTATCGCCATCTTCCCCAAGAGCGCCGCTCGCATTCGATGGGATCGAATTGAAGTTTTGCTTCTGCGCGGCGACTTCTGCCTGCACGAGGTCGTTACATGCCAACGTCAACCAATGGCCTTTCCGCAGATTCGTCACATCGATCGAAAGTTTCCTGAGAGTGCTCCGAACGGACCGTGCGTGATCTTCCCGGCTGCGGGCGCGCTCTCTCATGACGAGCCAGATGACACACGAGCCTTCGCGACAAAGCACCGAGGTGGCGCAATTGTCAACGCCCCAGCGACGCAGACGTTCAAATTCATCTGGTGCCAGGGCTGGCAGTTGCGCTCTGAAACTCTTACTTGTCATATGGTATGGTGTTGCTTTAGAGATCGCTGCACTTTTGGGGAGGAGACTCGCGCTTATGCAACTAACTCCTAAGCAGAGCCGCCGCCTGGCTTTCCATCGCAGATTTGAGTTGGTGATGGCTTCTCAGAACGGCGACCCAGTTCGAGGGATCGTGAGCTCCTCCGAATCTTGTAGGAACTTTATGGTCGATCTCGAATGTTGAATCTAAAAGCAAGCCTCGACGTTTTGGATCTCGCGGGTCGACGCAGCCACAACCGCACCTCCAGTCCTGTGCTGCAGCCACTTGCTTCGCCTGGTATGGGGTCACACGGGCACGTTTTTTGTTCGAGCATGCGTTGCTCTTCTCAGGCGGGAGCGCGCGTCTAGTGGCGCCGCGGCGCGCCACATCGGCTCCGTCGGTAGCGCCCGAGGAGATCACCTCTGGTGCATCATCTTTCAGATCCATGGGCAATATCAGCTCCCGGATGCCGCCCTCGAGCGCGCCAAGCGCTGACCGCTTGAGCCCTGCATATTCGGAGGGTCCCTCCGGAACGAAGACTGCCATGACAGAGCAGACGACGAGCAGCAAGAGAATGCAGGCGAGCTGAAATCGCATTTCTACCGAAGCACTTTTCTGTTCACCGGCCGCGCTCCTGGCCGACGTGCGAATGGGGGCCGCGCCTCTCCTCGAGCAGTTTTTTCGCCAATTTCGCTTGCCCGGCACCAAAGCCACGCTGAAACGCCTGCGGCAAAGTCGCCAACTGGTACCCAGGCGGCACGTCCTCGGAATCCTTGAACCACAATTTCTGCGTTACAATCTTCTCGTAAGGGACGCTGTGTTTCCAGATGAATTCTTCCACGTTCTCCGGTTTACTGTACAGACCAGCTCCAAAACCGCGTCTGAGGCATTCGCTCCTGGACCCCAAAATTGGAGACGGGGGTCATTTTTGTTGTTCGTGCATACCACGGGGCTCTTTTTTTGGGCTCGCACATCGCACATGCGCTGCCGGAGGAGAAGCGGCTCGTCCATTTTCGGTACTCGTTCTTCCCGCACCTTGCCGCTGATCGTCTGATGCTCTTCGATTGTGAGCGGCCCACAGCTCTCCTGACGCGGGCGCTTTGGGTTCACGAGCGCGCCTGGACGGACCGGCGAGCGCGGCCCTTGCGTGGTGCGTCGGCTGCTTGTGAACGTCCGCTCCGGAAGCTGATCGTCGAGCGCCGTGTGGCGGGGCCGCTGCGGCGGCACTGGCCGCGCGTCGCGTATGCTCCATGGCTCCGGACGGCGATGGCTTCGCCTCCTTGGCACTCTGAGTGCTCTCTGGCGTGCGCATCCTCAATGAAGGCTCCACGGCCACAGGGCATGCGAACGTGGGCTCCGTGCGCGCCGCGCGCGATGCCGAGGAAGACGGCGAAGACTTTGCAGGCACTGCGCGTGGAGAGCGTCCTTCGTTGCTTCGACTGATTGCGGGGGCGGGCGCGCCGTACTGCGCCGACGTCTGCTGCGCGGCTTGGGCGCCGCTAGTGCGCTCCTCCGCCCGCTCCGCCCTGGGAGACACCATGAGGCTCGTCCAATCGGTGTGGGACATGCTGCTTTATTGGATCGGCCGAGTATACAGCCGATCCTTTTGGGCAGCGCCGCCTGTACAACCCGCCGCTGGCCGAGCGGGCCGACGAGGGTAGGACGATCGTCTGGAGGCATTGCGGGTCGATGGTGCAGGGCGCTTCCGCGTTGCGGCTACTACGGGTTGCACATGGGACAGCAATGTCTGTCACAGTGGCGTGGTGTTTTGGGCGTCGTCGGCACGTAATCTGTCTGGGCAGCCCCGCCGCCGTTGCGCGCTGTAGCAAAACCCTCGGGCACCACGTGCGCGCTCCCTGCGGTGGCGAGCCCAAATGTCGGCACCAGCCCTGCATTGTCAAGATTGACGCGCCTGGTGGGGATTAGGCCGCTGGAGGCGCTTCTGGCGAGGCTGCGTCAATCTGATGCGTCAGTAAGCTCCCCCGATCCACGTGGTATGCCATTTTGATTGAATGACGTGAAACGGTGCCCGGCGAGTCCGGTGCAATAGTGCGGACTCATTCGAACGCCGGCGAGGCAATGCATTGTCGCGCGCAGGAACACCATAGCGACTCGCTAGACGCAAAAAAGAAATGGCGTGCGTCGAGCGGCGGTTTTCTGACAATTGGTGTGAACAACAGGACGAGCGCGTGCTGTGGGAAGCATTCTGGCTTCGCTGGCGAGGAGCTGCCAGGCATGGGCAAGCGAAGGATGGCTGCGGTGCACGTCGACCAGAATCCGCGGATTCGAGCAGGGGCCTCGCTCGCGTACATCATGTTCGAATCTCTGCGCGAGGGCGAAGATGGAGAGCTCAGATTGATTGTGCGAGGCGTGGCATACGAGCCTGAGTGCGGAGCGCCGGGACACCGCCTCCCGTCAGTAATCGAAAACGGCGCTCCCGCAAATGCGTGATGGCGACTATGCCTTCGTCACGACACCGTTACTACCGCGAGCCCGCCAATACCTCTCCCCATAACGCATCAACAGCTCCTCTCCTTTGGCGATGTCGCGCAACGTTAAAATACCAATGAGGGCCCCGCCACCGATGGGGCATTCGACGCAATTCGCCTCGGCGTCTGTCCCGCGCGGATCGTTGATCATATGTCCGCAGAGACCTGGCGAGTGCTGCGACGGATCGGCGTAGACGGCGACACCAGGGGCGATGTCCAGCGCATAATCGAGGAGCCGCTTCTTCATCTGCGTGTGCGCCTCGACCTCATAGTTCCTGTGCTGGCGCGAAAAGACGGCTCCTGTGGAAAAGCCGGAGTTGGAAATCCCTTCGTGCAGGACCAGCATATCGATTGGATACGCGGTGCAACAGGAGTGCTTGGGTATGTCCGCGGCCGCAAAGACCCCCAGGCCATGCACGCTGGACGGAGCTACAGATACGAGGTCGCCACCTGGCTGCAATTTCATGCTCATGGCCAGGACGTAGAAGTATTTCCGGGCCGCGTCGCTTATCATCTTCACCGTTGCTCTCTCGTCGGTGTCGAGGGGATGCAGCATGGAGGAGATGCTTACACATTGACTCGCTTGCTCCACCGCCTTGCGCACAACCTCACACGTTTCCCGGAGGCTGTTCGTGGGAACCGTGAAAGGGTACTTGGCGGCGCGGCTGAGTGTGTCGCACGAGGCGATGGCCCAGAGCGCGCCCTCTTTGGACGGCAGGCTTGGCGGCGCCAGCTTCGACACCAACACGGCGACGCGAGCCGCGTGCTGCAAGGTGGCCCTCCTCCGCGGTGCGGCTTGTGTCATTGGCGCAGAACTGCCTCGAAGCTGCGTAGCAGACGTCGGGTACTCATTTATCAGGCGCTCGTTTTCCCCTGGATGCCCTTGAACGCAACCACAACAGCGAGTTTGCGTGCTCCGCCGCTGCGCGGTCAACGGGCCTTCGCCAGCAAGCGCCTGAAGATAAATGGCACTGGTCTCTGACGAAGCTGCGGCGCCGCAGACACCACGGCCGAAGGGCCGCCCACCCACAGGCTACATTTGGGGAGGCGATCGCTACGTACACCACGACGCGCTCCTGCCATTCTCGCGCGAAGAGCACGAAGCTCTGATGAAGGAAGTCTGGAGGGAGATGCGGCTGCAGCGGTACCGTGTGGACGCGCGTGGCTACCGCACAAAACGCGTCCAGGATCAAGCAAAGTCGCGCCTAGCCGCAGGTGCTAAACCTCGACGGCGAAAGTTGCAGAATGCGACGCTCGCGCGTTCGCAGCCGGAGGAGGTAAACCGTTGTAGTGATAAATCTTGAACGACAATGACGTACGGAAGTAATGATAATCTGAGGGGCCAACAGACGCAGCCGCGCTGTGGATCCTGTGAGCGCCATCCTATCCTCTGCGACGGTCGCTGCCTGGACTGTGGTGCCGTGAACCCGCCGCTCTGGGACGGCGAGAGTCGACCCACAGAAGAAGCCCCAAAGCGCTTCGAGCTGGAGGCACCGACCTTCTCTGATTGGATGCTGGCGCCTCTCGCTGAAGTGGCAGGTGCCGGAGATTCGCCGCGAACGGGGAAGAAGAAGGAGCATGAGGAGACTTCCGCGAGTTCCATCGACGCTGCGCACACTGGAGACATTGAAATGATCACAGAGAGCCTGGCAGGGGAGGGTCCGCACCGACTGCAAACGCCCACCGCTCAGCCCCCGCCGCCGCAGGGACGCAAGAGACGAGAGGATGCCCCCCCTGCCGGAAAGAAACCAAAAAAAGCCAAGATTGCAGAGAGCGGCTCGAGGTTGCAAGTCGCGCGCGAGCCGCTGAACGTAACGGCCCTCCGCGACTTTGCCTCCCGCAGGGCCGCAGATACCACAGCCTTGCGGGGCTGCACAGCGACGCTGCGCGAATGCATCTACTACTTCCTGCGGTGCGTCGACCAGATGCACACGGAAGGGCTGGGAACCGCGACGGTGCTTTGGCGCGAAGCCGCATCACTGGAGAGCGCACCAGTCCGGCGCTTCAACGGCGCCGCCCACTTCCTGCAAGATGAAGAATATGAGGGGCACTGGGCGGTTCTGAAGATGCAGCGCTTGGTCGCGCAAGGCGTGCCGGAAGCTTTCGTCGGGAAGTCCCTCTTCGCGATGCCGAAACTCCTCCGACATCTGGCGCGCACGGGGCTGCCTGCTTGCGACATCGATCAGAACAGTAGCCACTTTTGGGTGCAATGGTCCCGCCACAAAGGCGATGCACCCGTACTGGACCGTTACCTGGGAGGCGAGCGCGACCAAATTTTGGCGGACGTTGCAAGCAAGATCGTGCCCTCGTCGGACTGGCCTCCCGACTGGACCGCGAAGGGGGTGGCGAAGCAGCTCTTCATCCAGCTCGGTTATGGTGGTTGCGTGGAAACGTGGGCTTCGCGCCACAACGTTCGGCACAGCGCCCTGCCACCCTTCGTGGCTGCGTTCGCTCAGGAACAAGGTCGTCTCCGGCGACTGGATGCGCAAAGACACCCGAAACTCGTGCAACTTGCCAAAGAAGAAGGTCACCCAAGACCAGATGTGTGTGTCCAATCTGCCTTGAACACGCGGGGGGAGCGCGAGAACCTGGATGCTATGGAAGAGGCCCTGGACGCGGAGAAAGACGTAGTGGGGTCATACGAACACGACGGCTTGTTTGTGTGGCGTAGGCCTGCGCTCGCCCACGAGGGTTGGGAGAAGGAGCTGGTGGCGCAAATCCCGCGCCGCATCAAAGTGAGTCTCAAGGAAATACCTGCCGCAAAAGAACTCTTGGAGCAGCTCCGGCAGGTGAGTCCGAGAGGCGATTGGGAAAGTATCGATGAGAACTGGGAGGCACAAATGGACCATATCATGGCCGCGAGGCCGGGTGCGTACCAAGGGAAGGAAACCAGACTTTACGCTCAGGTGGTAGCCTTGGAAGGGGTGTGCTACGAGGACTACAAGCACCCAGTGAGAGCCCTGTTCAAGCACGCCGGAACTGGCAGCTACTGGCATTTCGACCGAAGAACGAAGCGATGGGATAGCGACACCGAAGCTGGCAAGAACGAGCTGCTCCACGTGATATCCTGCGTCCTGGTGCGCAGACTGTGCGAATACCGTTGGGAAATCGATGGGGATGGAGGCGAGGTGCTGCGGACCGCGCCATACGTGCGAGGGACCATTCTCAACAACGACCATCTCGCCGCCGGCGTCGAGAGAATGCTGAGGGCCCCCCTGACTGATAAAGGCTTCAAGCTTGACGGCGAGGATACTCGCAGGTGCAGGTACCTGCAATTCACCAACGGCGTCTTCGACCGAGACACCGTGACTTTCGTGGAGAACACACCCGACATCCGCGTTACCAATTCGACTGGCTGGGCATGGGAGGGCAGCGGCCTGACCACGGCGACTGAGGAGGCATTGGTCAACGCCCTAGAGCGAGTTTCACTCGAGGAAACTACCGAAGAGGGCCTCTCTAATGCAACATGCGACCAGCTGCAGGCTCTCACGGAGGTGGTTGGCGACCTCGGTTTCGTCCACAGTCTCTGTGGCACGTGGGAGCGTACGCTCTATTGCCTGAAGCACCTGGCTCGCGCAGTCTTCGCATTAAAATACACGAACATCACGTGGACGCGCGGTCCGGGGGGAAATGGGAAAGATACCTTGGCAAATAGGATGGCTGGGTTCGTACTTTGCCAACCTCGCGTGTGAGGCCTTGACCTCCTGTCGTGACTTGGATGCACCCTCACAAACGATCCTCGGCTTGCGGAGTCGGCGCTTCGTGTGCGTGCGTGAAATTGCTAAAGACGCTCGCATAAGGGGGCACGATCCCAAGGGCAAGGTGAAGGCGCGAGGCCTATACGGGAAGGACCAAGCATTCGTCCCTCACTACTTGCTCTTCCTATGCACGAATGTCCCGGTTGACATTGACGACAAGGGTGGCGGCACCAAACGACGCGCTCGAATCTTAGACTTCCCGCTCAACTTTGTGGATTCTCCGCAGGCACCCAACGAACGCCAAAAGGATTCGGGCATCGAGGACCAATTTGAGACGCACAATCCCAGCTGCTTCTTTCTCATGCTGCAGGTGTACCGCATCTTGCTCGCGGCGAAGAACACTGACCACGTGACCCCCATCCCACTGGATGCGCAAGAAGCCGGGGCGGAAGAATTGGCCGAGCCTTGGATGGCCAAGCTCGATGAGTTCGTGATGAATTGCGACCAACCGACAAGGTGGCTCTCGCGAGTACCGCCGCTGAAGTCCGCAAGGCTTTCTTCAACGCATGCGACAATTTGCTGCAGGAGCGGGAAATCAAACTGAAGTTGTCTCTTAAAGGCTTTCATGAATCCACTCAGGCGGTGAAAAGCACCGTCCAGAAGACAACGAAGCGCATTTACTCCTACGTGCTACCCGGCAACACCATTGCTGCGTACGTGCGCCTCAGAGCGAAGGGTGAGCCGTGACACCTTTCGCATCATGCACGCGCCATTTGGTCGTGACACTGGTGGGGCGCAACAGGGGAGCAGAGTAGAAGCACTTGATACAATGGTAACCAAGAGCGACAGCCCTGCTCGTGCGCCCGCCTGTGCCGTTAGAGGCCCTGAGGACGCTTCGTGGTCCATGCCGCCGGACCTGTAAATCTGTAAATCGATTTACAAGACGGAGGATCTACAATAATTGAGCTCCGACAGCCCTCCTTGGATTTCCTTGTCGATTTACAGATTTACAATAAATCCGCGAAGCGTTCCGTAGAAGAGGGACGCATGTCGACTGTCGCGTGGCTCTCCCCAGCCCTCAGTGGTTGCGTTTTTCCTTTCAATTTCTGAATTGGTTTTCGAAATTTACAGTAAATCTGTAAATCAGATCGAAAATCGAAAGAGAGCTGCTGTAGGGGTGTTTCTGAAGGGGTCGGACCTTGTAAATCGATTTACAGATTTACAGCTATGCCTCAGATGGGCCCTCTGCCCCGCACGCGGGAACGCGGACACGCTTCCGCTCTTGCCTCACAGTCGTGGCACTGGTGGGACACAGTTGGCCAGCAGAGCGGAACCCCCGTCCATGGGATACGTCCTGGCTTTGTGCGACCGCCGATGGAGACTTTTCCTTAGCACGGGTTCCGTGCGAGGCGCCTGAACCTGACTGTACTGGTAGAGGCTCTGCAGACGCTATGTGGCCCAGGCCGCCCGACCTGTAAATCTGTAAATCGATTTACAAGACGGAAAGTCCACAACAATTGGTCTACGACAGCCCTCCTTGCATTTTCGTGTCGATTTACAGATTTACAATAAATCCGCGAAGTGTTCCGTAGAAGAGGGACGCATGTCCAACGTCGCGCAACTATCCGCAGCTCTCCGAGGTTGTGGTTTTGTTCCTTTGAATTTCTGGATCGGTTTTCGAAATTTACAGTAAATCTGTAAATCAGACCAGAAATCGAATGAGAGCTGCTGTGTGAGCGTTTCTGAAGGGGTCGGACCTTGTAAATCGATTTACAGATTTACAGCTATGCCCCAAACGGACCCTCTCCCCCGTACGCGGCATCGCGAACACGATTCCGTTCTTTTCTCCTAGCAAAGCTGTCTCAAATTAGGAAAAGGATATTTTTCGTAAGCAATGTGCAGTCCGACCACTAAATCAGGCGCCTCTGGGGGCGCGCAAGGGCCGCACGAAGAGCTGCTCGCACTTCACGAAGTGCTTGCGAAATACAATGCCTCCATCCGCGTGAAATATCCACCCACCGCGCCCCTGGCACGGGTGATGGAGCGCAACACCTGCGCCGCTGAGGACGCCATCTATGCGGAGCTAATGGAAGACCACTACCTCGGAGATGGCGTAAAAGATTTTAGAGGCCGCCCAGGAGTGGGCTGGGCACACGCCGATCGACGACAAGGGCAGAGAAGTGTGGGAAAAGCGTGTCTCGATCGTTGAACGTGGTCTCTTCAACCTCATTCATGCGCGCGCGAATGCCTTTTTTGGCTCTGTGTGGCGGCTCAAGCTGCTCGGAGCCAGCGCGGGCGATCTTGTGCCCACCCAGCAGAAGTTCAAACGCAGACTCGACGCCATGGAAAGCACGCTGAAGCGAGTGCGTGTAGACTCCGAGCCTACGTTCAGGACGCTGTTGTTGTTGCGCGTCGTCGTCCCAGACCCATGCGCCACCAAGATCGTGCAATACGTTGCATAAGGCCAGCCCTGCGCGTAGCAGCAAGGTCCTCCGCACACGCGCTTCGTTCACGCTGGGCCATACAGACTTGCCAGGTAGTTACAAAGAGCGGCGTTCTCGGTTCTCTTTCAGGCATGGTGTCCACAACCCCTAAGTGCTACTGCTCGTTGCCTGCTGTCCGGAGAACCGTCAAAAAGAACACAGGAAACCATGGGAAGTGTTTCCTGACGTGCTCGCGCAAAACTTGGGAGCAGCCATGCAATTTCTTTCAATGGTGGGAGGAGGGTCCGCAAGACGCCAAAGAGGTTGCTGGACTGTCGACGCAGCGTACTGAGAGCACAGCTGACGCCGCCCCAGCCTCAACGGGCGCGCGCGTGGTCCACCGCCTGCCAATGGCCGACGCGCCGTGCAGAGAACTGGTAGAGGCCACGCAATTCGGGCGAATGGTGGATCGATGCGGCCGTGAGCAGGCGATGGCTGGGGGGCTGCGCTGCGAGCGGGGCTGCCCCATGACTTTCGTCCGAAGCCATGTCCGAGCGGGCGCCGAGGTCAAGGCTCACTTCAGCCACCTGCCGCAAACAGTTAGCGCAGCGGAGCACGGGAACGGAGCGTCCGCGCCCGCCCAGTCAACTTGTGGCTGCTCGGACGAACATCTGCACGCACAGCATCTTCTGGTGAGGCACGTGCGGTCGATCAGAGTACGCCGCTTCAAGAGCTGCGGCCGATGCGTGGAGTGCACCTACGGCCCATGCCCCGACGCCCGCGCAGAATTGGAGGTGAACGGGCACAACGCGCACGGCCATGCTATACGTTCTGACGTTGCGGTCACGAGCCCCCGGGGAAGCAGGATCGCTACTTACGAGGTGCACAGGAGCCATGCGACTGATCCGGCCTCGCGCGATGGCGTTCTCTACTATGAGATGAGCGCCGAGCACGTCATTCACATGCTGAATGGGCATGGTGGGCGACAGGTCATAACGCTGAACGCCGAAAACGCAACGACGCCCTGCGAGCGCTGTGGGAAATACGACCAGCTGCGGCAGATTGACCGAGAGCTCCCCGCCGTTATCAAGCTGGCTCTTTACGGGGATCCCGATAAGCTGCAAAAGCGCGACGAGCTGCAAAAGCACAATGAGTTGCAGCGGATTGACCGAGAGCTTGCCGCCGTGGAAAAAAGGCTGCGCGAGGACGACAGCGACTGGGGCAACACATCGGACAGGAACGAAAAGACACGTCTCCGGCGAATGCGCACTTTGGTCGAAAACGGCGTTCCGTTCGAATTCTGCGGCAGCCGCATCGTGGAGATTTTCAATCCTCGCGGCGAGCGGATGAAGCTTGGCCTTGCGAGTGGCAAGGTGTGCTTTCACGGCAGGGACTGGCACAACTGCGACACGGAGACATTGATACGCGCGTGCAAGGCGCGTTAAACCGAAGGCCGCGCGAAACGAGCGCTTGGTAAATAGAAGGTCGTCAACAGCAGCCGCCCGACCGGAGCGCACGGTGTCATGCAGAAGAAAGTCGAAGCTTTTCTGCGCGGACGCACGCGTGCCCTGGCGCTCGTTGGTGCGCCGGGGTGCGGCAAAATGTCTGCCACCCAACGCGCCGCGGCAGCTGCGGGCCTGCGGACGCACATCGTCGACCGCTCCCAGGGCTCCCAGATGTATGCCCGCTGGGGGTACCACTCTTTATCACCCGCGGGCGCTTTGGACCAACCCCTCTTGGTTCTGGCGTGCGCGGACCAAGAGACTGACTTCTCTCAGTTGTTGTCCGTGCTCCAGAGCACGCCGGGCCTGAAAGCCGTTCTTCTCGCCAACGAGGTAAGCGACCCGATGCGGAATGCCAAGATCCCGGTGGAGCGCGTCAGTGCCCCCACAGCAGAGCAGATGACGCGGGAACTCTTCCTGAACCACGACTGGAACGTCGTCAAAGCCAAGCGCCTCTCATTGCTGGCTCAGGGTGACTGGCGGAAGCTCCAGACACTTGACCGTTTGTTCCAAGGAGTGGACGTCGCGAGCATGAGCGACGAGGCGTTCGGAGAGGCGCTGGAGCAAATGGCGAGATGTCCACGAGGACGTCCATCCGACCTTAGCCGCCCATCAGCTGTTCAGCGGACACGCCACGAGACAAGGCAAGGCGCCGGAGGACTTGGCGGATGCAAACGTCCTTGCTTGGGGCGAGAGGAATCACTTCATCGTTTGCCCCACGGTGGAAGATATGGCGCAAATGCAAGACGCGGCGGTGCACTGCGATGTCATGACGAACGCTGGGGAGCCACAGCTAGGCCTGGAGTGCTGGGCGCGCTCTGCTGCCGCCCACGTTGCTCCGGACCTGCGCTACGACTACGCTTCGTATGTCAACCCATTCGACGGCAAGGAATCCCCAGCCGTCGCATCGGCCAGCGATAGCTACTCGAAGACGCGTCCGTGGCTCCAGAGGGCCAGGCAACGCATTGCGCAAGCGCAGTGGCGTTCGGATGGGGCTGTTGAGAAGCCTGCGCCCAAACGGAAGGCTGCGGCAAAAAAAAGTAACGAAACGTGTCGCAAAAAGAAATGTCCTTCCTGGCTGAGCGGAGGCATGCCGCGCTGACACCGCCGCATGCCGCGCCGACAGCGCCGTGGGGGTACTTCACCATGACGCTGTGGTCACAGCCTCATAGGAACACTTCTCGCGGAGTCACGCGCGGCGGCGTCTCTTCCTGTTTGGAGAATCGTCGCAGTCAATTGTGACAGGCCATCGTGCAAACATGCGGAGCACGAGCTTTGCGATGTCGGCCGGAAGGATGCGCCGAAGAGCGATGTGTACGAGGAGTAACTGCCGTGTGTCGACTTGCACGCCACTGAGAGCTTTTATCACCCTCTGCCACGCCTCTTCGAATCGAGCTTCGCAGGCATCCATCTTGCGCGCGAGGCGTGGAGGCACGTGCAAGCACCGCACGCTTCTCATAAAACCTTCCGCGACGCATGGGATGTCCGTGATACGACACCACTGATCCAGCGACAAAAGTTGTGAGTGCCGGACGTGGCTAGATGGCTGCGTGGGTGAGGCGCCAGCCACCAAGGCCCTCAGCGACGCTCCGTAAAAGCAGTCCACACAATGCTTCCCAGCAGACTCTTTTCTAAAATCGGCGTCTCCGAGAGCCTCTGCAATGTGGCAACAAGCATCGTCGGCCGCCAGCCAGAAAATGGAAAGGGGGTCTCCTACTAAGGCGCGGGTGACGGCGAGGCGCAACGCGTGCTGCGGAGGGAAGTGGACAACAAAGCTTAGCACCACTTCTTTTTCCGAGCAGAATGCCAGAAAATATTCGTGCGATTCCAGGAAGCGCCGCAATCGGTCATGCGCCGCCATCTCTTCGATTTCTTGGATGCATTATACTGGTCCAGCCAATCTCGCCGCGTTTCTTGGAGCACCAGTCCTGAACTATGAAGCCTGTGCTGGGAGTGGGCGCCCTTATCAAAGCGACGGCCAAAACAGGTATTCCTGGCTGAGATGAGAAATGTTGATGGCACCCCTACCTAATACCAGCTATCTTACAACTAAAAGGAAAGAGGGACCCAGGCCGACCAACCAGGGGGTCTGGGTTTTGGATTTGGGATTTGGGGGTTGGCTGAGATGTGAAATGTTGCTGTCACCCCTACTGGATACCAGCTATCTTACAACTAAAAGAGAGAGAGAGAGAGAGAGAGAGAGAGAGAGAGAGAGAGAGAGAGAGAGAGAGAGACAGAGTGGACAGACCCCAAAAAACGACACAAAATCTTTACCACTAGTTTCGTTCGCCATGTGAGAACACATTTGCACACGCGGCACACACATGTTCCCAATCCCCAGTTTTCACGGCACCCAAGTATTCCATGCTTGTCAAACAAAAAGGGGGCTACAGTATCGAAGCAACTCCCTTGCACGCCCAAACACCTGCCTCCTGCTTGCTGACAATCACCATGGCGCCCGAAATGATTCCAGACCAATATCTATGTGCGATATGATGGAGCTTGATGCGTTCGAGCCGGAATCGCTGGAGCCCAACGTTTGGGCGTATTATGGCATGGAGGAGCCGCGCTATCTGGAAGAGCTTCCTCCGTAGCCAAACGTCGTGGATCCCGCTGCTCTCCCGGACATCTGGTACCCCTATTTTGTTGAAGAGGCTCTGCCTTGCGGCTTCGGCGGCGCATGGCTCAGCACGGCCGTCTGCGCCGCACCCGCCGAGCCAGGTTCATATTACAGGAAGATGAGCCGCGAACACTATGCTACGCGGTTCCAACGAAACGACCGACCGCGCTTTGCTCCGCACAACACCCGCTTCAACGACACGATCATATTCGCTTCTGGCACGGAGGCATGCGAACTTGGAAACCACGCACTGGCATTCCTGCAGTACGCTTCGGCAATCATCACCGACGTGAGGCGGAATGATGTCACCATTGCAGCTCACATCGCAAGGTGCGTCCTGGAGCTACGTATATATCGCTACACAGAGACCCTGCTGCAGATCGTAATGGAACACATCGCTGGTGACCCGGCTTCTGTTCAATTTGTCTTCCGAGGGCTGGCTGAGTACCTCCAGGACTGCTGCTGTGTTCGCATGGGGGCTAGGATCTAGTAGGAACTAGCGCCGTGTAGTCTTTGGTAGAATTGCCTAAGAAGAACAAGTCGCCGCGAGCTGGCGTGCGCAAAAAAATGCACGGAGAGAAAGAAGGGGATTGTAAGGGATACGGGATGGCTTTCTAGGTTGGAGATATGGGAACAGCTGGGAGAGTAATTGCGATGGTTGGGTGGAGGACACAAGATGGTGGGACAAGAACCATCAATCGCTAACCATGGTTGGCGCAGGGGGTACGCATGCTCTGCCCGCCTGGTGCAAAGGCGGAGACCACGTATGAATCAGAAAGCCCATCTATCAATTCCGCCCCTTGTGTTTCATACTATCCGCCGAGGCCTTCTTCGGCAAGTTGTTCGCGGTCATTTTTTTGAATCCGTCAATGCCGGTAAGTCCGGCTCCCATCGTCCCACATCACCTGTTGTGCATGCAGCAGTTCAAGCATAGCAACCTACTGACATTCGCACCCTCTTTGCCCGCCCGTGCCATGGCTTTTCACTTCACCACCCAGCTGCCGGTGCTTGATACGGAGCTTGCCGCTTGGGTGCCCTCCTCTAACCCGGATATGACACTGAACGATGTTGTGCTCGGCGCGCTCCGCCATCTGGAGCCCACCGCGGCAGCCGCGTCCACTGCCTTCAGGCGAGAGCTTGTCCAGCACGGGGGGTCGCCTTCACGCCCACCGCGAAAGCCCGAAATCTGCAAGAGGAGCGGCAGCAGCTGGCGGCAGCAGCCAGGGAAGCAGTCGAAGCCTGCGACACCCCTGTTAGCGTTTTCCCCAGGGACCGGGAAGCGCAGGCAGCCGGGATCCGCCGCGCCCTGCGGACTGGGATTGGCCAGGAGCAGCCGGCAGCAGCCTGGCGCCACCCGCGACATGCCTAGTCGGGCGTGCTTACCGAGGAAGCGCGGTCAACAGGGAGCGCTCGGAGAACAGAGGCACTCGGAGAACAGAGGCACAAGGAGTAGCCGAAGCCTCGCGGGGGGCAATACATCATCGCGGATCTCCCAACATATGCGCCAGCACTTGTTTGTTTAGCCATTTGGCTTTAGCCATTTACGACCCACAAATCCCCAACCGACCTTCCTCGCGCGAAACATCTGATGAGGAGCGTCGACGCACGTTTCTGCTCGTTAATGGTAAAGGTCACCCTCTGAATGGCGACGCCCGAAGAATTCGAGTTGGCTTGCCCAGATTGCGATGGGCCCGGTCTGTACGCAATCCAGGATGGACACCGCTTGCGAACGGGTATGACTAGCAATCTGTCCCGCTTCGCGCGGCGACAACGGACTCCCGGGCGGCGATTGGCGGCAACAGCCAGGGCGGCAGCAGTTGGCGGCAACAGCCAGGGAAACAGTCGAAGCCTGCGACACCTCTGTTGGTGTTTTCCCCAGGGATCGGGAAGCGCAGGAAGCTGGGAGCCGCCGCGCGCTCGGGACTGGGAATCGCCAGGGGCGGCCAGAAGTTCCCGGGCAGACGGGAGTGGCAGGGGGCAGCCGGCAGCAGCCTGGCGCTGGGCGCCGCTCGCGACATGCCTAGGCGGGCGTGCTTACCCAGGAAGCGCGGGAAGCAGGGAGCCGCTGGAGGAGTTGCTTAAGCCTCGCGAGGGGGGGCAATACATCATCGCGGATCTTCCAACATATGAGCCCGCATTTGGTTTGGTTAGCCATTTTGCTTGAGCCATGCAAACGACCCACGAATCCATCATCCGGATTCTGTCCGTTGCACGCCTGGAGCCTGGCGAAGCAACCCGTGCATGGAGGTCGCTGCGCCGTTCCCTCCGAGGGCTGACTCCAAAGGAATGTCAGTTTGAAGCCGGCGCTGCGCGCGACGTGGCCCAAGGCATGCTCGGGGCTGCGCGAGGAAGCGTTCTTACTGCTTCAGAAATGCATCGCCGCGCTGCTTCAGAAATCCATCGCCGCGCTCAACGCTTTCGCTCGCCAGTGAGAGGCGAGTCTGTGGCCTCCACCCGGCTCGAGAGCTCGGATTGCGGACAACGACCCAGGCCGTCGCAGGAGCACCTGCCGCCAACATTCCGGCGGCTTTTGAACGAGATCGGCGCAGACGATTAAAGCCATGGCCTCCTTCTCGGAGTTTGTGAGGTTCTGCTCATTCCGGACAGGCTGCGACAAGGGCGGCCTCTACGCGATTCAACCGCGCGCTGCGCGGCTCCCCCATAAAGATCGGTTTTTCTTTCCTTTTGCGGCGCCTATCTGATTGGGAATACAATTATCCCGAAGGTATTGACATCTTAGCCGTAGCCCGGATGAACCGGCCGAACGACACTCACTTCCACATGCGCCGCGTGCTCCAGCTCGCGGAGGCCCTGTTGAAGCAGGAGCTACGGCAATACGTCGCGGCGAGGGAGGAGTGGCTACAGCCGTGGGCCAAGGCCGCGATGTTGGCGGCAATGCGCCGCCTCCAGCTCTCGCTGAGCCCCAACCTCGCCGGGCACTTCTTCGACGTCGCACAGATCCAGGCGCCTTGGGAGCACGCGTTGGTGCCCTCCGGCGCACAAGGTCGGCGCGCACAGCCGAGCGCTGCTGCCACCACGCGGCGTCGAAAGGAGCCGCCAGCACCGGTGGTCTGGCCCTGCCACCTTCGGCGCAAGGGCGTGGAGCCGAAGTGCGAGGCGGATGCTCTGTGCCACTGGGAGCACGCGCCGCGTGGGCGCGGCAGATGCGTGGCGAGCACCCCTGCAGGCGCAAGTTGACGGCCGCGCAAGCGGACTGCGCGCAACGATCAACGACCGAAAGGACCTCCACGCAGGCCGCCACAGAGCACGGGCCCAGATGCAGAAGAACCATGCAATCCAAAAGCATATTTCGGGTAAAACCTCCAGCCGTGTGCCTCGACGGCTAGCTGAAGCCCCAAGATGCATGCACTCGGCGTCGCGCTCCACGGACCCTCTGAACATTACCCGCCCCCCGACGCCGAAGGCGAACATCAATGCACGCGTGACCGCCGTGTAATCCTATCAAAATGCTTTGGCGCCATGCCGCCATGCTCACTTTTTGCATTGTGTTCGCCCTCCGGACGACGGACGGACTCCTCGCTAGGGGATGTCTACGCTTGACTGCGGCCCTGTAAGAAATCTCGCCTCCTCCTCCTGCATTAAGCCTTTGCCACCTCGCGGTCGGCTCCGTGCAACTGGATGATTGACCTTCCAGCAAAACGCAGAAAGGCACAGCCATCTCCGCTGGCAGGGCGCCACCCGAGTTTCTCGGAGGGGACGAGAGCTTGCAGGGGGAAGGGTTCGACAGAATTCTCCGAGGTGACGACCCCAACTATGGCCACGTAACGGGCGCGCCACAGATGGGTACCTCGTCCGTCGAACACACGCGGCGCCTGGGGACCTTCCAAGGCGTGCGCCAGGGCTGACGATGACGCTTCCACCCACACGTCATGCCCCTTCGCCTCGAGGCCCTCTGGTATGGACGTTGGCTTCTTTAACAAACGAGCCGTATAGGACGCGCCCCGCGGGAGTCGCTTGAAGAGCTTACGCGTGTCCATGAAAATCTCCTCACCGCCGTCGAGCGTCACGACGAGCGCAACCCAACCGAGGCCCTCCTCCGCACAGCGCTTCCTGAAGTCGACGAACGACTGCGGGGCTAACGCCTCTGCCACACAGTCGCCCCTTGCTGTCGATAACCCGTCGCGTCGCCGTTTAACATGGCCCAGACGCCGTGCGAGGCGGGGCGACTCGGGTAGCACGTTTGGGCGCGGCGCGGCTTTTGGCAGCTCGCCGGGTTTTCGCTTTCGGCTTCGTTGCCTCTTCCTGCTCATCACGCGATGCGTCCTCCGGAACTCGTTTCGCGAGCAGCCGCACGTGCGTTGCGCGGTGCCGCTCGAAGCTCTCCTTGATAGCGCTAGCGCTGCTTTCGTCTTTCTGGTACGGGTTCGTGTACAAGCCGGGCAGGTATACTGCGCGCGTTTTGCGCTCATCCCTGCCGCCTGTCTGAACAATTCCTCACCGATGGCGTCGCCAGCGTGTGCGCCAGTCGACGCAGCCATCGCCTCCCGCCGCATCGCCATTTCTTCGATAGTTTCGCAGTGCACGCCGAGGCTGCGTTCTGTCAACGCGACGACAGATTGATCTAGCGGACAGCTCTCGGGCGCAGTGCCGTTTAACAAACGGTTAGCCACGATGCATGGCGCGGCGTTTGCGATCGACGCAACTTTGCCCGAGCATTCTCGCGGCACTACTTGATCGGGGCAGAGCTGTTTCCTTGCACGCAGTTGATGCCAATCTCCTTTCGCGGCTCGGGCTGCCGCGACAGCCAGCTCTGCTGGCCAGTCCTCCTCCATGAATAGTTGCTTCGCCATTGCGTCGGCAGTGGGCGCTCGCATCGTGGCGGTAGGGATCCCAGAGGCGCGCATACTCGGACCCGCGTCGTCAGCCATCAGGAGGATCTTCGCATGCGTCTCCGCAAATGGCTTGTAATCCTTCAGGAACTGCTCGGAAGCGTTGGAGATCACGTGGACGCAGCGCGCAAGCCTGTTCGCAGTGAGCTGCTGGCCCCCCAGTCGGCCCCATGCCACGGCGCCCTGCGCGAGATCATGGTGAGTGATGACCGCGCCCGCTTGGCGCGCAGCCTCCGTGATTGCGTGGCGTTTTCCGCAGCCGGACGGTCCGATCACTGCCAGGACGCCCGCCAGGTCTGTACGGAGGAAGGCGAGGACCTTAGCGGCGGCCATCGCCCCTGCAAATGGGCGCCGCTGTTGCGACAATCTTTTCCTTCAGACGAGCATCTACAACCGAAGGGTCTGAACACACATTAGTCTAACCGCCTGCGCGCCGATGGCATTGAATGAATGGCGACATGGTGCGGCCTCAAGGCAGGCCGCTGGCGGAGCATGTCTGGCGGGACGGCGGATGGTACCACACGGTGACAGGCAAGCCGTTCAACGAGGAGGTGTACATCGCTGGTGTGCGGCGTCGGCAGGCCGAGTGTGAATGGCGCCGGTATTGGGAGGACGCATCTGGCACGCGCAAGCGCCGGCTGATGGGCTCCATGCGTGATGCTGCCAACAGACCCCGCAAGCGCCGCGCTGCCATGCAACTAACACTCGAGAGCGCACCTCGCTCGGCAGCGGAAGTCGCCTCACACCCCAGAGCAGAACCAGGATGCATTTGGGGCTTGTTGCAGCTTGAGCACAACCAGCGCCCCCAATTGCTCTACACCGAAGAGGACCGTGAGCTGATGGAGGAAGCATGGGCCATGACAGCCGCACACCGAGAAGATCTGGTGAGCCGATCGGTAGTTCCAGTAGCGCGCGCAGCCTTGCCTGCTCCAGCATCGCCTGCAGTGCCACGTGTACTCGCCATGCTCCGAGGTTGAACCTAAAAAGTGCACCCTCTGCATCATGCGCACACCTTACCACTACTCCGAAACACTATTGGAACTTGGCTTAAGCAGCAAAACGACAGGCTACCCCCCCTATAGCCACATAGATCCGTCACTATCTGTCGACGTTTCTGTTGTCAGTGATGCCGGCGTGTCGTTGGGACAGAAGCATAGCCCTCCATACGCCTCTTTCCGCAAATTGCCCACTTCGTCTTTTTCAAATTCTGGACTTTCATTAGAAACCTCGATAATCTCCAATCTTTTTGCTTGTACAGCTTCGCCCCAGGTTCGTTTGCTCGTTCCCCCGACCGTTTTTTTGGCCACTCGGCTCTTTTTGCGATCCCAGATTTCTTGTTCCTTTGCCTCCACGGCGTTGATGAATGGTAGCGCATCGTCGTGGATTGCTGGTTGGAAGCTATTCCAAGGGAGCAAGCCGTTACTTTGCTGAACCCAGCTCTTCAGGAGATCGATGGTGAAGCGCTGCCCTTCTCGAATAATAGGTTCGTCGCGGCACGCGAGCAACAAGGATCGTATTAAAGTTGTTTTCGTCCTGTCGTTGCCCATCGACTTCTCGCTTTTCTTTCCATTTTCACGTGGCTTCTGCGGGATTGGTAACCCTGCCGCTCGGAAAAGAAAGTGCAATCTCGATGTCGTCACCTTGGGATCTCTATTCAGGTTCTGCTCCAAATCACTCACCATAAACATCTGAGCATCCGCTGCGCACGTCTTCTGCGCTTTGGCCATGTCGGCGAGCTTGTCCAAGACTTTTCGGAAATTCGCTCCTTGGCTAAACGCCTTCGTTCGTAAATGAGAGCAGCCTCTTGTTGACTCAGGTGCGCGATCTCTTCCTCAGTCAGCTCTCGGGGGTTCGAACTGCGCGTCTTGCCTGCTTTCAACTGCGCACGAATATTGCCCAGATCTTTGATGATCTTGTCTGACCTCCTCTGCAGAGGCATGCCAGGGTGAGGCGATTCAACCCGAGTGAGGCGAAGTGAGGCGAAGAGTGAGGCGATCTCTATCTCTACGTTCTTTTCTTGAGAAAAGACACGCATATTGCGAATCTGAACGAACGCATGGGACCCCTGCTTCCTCCTATCTATAAACGCTGCGCTTCGGCGCAATGCCCGGCGAGATGCTAACTGCAGCAAACTAGCACTTGAGGTACGATTGAGCTTCAACGGGTGAGCACTGCATATCACGACCACTTCCCTTGTGGAACGCACATCGGGCCAGGAGGGGGAGGTGGAGCGGGGAAGGATCTGGGCTCGGCCGAGGCGGCGAGGACCTGGAGATCTGCAGGTCGGGCCTGGGGCGGCGACCTGAGAGTGGTCGCGAGCATCTGAAGCAGAAGCGCAGAAACATAGAAAATAACACCTGTCGGTGCCGGTCGGTTTCGCTTTGCATGCTTACGGCCTGCCCGGCATATGCGGAGCTAGGGCTGCCACATCAGGCTCGCGTCGCGCCCGTTCTCCCTATTTTCCCCGTGCGCATGCGAGGCGAACGCTTGGATTAGCAGCGCCATTCTGGCCTCCTGAGTTCCGGCGCCCTCGGCGCTCTCCATGGCTTGCGCAAAGCTGCGCAGGCTCTCGGGCGTGAGATTCGGGATCACACAATCAATGGCGGGATCCGGGCCGCGTTCGAACAAATGCCGCCGGATCCATGCAGCCACATCTGTGCGGCACAGGGGACAGCGCTGGTCGTGCCGGGCAACCTCTTCCCAGCACCCGTAGCACATGTAGTGCGTAAATGGGGTCGGAATGTCAGACTCCTGCGGGTTTCGCCACTGCGACTCGCCGCCCACAGCCGCGAGGCACACCGGGCAGACCTCCGGGGTGGATGGCGGGAGGGCGCCGGTGGTAAGCGGACGTGCGTCACCCTGGGTTGTTTGGCGCATTTCGCCGACCAAGCTCATCCTTACAATGTTGCTGCCCTGGCAGGCGCCCGCGCGGCACTCGCGCGCGTAATTCAGGGCGCCGCCCCGTGATTTTTCCAACGAGAATTGACAAGGCCCAAAAGCCAGTGTCTGACCCATCTCCGCGCCGAGCACGAGGGGTGTTTGGCCGGATGTCTGGACCATGTGGTTCAGCGCATCACTGCAGAGCCCGACGTAGTCCGCGGGCGCGTCCTCCATCAAGAAATTCGGATCGGACCCGTTGGTGAAGAGGAAGAAACCCTTCTGAGTGCGGCAGGGGACGATGAAGACCTTGTGGGCGGCTTCAGACATGCTTCGGATATGTGTGCGAGGCGGGGCCGGGTGACAGCTAAATCGTCTGATGCGCAATCGTGTGGAAGCTCGAGGAAGCTGCTTTTTGTAAAGAGGCCAGACGAAACCGCGGCCTCTGTGAACGCGCCGGGGCTTACCTGAGATGGCCTTTTGCGAACGCCCGTGGAAAAATTGGCATAACGGCGCGCGTCCGCGGCGGTCTGCTCTCATTCGCTCGGACTCATAGCGCAGACACAGGTGTGCGAGCCCTGCGCGAGGAGCTGTAGTGGAGCAAACGGCTGCCATTCCTGCAGCTCTTCAGGATAGGCGAAGAGGGGCGCTTCGCACAGCAGGACGCGCTTGATCGCGACGCCATTCACGTACGCGGCCGCGGCCGCGACGCCCTGGAAGCGCTGCCACGAACCGGGCGCGAACTCAAAGGCGGCCCGAGACCCGGCCGTGTCGACGTTCTGAAATCCCGCCGCCTTGGCTGCGTCGGTCATCGCGTCCCTGGCTTTGACATCAACGGCGCCAGCTGCATCGTAGTCCACCTGGACGACGAAGGCTGCCAAACCATACCACCTTGCCAAGCCGTGCTCGTCGCCCAGACCGTGAGCTTCCGATGTGTGCTTCTGATAATCTTGGAACTCCTCCTCCAAGGTGCCCGGCCAGCGCTCCCGGAAAGTAGCGAGCGCTGCCGCATACGAGCAGAGACGACCGTCCGTCTGTACCCGCCGTTCTCCTGCCATGTCGCGTAGATTCTCCCTGGCCCCGTTCTCACTGTGGTGCCGATGGTGCTACGAAGGGCACCTGATGCAAGCACGCTGCAGCTTCTTTTGAAAGGGGGCCAGACGACGTCGCGGCCTCTGTGAACGCGCCGAGGCTCACCTGGTGGCCGGCCCCAGCCCTGCGCACCCCCGCCGAAATTTGCCGCAACGCCGCGCGCCGCAGAGCCTCTGGTGTCAGGTCGGGCATAAGAGCCTGTAGCTGTTTCAGCCGTCTTTTGTGGTGGCGCTTGCGCTCGTTGTCCGCCCGCTTCCGTCGTTGCTCCGCGGTTCGGACAGTCATGTGCAGATTCTAACAGAAACGTGCCTTCCCTCCTTGGTGGGGGGTGACTCGCCCTTTTCCTTTGTGCGGGCACATGGTTGAAGGTCCCTGAGCGCGCGTGGGGGAGGCTGTTCCTGTACGAAATTGTGGATGCGGAAATACTTCCACCGCTTCGTGCCGGTGGCCGTCTAGCGCGCTCCACATTTGTCTGTCACGAATGCACATGCTGCCACTCTGAGCAACGCAGGCACTTGGACTACTGTGTAAACCGCGTTGCCGCTAGACCAATGCAGCGGCGTACGTTCTGGCAACCAGCCTTTACAGCCCACAAGTTCAAAAAAACTCAAGCATGCCCAAACAGTTGTGCATGGTTATCGACAACAAAATGCACGTGGGGGAGCTACCGGTGGATATGGATGAGCGCGTGCTCGACCTCGACGGATGGCTCCGGTGCACCCACCAAGGGCGTGGCACAACCTACGCGAGAACGCTTCATCGAGGGGGATGCCCAACAGAGCACCTGGAATACTATTGCATTTATGATGCTATCTTGGATACGCGTCTGTTCTGCATGGCGCATGCGCAGATGCACGCAGAAAGCCTTTGCAGAAATGCGCGCATATCCGTGCCTTCGAAATAGATGCGTTGCGCGGTGCTAGGTCAGCGTCTCCCCCGCGAGCTATCCTTCCCTCGCCCTGCGCGCAGATGTGTGCTCAGACATATACCGCTACACTTTGATGGCACGCCTGTTTTGTGTCGGTCTGCGCGCGGGAACGCACAAACCATAAACTAGCATCTACACACTGGCTCTCTCACGTGTCTGAGTCGCCGCTTCACCAGATGCCGTGGGTGCTGGCGGAAGCGTGGCGGCCTCTACCGCGGTTTCGCGGCGGAGCTGCGCCTCCACATGTGCTGCGCACGCATTGGCGGCCCACGCAGCCAGTTTGTCCGTAAGCTTCTCACGCTTCAGGCCTCCATGTGGCACACCCACTCCAGCCGCGAGCACATCATGCTCGTGGTGTACCTGCTTTCCATATTTTCTCCACCTCTGCGGGTGACAGCATGATCTTCAAAGGCTGCGCGCACTCACACATGTATTGAGCAAGCTCCACGAGTTCGGCAAGCTCACGACGTTCCTAAGCGATGGCCCTCGCCACCAACAGCTATATACCCTTTGCCGCTGGCGTCGCCCGAGCATGAGCACGGATCGCATTGGTGCAAAACTGGATGGAGTTGCACCACTTGGGCGCTGTGGCTACAGGCCCGACACCTGGACGCCAGAGCTTCGCGCAGCTCCGCCCCCTGCAACTGCACCGCCACGAACAAAGCAGTACCGTTGCCGCCAATGGTGTGGCCGTGCTGGACGGGATGACCCGACTTGACACGATCGACGAGGAAGTTCATGGTTTGCCCGACTTCTTGCACGTACTCCTTCGGCACATCCTCCACCAAAACCTCGGGATTTGCTCCCACCGTGTACATGAAAGCCAACTCGTCCTCGCCGGGATCGGCGCCCACTTGTATTGCATGACCGAAGCGAGCACGCAGGTCGTCGAGACCCTTTCGGGCGACGTGTGCACAGCCGCCGGCAGCACAGCATGCGCAGCGGAGCTCCGGGGTTGCGTCTGAGGGCTGCCCCCCTTTGGCACTGTCGCTTGGCATCGTCGCTTGCGAGCGAGCGCTGCTCCTTGCCTTGGCCGCCGCACGTCGGGCTGCCTGCTTGCTCGGCATCCGTCGGATCAGCACGCGTTGCAATGGGAGAGGAAGGCCGGGGAGCTTGAGACAACTCGGCTGCTTGCGAGGATGGTCTTCAACGCTGTCGTGACATTTTCTGGTTGGCGGGATCAATCGCGCATGCGCCTAGCCGCGGTGCGCGGTTGCACTGCCCTGCGTTGGGCCTCGCTGACTTTGCGATTAAAGTTTTCTTCCGCCACAGGGTAGAACGCGCCCGTTCAACCACTCAAGCCTCATCTCTCAGGACGCCATCAGCCCCGCCAAGAGCTCCACTGTGCCGTCTCGTCCAAAAGGCTTACTGCGTCCCGCGGTGGGCTTCGCCAGCACACAGATGTCTGTCACCTCCCACTGCAGCCCGAACTTGCCTGCCGCAACCCAGATGCGGCGAGGCTGCACCACCACGCGCGCGCGGTGCTGCCTCCAACCGCCGTCGCCCAAGAGCGGCGCGACGAAGGCCCAGCCTTTCCCTTCCTGCGTCGCGCCGCCATCCATCACGGCGGTCACGTTGGTAAGGAAGCGCTCGAAGCCCTCCGCCGCGCCCAGGGCGATCTTTGTCTTTAGATGCGCCCCATAGCGCCCCTCCTTGTCGACCTTGACCGGGCTTGAAAACAAGGTCCGGGCCGCTTCGAGCGTCAGGTCGCGGCCGAGCCATTCGCGCGCGTGCTTCACTGCCTGATCGACGCACCACTGGTCCACGCGCTGGACGAACTCCAGCCGCGCGCCCTCCAGCGTCAGGCACAGCTCGAGAGTCTCTACCTTCCGCGTCGGCGTGCCCCCGGTCATGAAGGCCGGGAGGTCGGCGTCCTTGCGCGGCGCCACGGGGAAGATGATCGTGCTGACTTCGCCCGGCGTGTACAAGCGGAAGGTAGGCGTTGCCAACGAGCGTGTGTCGTTGATGTAAACGGTCAATCCGTTTTGCTTGCTCTTCTGACCCGCCACCGCCTTCCAGTGGGCAAGGTCAACCTCGGCGTACGTCGGCGGCGCTCCCTCAGAGCAAACGCTGGACGTGCCCGAAGGCGTGGCGGGAGTGGAGGAGCGCGGGCTGCGGCTCCGGGCGCGTTCCGCGAGGTCGAACGCCTCGAACTCGCTTCCGGCCATGTTTGCCCAATCCCTGCGGGGGGGGGGGGGGCACATGCGCGGTGATGGACACCAGTCTGAGCCAAACGTCAAAGCACTGGGTCTACAGTGGAGGGGGGTGCCTGCGCTCACTTGGGTGCGACCCGAGCGTAATTGCATATCGAGGTGCCTGCGCTAGTCAAGAGCAAACTTTTCTCTAGAACGGAATCCACCAATCGTGGGCTGTCTGAGCATCTCGATCCTCTCTTCTACAGACAAGCACCGGAGGACGTTCCGCCGGAGTGATCACAAGCAATCCTGCGAAAGCGACCAATCTTCTCAGAATCTTCTGTCTCCCGGGTTCCTGCTGCACCGAGTACGATGACCCCCACTCGTTTGTGGAAACTTCCCTGCCTGACCACCCTTCCCGTGGCCTGTGTGAATTGCACATCTGTGAGCTGCGGCGAGAGGAAAACAACGGTGCTTGCTTCACTCAGGTTGAGACCAGGCAGATCCGGATCGCTGAGTAAGCCCTTAAAGTTACCCGCTTGCCATGCCCTGAGGGTGTTCTGCTGCTCCACAGCCCCTCCGCGCAGAATGGCCAGCGAGTGGCCTAGCCTCCGCATTTCGGCTTGGACATCGTCGAGCATCGATTTCAGCGGCGAGACTACCAGCACGCGCTCTGACCGCCCAAGGCCTCCGATGATTTTTGCCAGCTCGTAAAATTTGGCGCTCGTTTGCCGCTGGGTTTCCGGCGGCTCGTCTGTCTGCGCGGCCGCCAACTCCTGGCGCAAGGCGCTCCCCCTGCGCCACGCGCGACCCGGGGCGCGACAGAGAGGGCAGTTCTGAATCCGTGGGCGGCAACCAGCACAAATGAAGTGTCCGCATTGCCCGAGATAGAAGTCCGGGGCGCTCTCAAAGCAGATAGGACACTCCACCGGCACGTTAGTGCCGAGCTTGGCCAGCGCGCCAGAGACGTAGGAATAGGCGCCCAGCAGCCGAGCGTGGCTCTCCCAGACTCCATCCACGCGGCGCCTTGTGAGCACCCCACTGTCGAAGGACTCTGGACACTCCCGCCGAGCCACACGATTGAAGATGCGCGCGGCAATATCGGCGCCCAACTTCTCCTCCACTTCGGGGCGGTAGGCGAGCCGATTGGCGGCGCGGGTCAGAACATTGACGAGATCCCGCTCCACTTGGACGTTGGCCCTGGACAGGCTCTTCATAATATCTTGCCACACGCGCGCCTGAAAGCCGCCATCGTCGTCCGATGCTGCCGGGAATAGCATGGCTCTGATCACTTGCTCGGCTCTGCCAATCTCCGTCGCCACCGTGTAAGCGGAGCGCTCCACGCTGCTCAATCGCACCTCGCGAAATTCGAAGGTGGATGCGGGGTAGACAGCGGCGTTCGCGCAGCTGGGGACAGTGATGACCGCTCCTGGCAGGGCGCGAGGGTCCAGGCCCAGCAGGCGCGCGACCGCGCTCTCCGTCTGGCCATCGCTGCTGTCCAAGCTCGCTGTGAGACCGAGCGTGAAGACGTTTCGGTACCTCTCTGCCAAGCGGAAGACGCAGTGAGGGAACTCACCGCGGGCCTTGTGGATTTCGTCCCGGATGAGTAGGTCGGGTCGCGGGAGCACCAGGTTCCAGAAATGGTGGCTGCGAAGCAAGGTGTGTGATATGATAACGAGACCGGCACGCGGGGAACCTCCGGCCACGGCCTCCGCGTGCCCTTTGAGCGCTTCAGAGCTCTCCGCCCAGACGGCGCGGGCCCCTATTTTTGTGGCCTCGCGCACCCACTGCCTCAAACTGTTGGGGAGCGCAACGCAGTAGGCCACGCGGTCCAGAGCGAGAGCTGCGGCCACAAACGTCTTGCCCATCCCCGTGCCTGCGTGGAGCACGGCGGCGCGCTGTGGCACGAGGCACTGCACGTGGACCGGGTCAGCTCCAACGACCGCGCAGGCGAAGTCCACGATCATCTTCTCCGGCGCCGAATCTGGCAGGCCTGCCAGGCAAATGATCCTGGCGACGATCGCCGCCTGCCAGGGGCGCAGCGAGCAGCGCCCCACCCGGCGTGCACACTCTTCGCGCACGGGAGAGTCGCCGCCGAAGACGCCTTGCATCCACGCATCCCTGCAGAGACGCCTCGCGGCGTCGGCGCGCAAGGCCTCCAATTCTGTCTCGAAGCGCTCGCCTCTGCAGGAAACTCGGAAGACGTCTTCCAATCTGAAAGGCTGGATGCCGCAAGCGAGCACCGCGGCCACCGCCCTGCGGGCGTCGGGCTGGACCACAGAAATGGGCTGCTCGACATTCTTCCGCAGCTGAAAGGAAGGTAGCACTTCGCCGAGGGCACGCCCCTCGCGAGGAAGGTGCGGGGCTGTCCCCTGGAAGGTCCACTCCGCCAGGAACCTCTCGCCGTCCATGGGCACCGTCGTGGACTCTACCTTGATGTAGCGTTCGGAGAGCGGGGCGCCCCAGAGGAAGGAGTCTGTGTACTGCTTCTTCTCGCCCCGGTGGTCGTACTCCAGCAGGACTCTGGAGCAGCCTCTGCCCCCCGTCACGCGGAGAATCTTCATGACGACCGCCTCTGGGAGGCGCTTGCCTCGCGCGGCGGCAGGAGTGAGCATGACGCAGCATCCAACCCATTCCGAGCCTGGCGCCGTTTCGTCGGCTTCTCGGGCTCGCTTGGGCATGGCGCTTCTCCCCCACTCCAGAAAGAATTGAACTATGAGCTCTTGCCAACCAAACGGCTCATGAGCGATGCTGGCGCACGCGCAAAAATTGCGCAAAGGATGTGCGCGGCTACGGGGGCCGGCGCATGCAAGAAGTGCGCACGATTCGCTGCGTGTCCTCTTTTCTTATGATTGGCCGTGTAGTCGGTACACATGGTGCCGCGCTTTCACTGTGAGCGCTCGACTGCACGGAATGTCCTCGCTCACGCAAGTCCAGCGTCGTCGAGGCGTCGCCTCAACTCGCGGACTTCCTCCATCAACCTGCGCTTCTCTCCCCATTCGCGTTGCAGTTCATCCTTCACGTTGGTGTTCATCGCGTCCAAAATTTGCTTTTTGGCATCTTCGTACTCCTGTGTAAGCTTGGTAATCGTCGTCGTACTGTTCGAATCAGAGAGCGTTCTATAACGACGGCGCGTGCGCCAATAAGTGGCTGCGTCGGCCTCGGCCAACACGCCGCTTCGGACGGCCAACTGAACGTTCGCTCGCGTGAGCTGCCCCTCGAAGGTCTCCGAAGGCATGGCACTTGCGGGCGAGAGCGCTGTCTTTTGGGTATGAAGAGAGAGAAGAGGAGCAGCGTGCTTGAGCGGAGATGGCTGGATACTTATTTTCGTTCGCGTGCCATCGTACGCACGTTGTCGTTCCTATGGTGCCTGCATGCCTCCACCCCCCCGCATTTCAGAGGATACGCCTGTCCCCAAACACCTCTTACTTTACTGTCACACCACAGACGCACCAGATCCAAAAGAAGGCATGAATCGCATCGTTGCGCGACTGTACCGAGGCTGCTGTGCCCCCCCAATCGTAGCCCCATCACCTCCAGGCGAAGCAGCCCTTCGTGCACGTCTGTGGCCGGAGCTGCTCGCACTCCGGCACTGGCTTGCTCTCCTTGCACACACACGAATTGCCACCTGAGCTTTCACTCGCGCCCAGAGATGCGCGAGCGGTAGTTATCAGTATGCAAGCACACGTCACCTCCAAGACGCACCTTTTTGCTTTTCCTTGCGCGCCAACGGAAGTGTCTTGTGGCAAGGGCGCGGTGAGGCACGGGTTTGTGCCGCATCTCGGGACCTCTGCCGGGCGCGGCTACTGTAAACAAGCGCTCACATCAGAATCGCTGGCCTATATCCTCGCACAACTTTTCCAGCTCCTCCTGGTGAGCGCCACACAGCCCGCCGATGACGAAATCGGCATCCGCGCAGGCTGCGCATTGGCTGGCCCTGGGTCGGAGCATCTGACGCGCGCGCTGCTCCACGGCAGAGCGCCTCTCGCGCTTGACTCTGTCCTCCTCCTCGCGCGCCAGGCTCGCGAGCCGCGCCCGCTCTGCGGCGGCCGCTTGCTGGATGCTGGCGGCGACGGCGTACGTGAGCGCCTCCTCGGCCCAGGTCCTGCGGAGCGCCATCTCGAGGCGCACCTCCTCGACGGCGCTCAAGGCCTTGTGCAGCGCACAGGCGGGGTCGACATCGCGCGGATACCCGTCCTGGCACGCCCAGCACTTGCGCCGCTGCCGCTGCAGCTTCTGTGTGAGGGCGCGCTTCACCGCCTTGCCATGGTGCTCCTTGAGTACGTTCTGGAAGGGCGATTTCATCTCGAAGAACCACCTCGTGGCCGCCGCGATGTCTTCGGGGAGGGCTGCGCCGTCGGCGAGCGCGGGCCAATCATGCTTCACGGCTAAGCGGTCGTAGGTGCGCCGGAGATGCTGCGCCAGATCTGGCGCCAGGCGCGCGTGCTCTTCCGTCGTGGCGCGGCGCCGCTGCACATTGGCCTCGCAGAGCAGCTCCCACGGAGTGCGCTGAGCAGTCTCCTGGGATAGAGGCACCAGCGCCTGGCTCACCGTAGCCACCGCAGGTGTCAGCGGCGCTACGTCTCGGTCTGCTGATGTTTGGGCGACGCGCTCCTCTCCTTCGGCCTCGTCAACCTCGTCTTCCTCGGTCTCGCTTGCATCATCGCTTTCACTCGTCCACTCGGAAGCACCCGCACCTGCCCCCAGCTTGAGCGGCCCTTCGGTGACGATGGCTCTCGTAGGCTCCTGCTCGGCTGACGGCATGAGCTGCCCTTCCTCTCCACCTCTGCCGCGGATTTGCTTGGCGCCGCCTCCTCCAGCGCATGCTTCTCGGCCTCTTGTGCTTCAATGTGCAGCTCTTCTAGGTCGGAGGGCGGCGCCCGCCCGTCATCAATCATGTCTTCATCCGCTTCTTTCTCCTCTTGCGGCGCTCTCTCCTCGCCCTGCTCTGTAGCAGAGGTTTCGGGACGAGGAGCGGGCGGAGCGGCGCTGAGGACGGCCAAGTCAGTGGTTACAACCTCGCCGGCGCTGGAGGCTGTGCTGGGTTTGCCGGGCGCTTCCAGCGGCGAAATTGCGGCGATGCCCAAGTTCTTCAAGCGCTTGGCGGCGTCCTGGACCACGTTCTCAAGCTCGCGCTTGCCCTGGGTGGTGGCTTCTTGTATCTCGCCTTTGCCCTTCCTGGTCTGGCGCCGCACAGCCTCCTGGCCGGCGTGCGCCGCCGCCTGCACCTCCTCGCGGGCGCGCGCCACCTCCTTGCGGACCTCCTCCAGGATGGCCTTGTTCTTCGCGCCGCGTGCTGGGTAGGGTTCGCCTGCTTCCAGAGCGCGACGCGCTCGAGCGCGGAACTGCTCTTCTGCTGTGCCAGTCACCATGGCTGCACGGGAAACGCAAACAGCTATCAAGTTGATGTTTTCACTGCTTTCCTACTTGAGCCCTTCCTTTTCCACTGTCAAAGAAACGAACACGACAAGCAGAGACTCAAGGTCAGAAGGTCATAAGGTCAGAAGGTCACACGTAGAAATGCGACCAGAGGTAGGAGGACGGGAGACCGCCGTACTATGTCCCAAGTCCCAAGGTCACGAGGCCAGGTCAGAAGGTCAGAAGGTCATAATGTCAGAAGGTCACAAGTAGAGATGAATGCATTGTTTGTGGGAGCGGGGCGCTTAACAAGGCCATCTCCCCAGTTCTAAAGCACCTCATGCGCAGGATGTGCGAACTTCAGCCATCAACCAATATCGCGAAACGAATAACCCTATCATGGCCATAATGATGAGGGTCGCAGAGCCAGGGTCCCGAGGAACAGTGTCGCAAGAGCCAGAAATCAGGGCTATGGCCACTAGGGTCATAAGGACTGGGGCCGCAAGGGTCATAAGGACGAGAGTCACAAGAGCCAGGGTCATAAGGACGGAATCGCAAGGGCCATAGGGTCCAAGGTCACAAGGGTCGTAAGGATGAGGGTCACAAGAGCCAGGATCATGAGGAGCAGAGTCATGAGGAACAGGGTCATAAGCGCTACGGTCATAGGGGTCATTAGAACTAGGGTCACAAGGATCATAAGGACTAGGGTCACAAGGGTCATAAGGAGCAGGGTCATAAGGACTAGGGTCACAAGAGCCAGGGTCACAAGAGCCAGGGTCATAAGGACGGAATCGCAAGGGTCATAAGGACTAGGACAGAATCGCAAGGGTCAGAAGGTCCAGGGTCACAAGAGCCAGGGTCATAAGGACGGATTCGCAAGGATCATAAGGTCCAAGGTCACAAGGGTCGTAAGCATCAGGGTCGCAAGAGCCAGGATCATGAGGAGCAGGGTCATAAGCGCTACGGTCATAGGGGTCATAAGAACTAGGGTCACAAGGGACATAAGGACTAGGGTCACAAGGGTCATAAGGACCAGGATCATAAGGACCAGGGTCATAAGGACCAGGGTCACAAGAGCCAGGGTCATAAGGACGGAATCGCAAGGGTCATAAGGACTAGGGTCACAAGAGCCAGAATCACAAGGACAGGGTCACAAGGGTCATAAGGAACAAGGTCACTAGAGCCAGTGTCGTGAGGGCTAAGGTCACAAGGGTCATAAGGACTAGGGTCACAAGAGCGAGGGTCATGAGGAATTTGGTCACAAGCGCTGGGATCATAAGGACGGAGTCGCAAGGATCATAAGGTCCAGGGTCACAAGTGTCGCAAGGACCAGGGCCACAAGAGCCAGGATCATGAGGAGCAGGGTCATGAGGAACAGGGTCATAAGCGCTACGGTGATAAGGGTCATAAGGACTAGGGTCACAAGGGTCACAAGAGCCATGGTCATAAGGACGGAGTCGCAAGGGCCATTAGGGCTAGGGCTTCAAGGGCCATAAGGACCAAGGTCACAAGAGCCAGGATCATAAGGACAGGGTCGCGAGGGTCAGACGGGCTAGGGTCACAAGGTTCAGTAGGCCTAGGGTCACAAGGGTCACAAGGAACAGGGTCACAAGAGCCGGTGTCGCGAGGAACAAAGTCGCAAGAGCCAGGCTCATAAGGACTAGGGCCACAAGGGTCATAAGGATTAGGGTCATAAGGACCAGGGTCACAAGGGCCAGGGTCACAAGAGCCATGGTCATGAGGCCGGAGTCGCAAGGGTCATAAGTGCTAGGGACACCAGGGTCATAAGGACCAAGGTCACAAGACGCAGGGTCACAAGGGTCAGAAGGGCTAGGGTCAAAAGGGTCATAAGGACCAGGGTCACAAGAGCCAGTGTCACGAGGAACAAGGTCGCAAGAGCCAGGGTCGTAAGCGCTATGGTCACAGGGGTCATAAGGATTAGGGTCACAAGGGTCATAAGGAACAGGGTCGCAAGAACCAGGGCCATAAGGACGGAGTCGCAAGTGTCATACCGCCCTCAAGGGACTGCCACAGTGCCACCACGGTGCCGCGCGAGCAATAAGGGGGGTTGTGGCTGATCCACCTCCCACCTCAGTGGTGGACAGCAGAGAGCTGCAGATAACTAAGAACCGGCAATCAACCATTTGCCTCTTTTTTATTAGCGGCTGCGCGTGAGCAATGTGGGGGCTTATGGGTTGACAGGCCCTAGCTGCCTCCGCGGCCCTTCGGCTCCAGAATGCCCATGCGTGTGCGATTCGCGCGCAATCCATTATTGTGCTTGCAAAGACATCAGCTATTCCATGGAACGCCACGCGCCTGTTTGCTGGCCTGCCTAACGCCACGCGCCTGCCTAACGCCACGCGCCTCCAGCTCTCGCTGAGCCCCAACCTCGCCGGGCGCTTCTTCGACGCCGCAGGGAGTATTGTAATGTATTGCATTGTCTCCCGCAGGGAGTATTGCCATGTATTGCCCCCCACAGGGGGTATTGTATTGCCCCCCCGCAGGGAGTATTGCACTGTCTCCCGCAGGGAGTATTGTATTTCCCCCCAGAAGGAGTATTGTTATGCCCCCCGCAGGGAGTATTGCCTCGCGCAGGGGAAGGACCCGTTGGTCCCCTCCAGCACGCGAGGTCGGTTGCAGCGCAAGCGCGCGCTAAGCGTGGTCTGCGCTCGGTAGTTAAACCCAACGCGTGAGTATTCGCCCCGCTAGGGCTACTCACTCAGCGGAGCCCCATCTGATCTTTCAGCTGCATGTGCGCGGGCGGTCCAGTGCGCGTCACCATACCGCTCCGAGCTCAGCAGGGGCTGTGTTGCATTTTCGCACGCTTCCTCCCGCTGCGGCCACTGTGGCCTCCGCGCGCAACAGCACCGAACCTTTTTGCATCGCGTGCTTTCGGTCATGTCCGCGACGCACCGAATCGGCTCACCTTGCCTGAGATACAGATGCGGCTCTTTTCGCTTCCCGTGCCGACATCCAGAGCAGACAGCGCAGTTTCTCATTTCCGTGTGGACAACGAGTGTTACGAGTGCAGAGTCCGCATCCAGACTTCACTTGGCTGTGCGGGTATGGGGCGCAGGTGGCACAATGGTGCTCCAACTTGGCTCAGTGCTTTGTGGGAACAAGGCGCACGGGCTTCCTTTGGAGAGCCACGTGGGCAAACTTACAAGCTCCCCCGTGAAAGCATCCGGAGGGATTATTGTAGAACCTGCAAGGCGGCACGACGTGCAGTCGGGGACACCGTCGCCCTTTCGTACACCTTCCATGGCGAAACCTGCTGCACGTCTCTTCTGGGGGCACATAAGGCCGCAGCCTCTCTTGGAAAGTCTCCAGCTCCTCGACGCTGCTGCGGAGCGTGGAAATCTCGGAGAGGTAGCCCTGCGTCGTCTCTGCTTGGCTTGCCTGGAGCGCATCGACCTGCGCTCTGAGGGCTCGATTCTCTGCTGCGGCGTTGTCTAGGATCTCTTCCTGATGCTGCTGTCGCCGGGCAGCCATTGCTGCGAGCCGCTCGTTCTCTAACGCCAGTCGTTGATTATCGAGGGCGAGGGCGTTCACTGCGTGCGACAGCGCTGCGCTGGCGGGACTCGTGGTTGCTGGCACGGGCGGCGGCAAGGCCGCTGGCAAGGGGGCCTCTGGCAGCGCCTGCTGTGCGTTCGTGTCCGGACTGGTTGGAGTAGGCCCCTCTGCGGAATCGCCCGGCAATACAGGAGTAGTGTGGGCACTGTTACTCGCGTCCTTCGCACGCTTCAACCTTTTTGGCTCCCGGGGCATATCATCGCTCTGGCGCTTGCCTGCAGAAGGTGCAGGCGTGTCGCACGACTGGCCGATCTGGGGAATGTCTGGGGCGCGCGCGCCGCTTTCAGCTGTCCCCTCCCTCTGTGCCATGACACTCGGGTACCTTAATCTCTCGCCTTGTGGGTGCGCTTACGTGGCTCACGCTTTGAAATTGAAGCGGATTTGCGCCAGCGGGTGCCTGCCGCAGCTGGGGGTGCTTTGCCATGCGCGGCGGTCACCAAGCGACGCCGAGAGCCACCGTGAAGATTTTTTTACGGAGGAGGCACGCGGATTGCGACTCATGCGTCAAGATAATCGCGCACTTCGCTTTTGACCAGTTGAAGCGGGTTCTCCGCGATCGGCGCGTAAGCAGGCCATGGCTTGAGCAGGTGCAGCTGCGTAAACAGGCGCCTGCTCACCTCCATGCGGCTTTGGAGTTGCAGCACGCGCGGCCTTTTCTCCGCAAGGAGCGCTTCGGGCGCCGTTCCACCGTCACTCACAATGTACCGGCGCTGCTGCATTCTGCAAGAGGCGCAACGCGCAGAGGGAGCAAGCGAAGAGGGAGCATACGCAAGTGCACGACTCAGTTTTTGCGCCGCATCCCCTCCATCCACCTGCGCTCGCACGTCCCTCTCCGCGCGACAGCCATGAAGTGCGTTGCGGAAAGCGTCGCGTTTTGCCATCCAGCGACTGGATGGATTCGATCTGGTGGGACGCCTGCCCCAGGACCAGACCTATGGACCTGTTGCAAGTCGGGAGACCACCGGTGGTAATCCCCCAGGTCCATGGACCTATGGACCCGCTGTGGGTCGGGATACCACCGGGCTTCAATCTTATTTATTCCTATGCGCCCCAGAGTGACGCCGCTCTCTTGTGCGGCCCTCTGCACCCTTTGCTGGAAACGCTCCCAAGAGCCAGGGTCTCGAAATAAAAATAATTGATTAGCAGACTCCAAACTACTACCACATTATTTTTATTTTTTCCACCGGCCCTTTCCAGGTGACGCAGTGTCCCTAATCACTGTGCTGCCTTGCCGCTCGCATCTCTACTTCCTGGAAACCTTTGTAGATGCCGGTCGCGTCTCTGGGCGATCTGTGCGTCGTGTCTTCCCTCGGAATCCGCACTCTGGACACCGGCGAGGCAACATGGCACTGATCTTATTGAGCCCTTGGGTGTGTGCCTCCATGTCATCGCAAAAGGGAGGCGGGGGCAACTCGCCCGTCCAGCCGCAGCCTTCGACTGGGCAGGTGAACGTATTCTTCTGGCACTCGCGATGCACTGGTTGGCTGCTTCCGAGACTATCGCACGGCTTGTAGCAAACCCGGCAGCGCGTCACAGCTGGGCGCCCCAATGCGAAATCCATCTGGTCGAGGTCCAGGGCTTTCAATGCGTCCACCGGACGAGCACCGTTGTGCAAAGCCCACAACGTCTTCATCTGGGCGAGAAGTTTCGGATCCAACTTCGGGCATGGAGGCACGGCTCCATGGATCGCGTAGAGAACCTTCATCAAGAGCCGTGGGAACGTCACGTCGCCACTAAGCTCCCGCACCAAGAAACCCAGTTCTGCCGCGTTTTCCTCGTTGGCGCTGGCGAACACCTGAAACGGTGCGCCGCCCCAGACGCAGATGGTCTGGCACCGAGGACCAGTAGCAGCGGCGGTCGCGTGCTCGCTCGCCTCTGTTTGCGATTGTTGCTCGGCGGCGCACTCGAAGAGGCCGAACCTCAGCACGCTCACCACGTCGCGAAGGTACCACTCCTCCTGCTTTTTGGCCAGCTGCAAATCG
Organism: Prorocentrum cordatum; assembly: GCA_963575745.1. Taxonomy (NCBI): domain Eukaryota; class Dinophyceae; order Prorocentrales; family Prorocentraceae; genus Prorocentrum; species Prorocentrum cordatum. Next base: position 232,340 of record CAUYUJ010015621.1, read on the forward strand.
GGCGCGCGATAATATACGGCTCTCCTAACAAGCGCGCCGGTGGCGCGGAGCGGTAGCAAATCCATGACGGGCAAAGCCTGCGCTACAGGGAACCAGATGTCAGTGTCCCGGTTGCTGGGGAAGCTTGGAGGCAAGGCTGTTTGGCGTACCATTGCAGGCGAAGGTCCTGCCAAAGTGTCCTTGACAGCACTCACTTTCTGTAGAAGGTTGTGATCACCAAGTTTGCTCCATTCGATGGCTTTTCGGCCCGAGCTCGTGGCCATCACCGGGTGGTCGAATTCACGCGTTGCTGCGGGCACCCGCAGGCTGAGCTCCTCCGCAGCCAGCTCGAGACGGGCGTCGAGCAAGTCGTCGCCGCGGGCGGGCGGCAAGGCGCTCTCGCGGCGCAAGGCTTCGAGAAGCTCCGCTGTGGTGCGTGTGTCTCCCCAGCCGAGGCGGCGCTGCATGAAGGGCGTCAGCGTCTCTAGTTGCTCAACATCCAAATGGCATTCGGGTGGCAGCCGCTTCCGGAGCCACTGCTCGACGTGAGCCGCCTTGGTCTCACATGCGCGCGTGAGAACAAGGAACCACGTCGTTGCTCCCTCCAGCGGCTCCTCCACTATGGCTGCTCCAACGATCTGTTAGGCGCCGCCGTGGGCAGCTCCCACCAAGTGCCGGGCAATCGCCTCCAACTCTCGCAAAGGCGCGGTATACCCTCTGACATCGTGATGAGGCGTAGAATCGCGGAGCGGGATGGCAAAGCTCTGGGGGGCACCGGATAGGGTGCAAGCAGGAGCCATGGAGAAGGAGGCGAAGGCTTGCTTGGCACAAGAGCTAGAGCCACGAGTTCTTGTGAGCTTTCGATCGCTGGCTTGCAGCAGCGGCGGCGAAGCATAAGGTATCTGTCCCACCGAGGGGCGACCTACTTTTCCTCGCGCGCGACCTGCGCCACAAGCCTCTCTCTCTCTCCCTACAATGCGACCGGCGCTCGTAGCGTTGCATGCGGAAATGTCGTCAACACGTCCAGGGCCTGATTGCATCCCTTCGCACTTGTGATGCACCGCATGCTCATACTCTTGGGTCTGCTCAACATAGACAGGTGTCCTAGAGCCTGCTAGCTTTCGGTTAAAACGAGAGCCCCCTGTGGGACGCTTCCCCACCAGGAGCTACCGCCTGGCCCTGGGTTACGCCATGGACTCCCGTGCCGCGACGCAGCGGAGGAACCAATCCAACGAAGTGCACAAGGCTTGTGACACGCACGCTCGAGCAAGAGGCTTCCTACAGAAATTAATGATTTTCCGGCGGCCCCGCGCGTAGAAATAGCACTAGCTAGCTTGTGCGAGAGGCTAAGCGCGTGGGGTGATTGCGCTGCGCAACCGATACCACAACGAAAAGAGGGGACAACCCCACATATACCATTCGGGTGCAAAATCTCACGCTATTTTGTACGAGCGCCCGGCTCATCGATGATTCCTTCCAATTAGAATGAATTCGCCCTTTTTATCAATTGCGACTTGATTCCCCCTTCGCACTTAATTCGCCCTTACGCCTTTGTGGCTTTGTCTTTTTCTGAATTAATGGTAATTCGCCTTCGCCCTTGCAACTGAATTAATTCAGCTTCGCCTTCGCCATTTGAATTCGCCTTTTGACAGAGCAGGCTCAGTATCCGCTGCAGGGGCCCCGCACATCCGCTGCAGGGGGCGCCGTATATTCGCTGCAGGGGCGCTGCATATGCGCTACAGGGCCCCGCCTAGAAGAGCCTTACCAGAAAATATGATTTCTGCCGTGCATGCGTGTGCTTACGTTTGCGGCCCAACGCGCGCGATGCATATGCACCTTTTTTGCGACGGAGCCCTCATCCACTGGTGTCCATAAGGTGTCGGCAGGGCACACGGACCTCAATGGAGTCGACGTCTCCGCGACGACACCAATAGGCTCTTCCGTCCGCAGTGTGTTGAAAGGCGTTTGCGCTTACCGCTGTGATGTGCGCGTGGCAAACCATGCGGCCCTGCCGCGTGCGGCGGGCCAGCTCGACAGTCGTGCCAATGAGCCTCTTGTCGATGGGAGGAGTCGCCGCAAACCAATCCTCCCACGGCCCTCGGGCTCTGTTTCCAGAAAATGGACCGTTCCACTGAAGACCCCCGAATATGCGCCCGAGCGTGGTGAGCTGGCGGCGCACAGTGTTCGGATTGATGGTGCAGTCTCCCACGTGGCCCGGTGCGGGATTGTCGCCCCAGGACTCCAGAAAGGCCTTCCATACATGCGCGGCCACCCCGCAGGGGACAACGCCTCCGTGGAAACTGAGAATGGATGCGACGACCTCGTGCGGCAGCAGCTTGTTCAGTTGGAACGGGAGGACCATTGCGACGAGAAGTGGGGGGCGACTTGAGACGAGCTTGAGCAAACGTGCTGAGCTGCGGAGCGTCCATGGGTACTCTCGCGGGAAGACGTGACGCAAGCGATGATCTGGATTAATTGCACATTGGCTCTAGCAGCACAGTCGGCCCGCGGATATTTTTCGCTGGGCATGCAAATCCAATTCCTTGGAAGCTGTACGCATGCAGTGTGACATCTTTTTCGTGTGCACTCATCGCGATGCGGTTCTTTTTGGGTGATGGCTACATCTGTGTTGACTGTGCTCCACGGACTGCTCGACAGAGCAGGGCTACTGACTGCGCTTCTCACTCACCGTGCATCAGAGAGGGCATGTCGAAACGTCGGAAGAAGAGCTGACGGCGCTGCTTGGGACCACCCTCGTGGAGGAGATAGATGGAGCCAGCATGGGCAGCCAGGGAGGAATATGCGAATGAAGTGTCGCTCACCTGGACACAAACTGGCCATGTGGCACCCTCATCTGCACTGAACCAGAGGTGGCCGTTTCGACGACCTGCGTCTGAGACCACATTGCTGAACACGTGCGTGTCTCCACATTTCACCAAACCCGCCATGAGGCCATAGGTGCTGTTTGTCGGCCCATCGGGTAGTGCGAGCACAGGCGCCGGCTCCGACCATGTGTGGCCGCCATCCGTGCTGGTGCTGAGCCACCTGCGCAATCGATGCTTCTTGGGCGTTCCAGGTGGAGGCCAGTGGCGGCAAATGTTCATTGCAAGCGTGCCGTCAGCCCGCTCGACGATCGCCGCCTCTCCATAGCCGAAACCGGGAACTTGGTCTGACGTCTGCCAGGTGTGGCCGCGGTCGTCGGAGTAGATTGCGTTGACGTAGTGCTGTGGCCACTGGCTCTTGCTCCCGCCGGGGCCATAGTTCACCCCGGCGTAAAAGCGCGCAGCCCGGATGAGCCTTCCCGAGCTAAGCGTGATGCCGCTCTCGTTCATGTGCAGGTCTGGTAAGTTTCCGCGGGAGTCTGGTAAGAAGGTGGCTGCCCTGCGCTGCCATGAAACGCCGTCGTCTGCGCTCACGAACACTATCTTCTCGGCCGCAGGGTGGCTGCTCTCCACAAACGCGATGAAGTGACCCGTGCGCGCGTCGTGGAGCAAGCCTCCGCCATTGATTCCATCTGCCACCTGTACAGGGGGCTCCCACGTCTCACCACGGTCTGTGGATCTCCTCGCCAACACTTGGCGCTTGCTCTTGACGCCCACGGTGCCCAGGGCCACCAGCGCGCCCGTGGGACTGGCGCAGATGTTGGGGAAGCGCGCCCGATCCTCGAACACGCAGCAGCCCACATCTTCCAAGGCGGGTCGCTTCTGCGGCGGACCGGCCAGCACATCGCCAGCGGCGCGTTTGCGCCCGGCGGGAGAGGAGCGCGGAGCACTGGCAGCGGAGTCGCCCATGCATTGAGGAAGCTGCTCCTTTATGCTGTCATAAAGCTCCCTTGCTTCTGTGGGTACGCGTATGAGGGGCCGTAGCTGGCGCACCATGGCAGTCGCTTCCTTAAGCGTCCGACACACGCCTGCAGTCACCAGGTAACCACAAACGATGCTGGCCGATCGGTGCTTGCCAGCTTTGCAATGTACAACAACGGAGGTGCCTGTCGCTCGTGAGGTACGGATGAAGGCCAGTGCCTCCCGCAAGTGAGCGAAGGTGATGGGCTTGTTCTTGTTCAGCGGAAGGATCTTGCGAGGAGCGCCAGCCACTTGGGCCGCCTTCGGTGTGCGGGTCATGCAAGAGAGGACGGCCAATTGCGCCGCCTCCTCCGGGAGCTTACCGGCCTTGAGAGGGCCTGTCCCGCACAAGTACAAGCCGCCAGTGGAGCCCGTACGTACCAGCACTTCGGTGATGACCTGCGCCATAGCAGCGCAAAGGAACACACAAAAGGCTTGAATCAAAAAGCTACAGATATCCAGAGATGCTTGACGCGAGGCGTGTGAGCAAGCAACGATCTGGATCACTTGCGCGAACTGCAGGTAACGGCGCATAGCACGCAGCAAACTGCATGCGCACCTACGACTCCGCCTCGATGGACGCGTTGAGCGCATCCACTGCAAGACGGCACGTAACTTTTTTGCATACGCTCTTGGGTCCTGCTCTGTCACAGGTGGCCCTCTTACGCAAGAGCGCGTTTCAAAAGGCACTCCCCGTAGACATCGCAGCTCTGGAGGCGGATGCGCTTCTTGGGGGGCTCCTGCTGAAGACATCCCTCGCAGAAGCCCCGGCGCGAGAGGTACTGCACGCTCGACTTGAGAAACTCGAAGGCGTCCTTGACACCCATCGGCGTGTCGGGGAAGGTCTCGAAGTGGGTGACGCATGGGTCTTCCACTGACGGCCGGGCTCATGGATAGTCTACGACGCCCCTGTAGCACAACACTTCCGCATGTAACTCACGGCGTTCTTCTTTCTTCTGTTTTCGCGTGACATGGTTGAGCACGACAACAATCTTAGCAAATCGAGGAATGCTGGTGAGGGTGATTTCGATGCGGCCATACTTGCGAAGCTGGTAATCCAAATCCTCCATGAGCTGCTTGGACCAAGGGACGCCCGGAGCTAACTCGGTGAAGTTGGCGACCTTTGGGGCGGCATCTCCAGGCATCTGGCTCAACTGCAGGGGCAGAGCTGCCGAGGCCCCCCCTGCGGCGGTCGACTCTGCTGTGGGCATGGAGCCGGACGCATCTGCGGGCTTCTGTGGGAAAGAGCTTATGCGAGCTGCCTCCATCTGCGCAGGAAGATGGAGAACGAGATGCACACTGTCAATCGCTTGAGAGCTTTCATGGTGAGCGAATGCACGGCTTCGGCATTCTACGCTGGCGTGCTCGGCACAAGGGGGCTGCAGCAGCTGTTTCCTACCAGGCATGCAGGCACGGCCACATTTTTTGCAACAAGAGCGTTCCCTGAAAGGGGCTCTGTCAACAGCGCGTGCTGAACATCTCACGCATCATGCGGGTCAGTCGCGCTGCTCCTCGCAAGCGTCCGTGACGCGTTGGCGCTTTGCAGTTTTCTCAACGTCGGATGGGATCCGACGCGCCTCGCCAGCAGCCTCCCTGAACGTTTTCTGCGCGGGGTTGACAAAACAAGAATCCACTGTGCGAAAAACCCAGGATACTCGCAAGTCCTTTACCTGTGGATCTCGAGGCACGCCGTGACCAAAGCGTTTGTTGACGTCTCCCTTTAGGATGTAGAGATCTCCGGGCTGCATGGGAAACTCCGCCAGGATGTCCATCTCGGCGCGCTCCACTTTGCCAAGGCTGGCCAGCGATGTCACCAAGAAGGGTCGCACAGCTCCGAGCGAAACGTTGAAGATGCGGCTGGCGGTCTCCACGCGTCCACACGAGCCTGTGGTTATTTTCTTGTCTTGATGGACGGGAATGTAATTAGCCTTCCCGTTCCAATAGTAGGTGGCCATGGCAAGGTTGGCTTTGGCCCCAAATTGCGTCTCGATGAAATCCATGACGGCGCGGACTGGCGGAGGAATCTTCTCGATGAGGCCATATGACTGCCGCTCTTGACCCCAGCGGTAGAGGGGATATTCGCCTCGTTCGTTTGGGTCGGCGAAGTTGATCTTCGGGCGGGTCTTGAGATCATGACCCCAAAATTTGACGAAGTAAGGCTCACGTGTGAGCGTGTACTTCCATAGGTCGTGGCGCAGCTTCTCTGGCAACCAATTTGCGCGGTAGCCGGCCCTGATAAGTTCCAGGTCCTCTGGCGTCGCCATGACCAGCCGTGCGCTATAGCAGTTCAAAAGGCTTGAGCAGCTTCCATTCTGCGTGCAGGGGGCGCGCAGGAATGCGATCGGGTGGGGGGGGGGGGATGCGCAAATGAAGCGATGGAGGCAACGCAAAACACCAACATAGTGCGCCTTTGCCCGAGATGCTGCACGCCAGCGCTTTTTTTTTCTCCTCAGCAGGCCTGTCGCCATACTGTTTCGCACGGCCCCACCAAAATGCGATACGCGCGCGGAGGCTGCCTACGCTAACACGCGCCATGCTGCTATTGTCGCTCACTGCTTGTGTTTGTTGAGGAATTGAGTGGCTCCGACTATGGCCTTGGCCTCGCCTTGCTCATGCTCCCCCCTCGCGCACTCGAGGCAGAAGAAGCGCTTCATCTCCTTCTTGCCATTCCTCAAAGCATCGGTTTCAGAGGCGTCGCGGCCACAGACGGTGCAGGGTACGACCGCGTCGGCACATCCTGTGCAGACTTGCTTGGTTTGCACCCGACGATGCTTAGCCACGGTGGCGCCCGCCGTCCAAGAGGCATCGGAAATGTAGCAGTCGCCCTTGTAGCGGGTGATGTAGGCGCCTTCTGGCACAGGCTGCTCGTCCTTGGGCGTCTGGAGGTCATCGGCGTCTCGCTTCGGCCTCGGCTTGCTCTCCGCGCCAACTACAGCGGGCGCCGCGTTGGCGAGACACCGCAGGGGCTCCCGGACATCCTCGAGATTCGCACGCAATTCCTGGACGGCCTCCATCTGCTCGAAGAACATGGACCAGGCGTGCTTGTTCGCCCGCCTAAGGGCGTTGGCCTTGGCCAACAGCTTCCTGTGGCCCTCCCGTGTGAAAGGAAAGGCGGTCTCGGTGAGGTCGTGGGCTGCAGCCATGGGTGGACAGTATATGAGGCAGAGATGCACTCGACAAGACGCGCTCTTGAGTCTTGCAAAAATGCTTCTTAAAGCAATCTCTGGGAGGCTTGCGCCGCGTGGTGCTACACATGAAGTGGCCTTGCTCAAACCTCTCGCACAGCGCTTGTCGAACGCATGCTTCACAAGTGGATGCGCCTGCGCAAATTCCGACAGCGCTCTTCCTTGGCGCCTTCGTGCGCGCACGCATAACATTACTATGGCCTCCATTGCTGAGCGCCGCGCGCCAGAGCATGTATCTCGCATCCGCTCTTTCATTGCTCGTCTAAACAATCAGGAAGGCGGCAAGACCTCCATGGCTCGCTTTGAACACGTTTCTGGCGCGCCCCTGTCCATTTGGCAGGAAAACCCTCTGGTGTGGCTCGCATGACGCGCGCTGGCTGCAGACACACCCAGCGCCTGAATGCATTGCTCTGCTGCTGAGACGCGGCATTTCTGCATGTATTTCCTGGTGAGTGAGCTTTCGGTCACGCCACTGGCGCCTCGGGTTCGCCGTCCTCTCTGGAGCAACCAGCTGGCATGGGGCGGCTGTTTTCGATCGTTCTTTGGCGCATATGTACCTACAGCGAGGACGTTCCCTGGTTCTTGGCATCGCGCGCCGCGTTTTTTTTTGCTGTGGGGGGGCTTAGCCAGCACACGAGAGAGGAACCACAGACAAGAGGAGGAGGGCAGCCTGATCACGGGAGCGGAGACATGTATGCTGCTTCGCTTAAGCCTACTGAACATGTTTGCTGCGACGCCGCCGTTTTTTCTTGACAAGCGCGTGTACTGTCGGCGTTGGGGCGCTACTCATTTGGGTGCGTCCACAGGGAAGGTGCGGAACGTTGCTCCGACGAGTGCCTGCTCGACAGCTGTAGTCAACGCCTCGTCCTCCAGGTACCAGACGCCCCTGGCACCCGCGACGTTGGGCACAGGCTGCTCGAACTCGATGCTCCACGCCACGCGCTGGCCCCACTTTCCGCAGTGAGCCCAGGGATCGTTCAGGCCCTCGGCCGCCACAGGCTCTTCGAGGCCCATCCAACCATAGATAGCTTTCTGTGGACTGGCCCCAAAGGGTGGGTGAGCCGACCACTCTCGATCTAGCATGTCCTTGAAGGCCTGCTCCGTGCCGGCGCCCACGCGCACCAGGAAGGGGCCGGCTGGGGTTCTCTTCTTGCGCATCTCGTACTTCTTGATGTTCCGGAGCAGCGCCGGCGCCAGCAGCGCTTCCTTGAGAGTGATGCTGCGGCGACCCAAGCGCGTAAGGCGACCACTCTCGTCGACGACCCCCAGCGGCTGCAAGATCTCCGTGAGCGTGTCCGCCGTGATCTTAAGCTCGCGGGCCGGTGTGAGGGAGAAGGCCGGCATCCGTGAGTCAATGGAAGATGGGCTCGTGTCCCCAACACTGGTCGACACGGTGCTGGGGTCGGTGGCCTTCGGAACGAGCTGCCGTTTCTTGCTCCTGCTCTGCGCAAGGTCCCGGAGCCGCTCCTGCAACTCCTCGCATGTCACCACATCGGTAACACTTCGGAAAGAGGCGCTGCCCGATACGCCGGCGACGCCGCTCTCCTTCATCACGCAGTGCTGCGTGACGAGATTCGTGTGCAGCAGCATGATGACGATGTCGAAGGGTTGCAGGACCTCGTCAAGGATGAACTTGTTGTTCGCGTCATCCCTCACCTGGAGCCGGCGCTCGCCGAAGAGGCGCATGATGGTGAGCAGTCCCAGCCTGTGAAAGTTGGCCACCGCATCGCTGTGCCAGCCGATGCCGTCTTGGCCGATGGTGTATTTCCTGAGCAGTGCGGTGTTGATCGGAGGGAGGCCGCAGCGCTCCAGCGCATCGCTCAGTCGCGTCGTGATCTTGAGCAGGCTCGGCGACACGTCCTGGACGACGCAGGTGCTGGCGAAGCGCTCCACGGAGCCGCCCCCATAAACGTTGGTGAAGACACCGTCCTCCAAAGGCGCGCTCTGCGCGAACATGGTCTCGTGGGGCTTCCGGTGCACGCCTGCTCCGCCCACAGCAGCGTGGTCACCGCTGATCCAACCGGGCCTGCCCTGGACGATGGCGTCGCCGGGGGCATAGGTAGGGATCTCGAGGAGCCTCTTGCTCAGCTCGTCGCAGTCTGCGCCTCTGAGGGCGCGCATCTCCAGCACCCTGGCGGCGGGAATCTTGAAGATGCCCCGCGCCGGGCCGTCCGCTCCGTGCTGGAAGTCCACGAAGGCCTCCAGGAATGCGGCCATCTCGGGCGAGTCGATCGTCGGGTAATCCGCGGGATCCGGTGGCGCGTCGCCCGTGGTGGTCAACTTGCTTGCCCTGCGCTTGGGAGGACGCGTGCCAGTAGAGGCCGCCTTTCGGACAGCGGCTTCGGCGGCCTTCTCTTCCTTCTCGGTCCGCTTGCGCATCTTCTCACGCTGCTTCTCCACCTTCTGCTCGGCCTCTTGCCTCCTGATCTCCTCGGCAAGGATCTTGAGGCGGAGCTTCTTCTCTTCGTGCGGCGTGCCGTCGCCCGCCTCGACGCGGCTGGCAAAGGCCTCGTTCTGCGCTTTTCGCTTCTCTGCCAGCGCCTCGCGGCGCTGCGCGACTTCGATGGCCTCCTTGGCGGAGCCTTCTTGAAAAGCTACGAGCTTCTTCACATTCTCGTTGGTCTCGCCCACCTGGGGGGCGACGTGCTCGCGGAGATGTTCGCTCACTTCTCCGAGGGTCTCCTGGACTTCCTGATGTTGATCGATGACCGTCTCCTCGAAATCCACATCCCGTATTTCCCAATTGTTTCGACCGGGGACCCTTGCGCGGATCATCTGCTCTTCGTATTCCACCGCGGCGTCGAAGGATTCGAACCTCTTGGGCGTGACGGCGTCCGGCTCGAAGTCGATGGATTTATCGACGCGAAACTTGCCCGGGTTTCGCGTCCAGAAGCCATCTTTCTCGATGTAGTACTGGTCTCGCCGGAACTTGAGTTTGCGCTGCTCTGGCGGAGACAACGGCTTACGAGGCGGCTTCTTCTCCATTGTGGTCGCCATGCCCGCAGGTCAGATGGTGGCCGAAGCGCCTTTGAGCAGGAATGGGGCCGTCAAAGCGCCGATGCTAAACAATGTAAGCTTAAGCCAGCAGCAAATGCGCAACCTAAGCTTTCAAACAGCGCGTCGTTTTAAACAGGGTGTTTTAAACAAAATGTTTTAAACAGGGTCGTTTTAAACAGGGTGTTTTAAACAGGGTCGTTTTAAACAGGGTCGTTTTAAACAGGGTCGTTTTAAACAGGGTCGTTTTAAACAGGGTCGTTTTAAACAGGGGTGTTTTAAGCAGGGTGTTTTAAACAGGGTGTTTTAAACAGGGGTGTTTTAAACAGGGTGTTTTAAACAAGGTCGTTTTAAACAGGGTGTTTTAAACAGGGGTGTTTTATACAGGGGTGTTTTATACAGGGGTGTTTTAAACATAATGTTTTAAACAGGGTCGTTTTGAACAGCCTTAGCGCGACATTAGTGCGACATTAGCGCGACATTAGCGCGACATTAGTGCGACATTAGTGCGACTAGCGCGACATTAGTGCGACTAGCACGACATGAGTGCGACATTAGTGCGGCATGGCGCTGCAGTGATTGGATGCGCGCTCTTACGGGCCGCCCTGCGCTCCGCATGCACATTTTTCGCGCACACCGACAGATGCGAGCAGTTCACAATACACGAATGCGATAGATTCGCTTTCCCCGACTTTTCCACACGCGCCTTCGCGCACCTGTCCTGTCAGAGGCGCACTCCCTTGCTACACTAGGTGGCCAACAGCGCCTGACGAATATCGGCTGCACCTGCCGCCAGAGCTCGGCGTAGCCTTCATAAGGCTGGCGGCGGTGCGGGCGGCCTTCTGGCAAGACGAGCTTGCGGAACTCGCAAAGCATGTGCTCGACGTTCTGGGCCGCCAGCGGGCATAGGCCGAGCTGCTCCAGGTTCTCGACGATCCCGTGGCGGTCCCGCTTCTTCAACGCATCCGGAAGTGCACGCAGAAGCTGGTCGAAGACGACGTCGGCCGCTTTGCCCCAAGGCATCTTCACGGCCTCGCGCGCGGCCCCTGCCTCCGCGCCGTCGAGCAGCCATAGGCCCAGCTGTGCGAAGTCGCCCAGGTCCCGGCGATTCCAGTCGCAGAGGCGCGGGCCCGCCACGGCCAGGAGGCGCAACACCATGATCTTGCGAAACGCTGGGAGCCCCAGGCTCTGCAAGCTGTCAGGGCGCCCATCCTGGAGGCTCTGCATGATGCCGGGGATTCTTGGCCGCCAGCTCCTGCGCCAGCTCCTGCGCCAAGCGACCGCAGGCGTCGATCTCGGGCCCGGCGACCAGCAGGCTGCGCACGCCCTGCTTCAGATGCGCAGGCACGACTGCCTTGGCGCCGGGGTAGTGCTGCTCGTGGCGCGCGCGGAAAGCCTCGGGCGTCGGCGGCCGCTCCACGCTGAAAGGGCCGAGCTTGCCCAATTTGCGCCAGCTCGGCAGGATCGTCTGCCCGAGGGCGACGTTGTACAGCGCGTCTTCGGTGACGCTGCCATGTGAAAGGAAGTCGCGGATGAGGTGCATGGATGTGGTGTCCGTCAAGAAGCTGACCGTGCAGTGGGCTGAATTCTCGTAGGCATACGCCATGCTCGGGCTCAGCGCGCGCAGCTCGCCTAGATACTCCTGGAAGACGGCGGCGTCGAGCTGACCCGTGCGCTGCAGGAAATCCGCGGCAAAGGTGAGCATCACGGCAGCGAACTCGTCCAAGCGCGGCAACTCTGGAACGGGGCGAGCTTCCGCGGTCGCGTCGGCTGCCTCGTCGGTGCTCTCCTCGTCGCGTTCTGGTGGACAAACGCAGCACTCCGGGCACACTCCGCCCAGCAATTGACCAGAAGGCCCCTCACAAGCTAGGCACGGACCATCCTCCATTTCGCCTTCCTCCTCGCTGCTCGGCGTTGTGTGGAAGGCGCTGCCCACCTCACTGGGTGTGGTGGCAGTGGAAGCGTCCTCTTTGCCACACGCGCGGAGGAACTTCCTCTCGCGCTCGAGGCCAGCCGCCACCGTTGCGGTCACGTCCTCTTGGCGCCGCTTGCGCAGCTCGGCCTTGACCAGCGGCGTGTCGGGCAGCCGAAAGAACACGATGCGCTTGGAGATGGCGTGCTGGAGCTCCACTGGGAATGTCCTGAACTTCTTGATCCAAGCGTCGAAGGGACGATTGGTGGAGATGAGCTGCGGCGCGGCCGCGGGCAAGGCCATCTGGCTGCCGCCCGGCATATCTATGGTTCCCCCCCCCATCTTTCACATTGAGGAGGTTCACCAAATACTCCTCCAGCGACTGCCTATGCCCGTTGGGGTTGCCCTTGGGCGCGTAGTCCTCAACAATCCTAGGCACGCCTTGCTTCAGCAAACCCTTGCGGTGAGCCGAGCGCATCCCATTCACCGTGCCTGCGCAGAGGTAGTAAGGCTGATCCTCCTGGTAGCGCATGGCAAGCGTGCGCGCGGTGCCGTTGAGAACGGCCGTCTTCCCCGAATTGGAATCGCCAAAGATCACGGCGGTTCTTTCCAGGTGCTCCGGGGAATTCAGCCAATGCAGGAACGTCATTGTCTGGGCGCCGTCTTCCGCAGACCAGGTCTCGCCAAGCCACGTCTCCACGTCGACAAAGTCCGTGGGCATGTGGAGGCCATCCATCTCAACGGGCCTGTAGCAGGCGTCCTGCAGAATGTCAGCGGTCGCTTTGTGCTCCTTCTTATCTGCGGAACTGAGCTTGTAAGCCTACTCTCACCCAGAGAGGTCGGATATTCCATATCCCTGTATTTCCCATTCCATGGACGTGTGGCTCAAGTGCCTACCAACCGCACGACGTGTGGTTCTCTTGAGGAAGGAATAATCCCCATAAGCATATTACAGTACATTTGATTACCACTCTATTTGGGTGACCACATTTCCGTGGAATCTTTTTCCAGACAGAGGCGCGGCCTCTCTCTGTGCCGTTTGACCAGGACTCTTGGACTTACAAGAGTGCGTCAGATAAAAAGAACGCTTGCTTAGTTGTTGATATAAATAGCAAAGCACGAGATCGTAGATCTCTTAGCTTTCCGTCGAGTTGCCTGTAGTACACGTCACACACTGCGTAGCTTACGTGAGGTTGAGTCGATCCCATTAACCATGGATCCATTCGCTCCCATCGAGGATGTTGTTTTCACGAGTACCGATTTAGTCTCTCTTCAACTGAGTAATAATCAGATCCAAAGATCAGACCCAGCCGAGAGGGTTATGAGCCCAAGTGAGGTCAGTCCAAGGACTGCCCCTACAGTGTATCTTGATGGCTTCATGTATGGGTGCATCGGGACATGCGCATGGTGTCTCGACTATGCCGAGGAACTGTATGTCTGTGCGGGATGTGGTGGATATGGCCACATCAGGTGCAGGTCCAAAAGTCAAGGAATTCACAGTATGGAAGAAGTGAATGGAGTTTTGTTCTGTAGCAATTGTGCCAGGAACAAGTTGCTGGAGTTTCGTGAGATCACAGATTATCATGAAAAGGCCCGTTGGCGCACACGTCACATGCATCAACTATGTGCTCTGAAGGACAAGGCTGAACACGCCGAGAATGTGTCTAGGACAGTAGGGATAGCAATCACGACAACTGCTGCTGTTGCCACCTCAGCGGTTGTTGGGGTGGCGAGCGGTATTGGTCAGGCTGCACAAATGTTTATCTCTTCCGGGCCTACCACACCCCGATGTGAGACTCAGTCTCAGGAGTTGATTGATTTGCATGAAACGGTGGATTGGAGCAAAGCTCCTCCATCGGGACGCCCAGAGTCTGTAAGGGAGGACCTTGAGATTGCTCAGGCCCGCCCTGATCAACTGCGACCTCAGGAAGCACCCTTGGGGGCCAGCACTCCATGCCCCAAATGCATTGGGAAGGATCCTACAGCCCATCACAACTTTGATGGTGTTACTTGCAAGAAGTTCATGCCAGCATCCGTCTGGCATGAGGACCGCATTCATGGTAGGTCACAGCCTGGGCTTTCCACCCCAGGCACAGCCACTTCCATAGGACAGGCTACCAGTTCGAGCTGGATCAATGTTCCTCCGGCAGAGGTCCCTCCATTGCCTACCCAGGAGATGCCTCATGCCTCCGTCTCTCCTCAAGTTCTAGGCCCTGCTCAGCACTTTCAGGATGCTCAGTCCCCTGATAAGAATAGTTTGAGTCCGTCCATGCTCCATGAGCTGAATGGTCAGCTTGAGACGGGATTAGTTCAGAGACCAGGAACGGGGGAGACTCTACCAAGGCAAGCTGAAGTTTTGATTCAATCTGCGGGGCAGTCTCCTGAATCTGGGGCACCTGCAGTTCCAAACTCTTTTGGGAGTGCGCGAAGTCTTGACGCCACTCCAACCAATTTTGGTATTCCTCCTCCTTTGCAGGCAGTCTCCGGGGCTCATGTACATAAATATTCGCCTCCGGGGCTTCCTCCACCATCCGAACCTCCACCTGGTAATCCGGTAGTGGTGCCTCCTATCCACTTGCCTCAGGGACAACAGTGGGGTTCGTCACGAACAATTCAGCAAACTCATGCTTCTGGCCACTATAATCACCAAACAGTGGGTCCAGAGGATCTCAGGGTTGCCATACGTGAGCTCAATGCAAAGGTCCTACTCGTTGAGACACTACTTTCCCGTCTTGAGACCGGCTTTGATCAGATGCAATGTGATATTTGTACTATCAATGATCGCCTTGATTCGGAAGGAGCCAGCAGGCCCCGCTTCCATGCGGAAGACGACGATGAAAGCAACTCTGTGGGTGACCCCTTCGCTCAGGACGCTGACGACGGGGATCAGAGTAATGTTGAGTCGCCTTCTGATCATCAGCATGATGACCACGAATATGCCATGCCTACTCGTGTGCAAAATATGGGAGACTTGGTTGCCCAGCAGGGCAGCATAATTCCTACCGCTATGACGTCGCAGGTCACATCACAGGCGACAAGGGGGAGAGTTGCGGATGCTTCAGAACTGCCCCCTGGGAGCGATGATGAAGGAACCCAGACGCAGTCAGCTATGGTCCCGAGCTTGACGCCCAATAAACTGCTAGGGCAAGCCATGACGGACGCTGAACTCATTTCATGGTTGGCAGGAGAGCTCGAAGTTGTCAAACATAAGTTGTTCCATCGACCCAAACCTGAGGGTGCGGACTCAGGGGCAGCATTTACGCCTCCAGACACTTTGACAGACCTAAGGGCAGGCAGTATGCTTGTCCCTGGAAGATCTCTTGCGATAGGGACCACGGAGATGCCGCCTCCATCGGCCCCGTCGTTCAATGAGATAAAAACGATACAATCCACATTGTCGACTATGTCCAAATTTCCGACACTGATCGAAGGGGATTTGTCCACACGGGCAGAACGTCTCCACCTTTGGCGTACTCAGGTTGATATCACCATTGTGCCGCTGGGAACCCCTGTCATCTTGTGGTGGCAGTGGATCTGGGCGAAGGCAGAAGAATCATATGTAAAATATATGGCTGCATCATATTTGCACAAAGAACAGATCACTCCGAGTGACAGTCTGCCACTGGCTTGGCGACAAATGGACTCGTTTCTTCGCGTCAAATTGCTCGAAGGTGTTCCTCAGAAGGTTCACAACTATATCACCGAAAGGATGAGCAATGGAATTGTTGATGACACTCATGTCGTATTGTTTTACATTCTCAAGATGTTTGCACCAGGAGGGATTCGTGAGAAGGAGTACCTCACTGACAAGGTGAACAGTCCACCAGTATGTGTTCAACCTGACGCTGCGAACAGACAGTTTACCAAGTGGAAGGGGTATCACAAACGTATGGCCTTCATTGGTTGTTCTCCACCAGATTTGGAGCTTACTTTTCGATCCATGTTGTCGATTTTCCACAGCGTGTTTGAGAGAGAAGAGCTAGGGGTCAAATTGATTTGGGAACAACTGAAATCTGAACACGGCATTCCACATACTTTGAGTAAGGCTGGTTTTTTCACTGTTGCGGAATTTGCAAAATCACACTTGGAGCATCTGAGTCTCAAACACGCGACTGGTCTCAATACCAGTCTGCCTCCGACTGAGACCGAAAAGGCTCGTAATGAACAGCAGCGTAAGCAAGAAAAGGATAAACGAGATGCCGCTCGAGAAGCGAGGGTCAGCAGGGCTGAAGTTCCTCAGGGCAGTGCCAAAGCCCGTTCAACTCCTCCTAATCCAAAAACCAATCCCAAAAATAATCCTAAGAATAATCCCAAAGGGGGAGATCAGGGGAATCAGCAGCCACCTAAGGGGCAGCAGCCACCGAAGGGGCAGCAAGGTAATCAACAGCCTCCCACTCAGCAACAGCCTCCACAAGGCTCGGCAGCCACCGCACCTCCAAAGAAGACCAACAATAATATGTCTTCCACCATTAACGGGTGGCGGCCTCATTGCAGAGAATGGAAGGCGGGTTGGTGCCATCGAGGTGTCCATTGCAACTTCAAACATGAAGGTTTTGATAAATCAAAGAACCCTGATAAATGCGTCTATTGCGGCAAGAATAATGATCACAAGCAGACTGAATGCAAAGTAGCGGGCGCCCCCAAGGATCCCAAGAAGACTGAGAATTGGAAAGCATATCGTGACAAAGCTAGGGCGCAAGACCCTAACTACAAATCTCCTGCCCCCAAGAAGAAAGTGCAGTTTGATAACAAGGATGGGGGGAGGAGGCGCTCGCGATCCCCTAGTAAAAGTAAAGGAAAAGGGGGTGGCAAGGGACAAGATGATCAAGCCCCTACGGCCAAAGCGTCAATCTGCCACACCGAGCTTGCTCGAGTGGCAGCGGCCAATGATGGGATAACTGGTCAGTTCCCGCGTGACACTTGTGTTGGCCTTGATACATGGGCAAATGTGTATTTCATTCACGTCAAGCCAGGCACACACAAAGACATGAAGTTCGAGGATAAGATTGGCCTTGCATATGAAACAAATAAGGAATGCCATGGTCATAGAGAAGTAGGGAAGAATGGCATGCCTCGTTGTTTTGTTCCATGGGTGCCAGATGGCAAGAACATTGACTCGTTTCCTGGCGGGTTCCTGCGGGAAAGGGGATGTGATGTTAATTTGGGTGATCAGTCATGCATAATCACTCCCAAGAAGGGCCGTCACAAAATTCAGTGGTGGGGGAACTTTCCGTACCTCACAAGATCGACAGCATCGAAGATCATTGCAGAGCTTCCACCCACCGATGTTCCAGGTCGGTTGGGGGTTTTGCCGGACATGCCAACCGTTTGCATGGTAAGCAGGGTTGATGCTGCAGTCACCATAAGGAAAGATCTGGCACACTTGAAGAGCTCCATGGACCAAAAGAAGTTCTCAAATGTGTGTTCCAAGTACAAAAATCTGCCTGATAACTACTATCGCGAAGACACCAGTCAAGTGGTAACACCGGAGAATATCAATTCTGATTCTGGTTTCCGCGACCCCCAGGACGATAAGAAGACAGTGCATTCTAATGGTCTTCATAAAGTACTTGGGTGGTTCACATATTATCTATGGGAGTGGTGCTCAGGGTCTGCGGCCCTCAGCAACTTCTGGCGGGGGGAGAACATCTCACATCTGCCACCAATTGACTATCGCTATGGGTGGGACTTAGCTAACCCTACTCATCAGAAGCAGTTGGTAAATTGCCTGCTAACAGTGGGTGTACTTTGTTTGTTTGTGGCTCCTAATTGTGCACCGTGGGGGCAACATTCCCGCACGATTGCCGCGGAGGAGCGAGAGAGGAAGCGACTAGAGGAGACGGCAACACTAACTTTCCTTGCTGTTGCCTGTTTTTTCCAAATTTTGTTGGGTCGCAAATACATTGTGGAAAATAATGGATATTCAGATATCTATGCCAAAAGTCCATTAATGCCATTGCGAATGCCGCCCTTGCAACATGACATGGGCCTCTTAGATCAATGCTCTTGTTCTGAAGTGAAGGAAGAGTGTGGGACATTAGAGGGAGAATACATTCGAAAACGCACGCATTTTCAGCTTGGCAATGGGGTTGCCACCGATTTGAATGTTCTATGTAATGAGAAACACTCGCATCTTCATTTGAGGGGCAACACTCGAGCTGCAGCGTCAGCTCAGTATCCAGTTGGAGAGTGCCGGCGTATCACAGCCGATGCACTAAGGCAACCTATTAGCGTATTAGGCTCAGAGTCTTCTCCTCCCAGTGACCTGAAAGGGGGGAGTATGCACCAACCGTCCTTGCAGCAGCAGTTAAAAGAAGCAAAAGGATTCTCAGAACAGCTATGTATTATGAAGAAACTCGCCCAGGAGCGAGGCCTATCTGAGAATTGGGATCAGATCGTTCTTCCCTGGCTTAAACTCATCCAGTTTGAAGATCCCAAGGTCACAGCAAGTGCCGAGAGTTCCCAAAGGGGACCTCAGGTGAAGTCAGTAGGGGTTGGTGAGTCTGCTTCCAGATCACTGGTGAGCAGTGTCGCCAACACATGTCAGTGTTGCAACTTTTCAATTCTAGGTGCTCCCGTGCCTGTCCGCTCGGAAGAGTCGAGACAGATGAGAGTGAATACCGTCACTGTACCACAGGGTCAGAGGACGAAGATTGAGGACTACGTTGTGCCCCTAGATGACAGTTTTCCTTGGCAGCACGAGAAGTACTCGCCTAACAGTAGTGTCTGGCAGGCAGCTGCCCAGAGAAGGAGACAACACCCTCGGCGCACCAACAAACAGTTGGGTACCATGAGTGTGGACTTGAGTGGGCCCCACGAGCCTGCCCCAATTCCAGGCTATACCGTAGGACAGAAGTATGCGAGATACTACATGGTAGTCACAGTAAGGCCTGATGACACTGCGCAGAATATTCACCATGTTGCATGTCAGACCACTGAGGGACCTGAGGTTCCACCCAGTGCTGCGCCAGTGATCCAGCCACCGGTAGTCTTAGACCTGGAGGAGGATCCCCCTCTTCATGCGGAGGATAAGCCACCGCTCTTGTACACTGCTTTGTTGACCTCCAAAGATGAGGCTGTAAGAGAGATTAAGAAGATTGTAACACAGATTCACAATGATCATGGCAACATGCCGAAGGAAGTCCTTTTCCGTTCACATGCAGATAAGGGTGGCGAGTTTGACAACGACCACCTGAAGGGCTGGCTCCGAGAACAAGGAATCCATCCCACGTTCACTCAGGGTCATGACCCGAATGCCAATCCCGCTGAGAACAGTGTCTCAAGGATTGATGGCCGGGCTAGGTATCTTCTTTGCGGTAATAGGTTCACCACCAACTGGTGGGGTGTATCCGTCATGGCTGCCTCCCAGCTTTTCAGAGCCGACCAGGGTCTGGAGGAATACCCTTCGATCCCATTCGGCACTAGGATCATGATGGCTTTAGATCCGAAGCCCAAGAACAAATGGGCTCCGAGAGCTGAGCCAGCAACGGCGTTTGGCCCTTGCGAGAATGTCTCAGCTGCGTATTGGGTATATCATCGTGGGAAACTGAAAGCCAAAGCCAATATTCAGCCGCAGGGTATGGAGGAGACTGATATTCAATGGGTGAAAATGAATATGCAAGACATGGAGGAGCCTCATGCTCCAGCCTCTCTGCCCAATTTGCAGCTGTTCGGTGCACAAAACGTGCCTCCTGCCTTTGCTCCATTGGGAGCTCAGCCGCAGGCCGTGCCTAGGTGCCCAGCGTGCATTAATGTGGAGAAGAAACGTAGGATGCCTCCAGAGGGTCACAACCACATTTGGGGTTCGTGTAAGATTGCGAGTGCACCTCCGCCTTCTTCCCGGGATCCACCGGATGCTCGCGGGTTGCCTTCCTTTGTAGGGCCTAGCGGATCTTCCAGTTCCTCTGGGAGACCAGCTGGGGACAACCAGGATGCTGTGCTACCGGCTCCAGGTTCAATTTTCGTAGAAGACGGGTCCGCTGACCTGCACGACTCTGTAGAGCTAATTTCCGGGGTCGACCCACACCCCGAGGACTTAGAATGGCGTCGCATGTTGCACGGCCAAGATCCACAAATCTCGCGTGTCTGCGGGGTGGATGAGGATCACTTGGGTAAGCCGAGCAAACGCCAGGTAGATCCATTCAGAGCTCCTCATGTGTGTATGGCGATGTCAGACATAGCCACCTTCGGGTCCAGTGACGGCACGGACACCGATCTTCCTTCTAGTAATGACAGTCTTCCTGACTTAGCAGATTCGGAATCCGACCATGATTGGTTGGATGACGATTTTCCAGTGGCATCAGGGACCTATCCTATGCCCGTTTTCGAGGAGGAAGAAGAACCACAACATGTGGTTCGCTCCACCGATCAGATCATCGTGAAAGAGGAGGAGCATGCGGATGACGAAGAAGTCTCCCGCCCCAGTCCTCGTAGGAGAAGGCGTAAGAAAAGGAAGAGTAAGAAACGGGTGACTCGTTGGGAGCCCTTAGACTTTTCTTCTGCCATGATTGCGTCTGTTCATGAGATAGATCTTCCAGAGGAAAGTGACACCCATTGGGATCGTCACGATTTTGGTGCTTATCAACAGGCTGTTCGCGAAGAAGCGGGCAAAGTGATTGTCAAGCCGGCCGATGTCAAGGCTGCCAAGGGTACAATTGCTGAGCGATGGCACCAAGCCGCTCAAGCTGAGTTGCAAAAGAATTTTATAGATACAGGTGCTTTTCATGAGTCTACACCTGAGGAACTCAAGGCCTGCAAACGCAAGCTCCCTATGCTTATAGTGTGGAGTATGGATGAGATGCTTGATTATTTTAAATGTCGAGCTTGTGTTTGCGGCAACTTCGCCGAAAAGGATCCCACCAAACAACGGTGGACGGCTCAGGCCGAACCATCTTCTCTCTTAGCTGGATTGAAATATGGCCGCAAGCAGAGGTGGATCTGCAGCAAGCACGACGTGAAGGGTGCCTTCATGAACGCTCTTTTACCAGAGGGCGAAATTGTAGTGGTCCGTCCTCCACAGCGGTGGGTGGACTGGGGCCTTGTGAAGCCCGGTGTTTTTTGGACCCTGGATAGGGCGGTGTATGGCTTGAGGGAGTCTCCGCGCCTCTGGGCTGAGGAGCGAGATTCCAAGCTAGAGCAACTGACCTTTGAGGTTCAGCATAAGACATGGACCCAGCAGCTAGAACTAGTGCGTGCTGTAGGTGATTCCCAGCTTTGGATGATTAGAGAGAAGGGGAAATCCACGATGTTGGGTTTAATGATAGTGTATGTAGATGATTTCCTCGTGCAAGCCCCTGAGGGGCTCCTGCGAGATGGTTTCCTAGCGAAGCTTGAGTCAATATGGACACTCACCAAGCAAGAAGTTCTCACAGTTGATCATCCCATCACGTTTCTAGGGATTGAGATGGAGGTCCGCAAGAATGGCGATATTTTCTGCCATCAGACTTCCTTTGTAGATGGTCTGCTCAAGAAGCACAATTTAGCAGACCCCAATTCCAAGGGGAATAGCACTGTGACGATGCCCAAACTCCCGGAGACCGAGGACATTCCGTCAGCTCAAGTCTTAAAAGAGATTCAAGGGCACAGTGGTGAATTTAACTGGCTGGCCACGCGAACCCGGGCTGACTTGTCATACTATGTGTCAGTCCTGGCTTCGGCCCAGACCAAACATGCGAGGTGGTGTCTTGATTTTGCGAAGAAAGTGCTGCGTTATCTTAAGTTTACACGCGGACAGGGACTTCTCATCACAACAGAGGGCAACCTAATGGACCTCGACACTTTTTCCTATGCTGGGTTTGCCGGCACCGTCACTAAGGCCCAAAGTGGTCTGGTCATTTTCTGGGGAGGTACCCTGTGCATTTGGCGTTCCGGCCTGCAGCCCGTTTATACTCTGTCCACCACTGAGGCAGAGCTCAATGCCGCCGCGCAAGCGTGGCAGATAGCCGAAGGGTTCCGTGTGTTGCTTGTTGATTTTGGCATAAATATTCCGACCACGCGCATTCACATTGATAACAATGCTACTCTGTCCATTTTGAAGTGCGGAGCAAATTGGCGCACGCGGTATTTTGCCGTGCGGGGCCACCGCCTCCACCAAGAGCATGAGTTGGGCCGGGCAAAGTTGTTCTACTGCCCAACAAAAGTCGATGCTTGCCGATTCCATGACGAAGTTGGCCACAGGCCCAGTGGGGGAGACATTGCGTGAAGCTATGATGGGGCGTATGCCTCCGTTCAAAATCTCCACAGACCCCACTCCGGAGAATCGGGGATGCATTGCTGGTGATGGACCAGACGTGAATAGTGTGTGTTGCAAGCCAAAATATTCCTATGTGACTAAATGGATTCTTATGTATGTATACTTGCTATGTCATTGCACCAATGCGCATGCACAGCTGGCTCAAGCAGCTATTTACCACACTCCCTGTGGTCCCTCTTGCATGGGTGCAAAAGCCTCTCTCTCTTGGTCACCTCCTACTCCTACTTCTCCAAGTGAGCATATAGTGAGCCAGGGTGACAGTTTGGAAGTTATGGCCTCTGCACATAGCGATTCTATGGGCTATGTTCCAACGCCCATCTTTTCCCCCTTTTCACATCCTCGCCCTGATGACTGGGATAATGTGACCGAACAAGTCGTGCTCCAACCAAGACCCTCCCACGACCATATCCGCTTGCCTTTGGCCTCCGGACAAGGTAGGAGAGCGCCTAACACTAACCACCGGCTGGACCACGTCTGTTTCCCCAACGCTAATGCGCTGGAGACTGTGGCTGCACGGGATACCAACAATGGACCAACATGTCTCAAGATTGGCAATGCCGTTTCAGTAAAACACTGGCCCATTCGTGGTCCCATGCTTCCCGAGCAATACTCGCTGCTATATGATGTGATATGCCACCTTCATGGGCTCATGAAAAGCTTGGGGATTGACACGTGCTATGAGTTGGAGTCTCAATGTGCCATTGGACCTTACAATGTGCTGACATATCGACATTTGCGTGGCCCACAGCGTGCTGCTACCCTTCCTAAGGATGGACATCTGGAAGGAGGCCAGTGGAAGTATGGACTTCAATATGCAGGTGGGACTGCGTATGAATGGAGGGGCTGGGCATTTCATGTTGGCCCAGCACCTCTGGTCTCCGAGGAATTGGGCCATAGTGTCACATATGGCGCAAATGGTGCGATCAACAATGGGCATTGGTGCACGCCTGAAGTGTCTCTTGCTTTTACCTATGCCTCTCCCCGCGCCCCATTCGGGAACAATGTGCACTTAAAGTGGGTGTACGAGAGCATGTGCGACTGGGGTGTTCCCCAACATCACAAATCAGCAGTGAAGCGTAGGAATGAACAGTTCCAAGTGAATGCCCGAAGCGCGGTGCATACACGTGTGCATATCATGGTGAATTGCCCAGGGGTGACTCCTGAGCCGTGTCTACCTCCTGGATGGGATCCCGAGTTGGAGTGCCGCTTTGCAGATCAGTCAGAGACTCGATGCCCTTATCGTGTGGCACAAGGAGTCTATCTTCTTCCCTATGAGGACTCTCCTGTCTGCGTCCCCTATGTGCCTCCTGACTATCTCAATGTTCCGTGCATACAATGTACTGAGTATTGCACGACGGCAGATCCTGTCACCTATCAGCCCTATTGCGAGCGGTGCTGCGAAACCAATGTGTTTCCAAATAAGAGATGCGTACCGGTGCCACCACCGATGAAGGTCACAGAAGAGACTATTCAGGCTGAGGTTGCTCGCCTGCCTGCTCATGCTAGGCCACATGTGATTTCTTATGTTGCCGCTGGCTCACTTATATTGCCAACGAGGGCTATTCCGTTGTGCACAAACCCAAATAGACAAGATATAAAACATTCCGGGTATGTGTTTGATGTTTTGCCTCTTCAGGAGCTTCTACCGTCTAGCGGCTTTGCACCTTCCCCTCCGCCTCCGCCAATGAACGCACTTCACACTGATGTCAATGCTGCCGATGGTTATCCATTGGCGGAACTCTGGGAAGTGGATAATAACAAGAGCAAGACCTTGGGGCAATACCAGATGAGCAATCATTACCCGTGGATGATTCAATGCATCGACCCTGTCACTCGAGAACGTGTTCCTCATGACGGTGGACGCCCGAAGCTATACATGTGGACATTCCTGACTACAGAGTTTACCCCGGAGGATTTGCCGACTGCCCAGCTTACTGACAACTATGCCGAGTATGTTCCAATGGGCCGCTATGCACAGTTCTTCCTGGAAAAGGCTTTTGTCAATTATCAAAAGATCGTCCTTGATAAAGGTGAAGACCACTTGAACCCGACGGAGCACCTCTTTCAACAGCGCATGGGCCCCCCCATGGAGGGAAGAAGCTGTTCTCTTCGACTTCAAGGCTATGACGATGACCTCGTCGCGAACCATACGGTTGTTATGCCGCTGGACGCAAGCTGACTGTACAGACCTGGATTTCCGGAATCCCTATTTCTGTGCTCGTATAGGCAGCGACCTTCCCTGGGCGTGCCCGGATGGTGTGAAATCCAATATTCGCGAGGGAGAACAAGCGACCTGGAATGGCTTTGAAGATACCTGGCGAGCTGATCAAGGACTACCTCCAGTGGACCGTAATGCTCCCCTTGATGATGAGGAAGAGGAAGAAGAGGAAAATCCGCCTATGCATGAGGAGACTTACTACCCTTGGCATCCTGCCCAACGACAAGCGTTTGAAAACCTTCGTGAGCTGAGTAGGATTGAGTTTTCCAAGGAAGAAGTAACATCCCTTCCAGAGTGGGCTGGAAAGCCAGATTGGTATGATGTCTGGGAAGATTATAATGTCGCCCAGATTCGCATGCAGTATCTGAAGGACTACCTTGAGCATTGAGATGATCTCACCGACCTTGGTTGGGATTACGGAAAGGCAAATCTTTGGCAGTTCCTTCAGAACAAGCTTCTCCATCATTGGTTTTCTACTCAGGATATCCCTGGGGAGTACCTCCATCTTCAGATCAAGTCGATGGTCCTGTTCCTCAAGAACTACTTTGGGGGACTGATTCAAGCAATTTTTGATGGTACTGTTCCCGCCGACACAGGCGAGAAGGTATTTGCACATGCATATGCGGTTTTACCACCAACAGACCAACAAAAGCTGTGTGTCTTATTTTTTAGTGAGACTGCTGCCTGCGATGGAGTTGTTGTCCAAGCAGAGCATCCTGCCTCTGAACCAGGTTCTGAACCCACAACAGGTGGTGCCTCCTCTTCTCAACCTGCTGGTCCCCCCCTTATTCCTGCATCATATGGCTCAAATCAATCTTCCACGCAGTTCACCGAACAAATGGTTCAAGAAATCTCAAGCCAGGAAACGGAGGAGCCCGTTGCAGAAGGTTCCCGTGAAGCGGAGGCTGAAGGTCCCTCGCGCGATGCCAAGAGGAAGTTTGATCGGGGCTATGGCATCTGGGCTATGGTGCTTGAGCTATGATGCCTGGGCTGTGTTGTCTGGGCTCTGGTGTTTGGGTTTTGGTGTTGGGCTATGGCGCCTCGGCTGCGGCGCCTGGGGTATGGTGCCTGGGCTATGGTAACTGGGTTGTGGTGCCTGGAATCTGCTGCCTGGGCTGGGCTATGGCGTCTGGCCTGGTATGCTTGGGCTGTGGTGTCTCGGTCGTGCCTGGGCTATGGTGCTTGGGCTGCATTGTCTGCGCTCTGGTGCTTGGGCTTTGGTGTTGGGCTACGCATGTGCTTTGGTGGCACGTTGGTGCTGCTCTGGGTGTACTTTGCAAGCCCTTAGGTAATACCTTTGGGCATATTTTGGAAATACTATCGGGGTACTCTAATGACAATTTGGGACTACGGTGGAAGTACTTTGGTAATAATATGTTGGGCATTGGTGGCACCTTCTGGGCGTACTTTGGAGGTACTCTCCGGGTACTTTGGTGATAATTTGAAAGCACCTTGGAAATACTTTGGGGGACTTGAAAGGGGTCTTTGGGGATACTCTGGGGGTGCTCTCTGGGTACTCTGGTATTAACGTGGGATTACTCTCGAAGTACTTTGGGGGTACTTGAGGGGCGCTCTGGGGATACTTCGGGGTGGCTTTGGAACGATTTTGGGAGCACTTTGGGGCGCTTTGGGTGTACCCTCTTGGGCACTCTGGGGATACTTTGGCAATACTCTGGAGGTACTAAGGAGGAGCTTTGTATCCATTATATCCCTGGTATTCTTCATATCCCTTATACCCCATATGAGGGGTCGGCGGCATGGGCGCAGCCGTTGTCAATCATTGAACGTATGAGAATAATATGGTTGGCTGCACAACGTGGAATGTTTAGGCTCACATCAGGTGGAAAGTTTAGGTTCACATCTGGTGGAATTTACCTTTGGAAACTAAGGATGCGTTTATATTCAAAAACAAAATGTGTAACTTGATCAATAATCCCTGACACTCGAACTGGATTCTGTCAGCAAGGAGCAACACAATGTGTAACTGCATCGATCATTCCTTACATTCGAATAGGACTATGCACGTGCACCACGAACGAATCAACGACTAACTGCTGCAATCTTGAGTAGACTGATCGATCCAATCGACACAAATCCGCCGGCCCCCTTCGGGGCCCCAGGCTGTGAGGATAGGCATTTGCAGGTTGTAGTCTTGTACATGTAGATGCACGTTGCATCATTACTAATCTCTCTGTTCTTTCAGGCTGTTGCCTGATGCTTTCTGCTTCCAATATGTTTGCTGCTGACTGGTGGGGTCCAAAACCCAAACAATTACCCTAACTTAGCCTTGCTCTCAAACTCTCCCTCCCCCCTCAGCAGAATATGCAGCAACTGTGCTGCAGATGGCCGCTGCGCAGCATAGCATCGCCCGAGTGCAGCAGAACGCAGCCCTTGTGCAGCAGAACACAACCCTGCGCAGCAGAATGCAGCCCCTATGCACAAGAGTAGAACATAATGCAAGACCTGTGCAGCAGACTGCAGCCCCTGTGCAATAGAATGTGCCCCCCCGCGCAGCAGAATGCAACCCATGGGCGACCCCTAATCCATCGCTGGTGACCAACAGCGTACATGGGTCAAACGTACATGGGTCAAACGTACATGGGTCAAACGTACATGTCAAATTGTTTCTGCTTTTACATATTTAAGCAGCAACGATGGTGACAACAACGATGACAATGTGATAATATGGCAAGATCATGACCGCCGCAACACGTGCAGATTTGAACTGGTCCTGGATCGCGGCATGCAAAAGCATGTTAACAAGTTAAGGTCCCTGGATAACCAAATCCGCCAAAAGATATGCTGTGAGCTTCAACAGGGCAGATCTGGTTCAAATATAACGGCAGACGTTCTGATAAAGTCGGGAGAAACGCAAGGAGATTTTAAAAGACACAACTAGATAACCAGATCACAACACGGCAGGAAGCGTTGCCCAAAAAACAGGAGACAACACAGCCCAATGTGTGACCCAAGGGCCCAAATCCTGTTCAGAAACGGTTCCGAATGGTAATACAAATGCAACCCCGAAAACGTTGTTAAGCCATGATACCTGAGCGTGGACCCCAAACAATGTTTAACATGATTTTTGTTGCAGGCGCTGGATGTCAAAACCGTGTTGTGGGCATCGGGTGTCAAAATCGTGTTGCGCGCATCGGCTATCAAAACTGTGTTGCGGGCACCGGATGTCAAAACTGCGTTGCGGGCCACGACCGGAAAACC
Organism: Prorocentrum cordatum; assembly: GCA_963575745.1. Classification (NCBI taxonomy): domain Eukaryota; class Dinophyceae; order Prorocentrales; family Prorocentraceae; genus Prorocentrum; species Prorocentrum cordatum. The sequence goes on from CAUYUJ010015621.1 coordinate 259,941, forward strand.
CGCGCTACACCTCTCTAGGCTACCTAGGCCACCTATGCTAGTCTAGGCCTCCTCGGGCCACGACCAGAAAACCCACGTTACACCTCTCTAGGCTACCTAGGCAACCGAGGCTAGTCTAGGCCACCTCGGGCCACGACCAGACAACCCGCGTTACATGGGAACCCCCTTACATGCCAAGTAAGAACCCCATGTGCAAGCACAGTTCGGGGAATTATGTCAACAACGCGTGTGCATTATCGATCACATTATGCACCCTGCCTAGTTTTGCATGGCTGTGCGCGTGCGTGTGCGCATACGAATACACCATGAATGATGCACACTGTGTGTGCATACACGTGTTTTCTGACATATGCGCACGCCGTTGCTGGGCTCATCGCGGATGTCTGAACATTAGCACTGGCCTTGCACAATAAAGACATAGATATGCACAAACGGCGGCTAACGTCGAGCGGTTGCCAACAGTAGTTGCCTTAAGTACGTGCTGAATAACGTCACCATGAGAAACACCATCGAAGATGTGCTGTGTTGCAGCATTGCCCACGGTCATTGCTTATCTCTCTGTGCATTGCCTGTCGTCATCAAAGCAGCCAATGATGAGTAGAGGGCACGCCGGTACACTGTTGCACTGGTCATATGGGGGGCAGAACTCACAGCTCGATCTTGGCGCCGACGCCATCGCCCGCAGTTTGTTCGTTGCCACCGTCTTCGGTTTCTGGGCATTTCGGTGCTGGCCCCTCCATGGAGAAGCCAATAAGGTTCTGAAGGGCCACCAACCCAGGGCAGTAATGGAACACCCCTTCTGGGAGCAACGACAAGCCGAGTCGAGCCGTCATTGCTGGTCCAACCATTGACAAGCGCTTGCCTGGGGCACGGCTGGCGTGCTCGATGACGTCCATGCGGTCAGCCATGCTGCCAACCAGGCCCGCCCGACCGCGTAGGAATACGTTGCTTGTTTCGTTTGCCAACCAGACATCAATGTGCAAGTCAGGGCCATGCAGAAACGCAGTGTCTCTCTCCGCGATCATCCCCAACGGCTCAGCCAAACGTGGGCTGAGTGCCACATCCGACTGGTGCCACTGTGTGTCGAAGACCAGCGCGCTACTCGCGCACCGTGTGGGCTCGTCGACCCTGCAAAACCTGCCCCAAGCTGCATGCTTCCCAAGTGTCTCGACTGGAAGAATTTGTTTGGCTTTCGTAGTTTTCACCTCTGTGCAACGGATTGGCTGCATGGGGCGGCAATCAAGATCAAACATCACTTCTCTATCATTGGAGGCAGCCGCACCAAAAGTGCAGGCCAACAGCGTAAAGGCAGACGCCACGATCATCGGTCCAACGCCCAAATTGTGCCGCAATTAAAGATTACACCCAGCTGGCACGGAAGATTCGAGCATCGTGCTTCGACACTGAATGCTTACATACGTGTGTTGAATGTACTGTGTGCGCATACAACCAGTGTCAAGAGCAACATGCCAATGATGATGACGATGGTGATGGTGAGGATTCGAATGATTATGATGATCATGACGACGATTCTGATGATGATGAAGAGCAACCGTCGCAATGTTGCATCGATGTGTGTTCGGTAAAGTAAACACTGATGCAACCCCTATATTATATTCCCACGACCCAACCCCAAACACCCTCAAATGGAACATATCGCCGTCCTCAGAACACATCATCCTATGCCCTAGATTTAAGCCAAAGTTGACACCACATAGAAAGCATCCCGGGCCACAAGCGTACGGTAAGAGGGCTAAAGCTCGATGCCTGCGATGCCTTATGGCAATGGTCAATGTGTTATGAACAATGCGCAAAGTCGACCGAGCAATGTGCAAAAGGCAGCGTGCGATTTGCTGCGACGAGCCACAAGGTGCAAGGTGTCATGAGCAGTGTCCACAGTGCCAACTAATTGCCGAACCCAATATAGCATAAGCCACGTGCAACATGCCATGTTCAATGCGCATCATGCAATCTGTAATGTGCAATGAGCAACGCAGGAGTCACTGGACGCAACGAAAAGCAATAGGAGGCTCCACGAGAGGCAGCAGGAGATGACGGGAGGCAACAGGAGGCGACGGGTGCCAACAATGTGCAAAGTGATATGTGCAAACATGCATGTTGGGAGCACGCGGCAAGCAACGGGATGCAACGATAGGCCACAAGCATGGTAAAGCAGCGCAAGGCAAAGGGCAGCGGTCCTCACAGCAAAAAAGCAACGGGAAGCGAGAAACGGCACCGATGAATAATTTGGTGTTCATTGTGATCCCAAAAATGCAAAGCTGAGCAGGGCCTCCGAATGTGTCCGTGAACCCAAGATTGGAACCACAAGTTGGCTGGGGCCCTGACCCCGCAGTTGGGACCGATGGCAGGGATCCCGAGCTGGGACCCTGAGCCAACAGTTGGGACCATGAGCTGGGACCTGGAGCCAAGAGCTGAGACCCAGAGCTGGGACGGCAGCCTGTGAGCTGAGAACTCAAGCTGTGAGCTAAGCTGGGGCCTCGAGCTCGGACCTCGCGTGGCAGGCGACGGATAACAGCACCGACAAGCAGGAGCTCCACGAGGGCGTGGTGAAGCACCATGACTACCAGCATCAGCAGCGTGCCGCGGGGAAGAAAACACGCAAAGGAAATCACCCTCCCAAGCTCACCCCGCCCATCACCGCTCTGCTGAAGAAACAGCGTGCGCTGGGCTTGCACGTGCCTGCTGAACACGCAGCTGCGCGTGCACATCTCCAAGGAAGTCTCCTCGCAACTGGCGCCGCTGAAGCGCGACGGCGAGGAGTTGCTCGAGTGCCGGCCTGCGGGACAGAAGGAAGTGGCGTCCGCTCTTGCGCGGGCGTGGTTGCAGAGCCTGCGGGCCAAGAACCCCCACCATCTGGGCCACCTTCGGCGAGACTGGGGCTACCTTTGACACCAACGCCGGCCAGGCTACCGCGTGGGGCGGTCATGTCTCCGACTGCATCTTCGCTTACGCCGGGGTGAAGTGCTGGACGGCTCCCGAAAACTTCTTCCCGCACCGTGAGGCGGCGACGAGCGACTGCAACGTTGATGGCGGGCCGTCGCTTCTCTTCTTGAGCCTCACCTTGGTGGGTGAGCGTGTACTCGAGATTGATGACGAAACGGGCGAGCGACGCCAGTTCGTCATGCGACCCGGGCCTTGGAACCTGATCTCGCCAGTGTGCTTCTGGCACCGCGTCCTCGCCGTCCCTGGCAGCCTGCAAGCGTGCACCACGCTCCCTTTTCGCAGCCGGCGCATATCCGGGGGCGGGATAAGCAAGAAACGGCACAAGGAGCGCCAAGGCGGCGAGCACTACAAAACAAGGGCCAGGTTCGAGAGGCTCGCCACAGAAATCGCGCGCAGCATCGCCAGCACCCCCTGCTCCTTGTGAGCCCGGAGTCGGCGCGCGCCCAGAGACGGCTTCAAGCACCAACTTGTGGCCTCCGGGCGGTGGTTTGGGGTCAGCGGTAATGCTGGGCGCGACATGGCAGCTGCGAGCCGATGCTGGAGCTGGAGCGAGGAAGTTTCCAGGGGCGCTGCACGCACCCGTCGGGTAGAGCAGCTCTAGCTCGTCGCACGCCCGTTCCTGTTCTTGGCTACAGACAATTTCCTGTGGGCCAGAGAGAACGCTAATTTCTTGTCATGGTGGTGCCGCAAACCTGCAGCTACTGTCATTCTTCTTTGAGCACCTGCATCGCCCACGCATAGCTATGCCGAGGCCCGCCGCTCAACACGATAACTCTCTCGTTGTCGCCGTCACCCAGATGGCATGGCGGTGGCGCGACGGGCGCTGGCGGCGTCGGCTGCGCAGTCACACGCCTAGCTGCTACGGCCCGCACGACGCTGTCCTCAGCGAGGACGAGCCATCGACCGCGCAGCCTGGTAACATCGATGGCCAAACGCTTCAGCACCCCGCGGACAGACCGCAAGAATGCCTCGCGGCTTCGCGCGCGTTCTTTTGAAGCAAGCCATACGACACAGTCCGACTCGCGGAACACTGTGGCCGCAGCGCAGTTCTCCGCGCTCCACGCCTTTCTCCGCACCTCTTCATCAGAAAGGGGTGGGAGGATTGCTCTGAAGGACTTGCTCGTCGTCATGTTTTACTCATTCCGCGCTTACGCTCCTTCAAGATCTTCTTAGCGCGCTGCACAGATCCAACTCCGAAGCCGCGCGATCTACACTGTGAAAGCGTCGCACGAATCTTCCCCGCCGGGACTGGACCGTCACCATAGTAGAGAGGCTGCTCGATATATTTTTGTAGGGGCCCGAGTTGTCGGCCAAGAACTCCTCCAGATGTGCCGGGTCGATCTCTTGGTAGAACCCTGCACCAAAATCTTTCTTAGAACAGGCAGAAGGGCTCCCGATTTCATATTCTCCGCCATTCCTGCGGAGCTTCGGCGATAAGATGTTATTCCCGCAGAAGATATGCGACGTCTTGCCTTTATGCGGGGCAGTCGCATGGTGCGGCTGGTGAGAAAGACTCTTCTCGCTCTGGCTTGTTGAGCGCGACTTCGGCCATTGCTGGTCTGAGGTTGCGCGGGGCTCCCTTACATGGCTCTTCGACACTTGTGGTCTGGTGACATGTGAGTGGTGTGTTTGTGCTGAGGGCGAGCCTTGGTCTTCTCCCAGGGTTGTCGTTTGCTGTCGACTGGTCACCTTGTGGGTAGCAGGGGCCACGCTGGTGGTTCTCGGCGTGGCACTTCGCATCTGGTCACTGGCCGTGCGCTCGCTCCGCGTGGAGTCGCTTCGGGTAGTGTGGATGCGCGTATGGTCGCTGTGCGTGGGGGCGCGCGTGTGCTGATCGCTGCCGCTACCGCTGCTGCCTGTGCGCAAACGGGCGCTGTTGGAGTGTGCTCGAGGTGCCTGAGGCAACGAACGCAAAAGTGACGCACACGGCGAGGAGGGCTCGTAGCGCATCGCCTGATTCTTGGGTGTCGTGGTTAAGACGTCGGCCCAGTGGTTGGCCTGCATCAGCTTTCCTTCACATTTCCATTACGTAGCACACACGGCACGTTCACCCGAAAGCAGTCGCTCGTAGGCTGCTTGTCAAAGCCATCGCTCAGCGAGCGGAGTATCACGTGGCCCACCACTGGCTCTGCCAGCTTTGGTGCAGCTGGCGCGCTGGCTTCGCCCAGGCTGTGCAGGGGCGGCACTTTGCATTCGCTGGCCAGAGCTACCTCGGCACGGTCGCTGGCCGCACAGTCTTTGCGCGCGGTCGCGCCCGGGACGGCAGCCCTGTACTCGGTCCCCGTAAGAAGAGTAAGCCATCCGCTATCCAGTTTTCCAAAAGACATTTTCCAGTGCGAGGTCAGTGTCCTCAGGAGTGATTGATATTGCCGCGCCGTCTTCGCTGAGGCCTTCGCCGCATCCCATTTCTCGAGTCGCTCAACGACCGCTGAATCGAGGTTGCCTAAGTTCGCAACAAAATAGCAGGATGTGGCCTCGCTTGCAGACGCCATGCTCGCCGTCTTTTGAACATTCGCTTGAACATGTTTGTCGACCAGTCGTACCCGTAAGGGACTTCACGGCCGCCGCTGCTCAAGGCTATTTTTGAGTAAATGACAGCGCTTGTGCATTGGTCTGAGATTAGCTATATCGTCGCTGCCTCCATTCTGCAAGCTGATGTGATGGTCGACCTCAAAATCTTCCGTCAGTAGTTCGCTGCAAGCCGCGCAGCGCCACGAGTACAGCGCTCCGACCTTCTTTGCGACAAATGGTGTTAAGCGCTTCCTTTTGACGGGCACGCTATGCGTCTTGTACCTCGCGACAGCACGAGGTGGCGTCCGCTCAGGTGCTGGGCACGTCGTCTTCTGCGCCATCTTCTCTACCGCTCCGGCTCAGCGTCGCCACGGTACTGCCAAGGGCTCACCGCGCCGAGAGGTTTAGATTAGAGCCAGGGCTGAGCCAGGAGCAGATGGCGATGACGGCCATCAGCAGGAGGAGGAACCCGAGCATGTCTTTACTTCCTGCTTCGCGAGCGCACCGCACGGTGCGGAGCGCCTCGCTGCCTCCGCGCCGTGTGCTTTGTCGTCAGGCCCAGCGCGCGACTCGTCCGTGGCGCGCGCCGTTGTTCCTCCCCATGGAACCACGCCTTGAGGCCTATTTTCACGGCGTTCGGGCAGGTTGCTCCACCATGCTGCATTCGCTGGTCGCGCTTGCCGTCGTCCCACTTGTTCCACATGCCCACCCAACCGCAGGATACACGCGAAGGGGTTGCCCATCCCGGCGCAGCCGATCGAAGCGAGTAGCACCACCGCACTTCCCTGCGGGCAGATCCCCGCTTGCCTGCAAGTGCGCATAGATTGTCTTCAATCGACGCTGGTGTCCTGCGCTACCCGCGTCGGCATCATCGTCGTGGTGGCTTTTGTACTGCTGGCCTGTGGCATAACTGGTGGCCTGCAACTGCTCTAGGCTGTTTGCGGGCACCCCAGCAAAAGTCGCCAGTCTGTCTCCGATGCACGCAACGACTTTGTCGTCCAGTGGCAGGTAGGAACTGCGCGACGTGCGGTGAGCGCTGATGCGCCCTCCTCCTCGCGGCCCTTCCGTCTCGGAACACTCAAACCCCGCCTCCTCGGCCTTCTGGACCAAGAAATCACATTCTGCAGGGGTCAACAGCCCGTCGATCTGAGTAATGATAGGAGACTGTGTGGTGAGTTGTTTTAGCACGGGAAACACCTCACCGCCCCCTGGTATGCAGGACTGCATTTATGAACAGCGCCCGCTGCACGCACGCACATCGCGCAATTTAAGCTAGTCGGACAAATCCACCACGCACTTTCGAGTTGCAGCCGTCGTACTGAAATCATGACCTCCACGAGTCCTGCCGCGTGCAACGTACGATCGCGGAAAGAGACGCATGGCGCCGCTCGTGGCGAGGGGGCTCGTGAAGGTAGTATCTCGCAGAGCTGCTTCCCGCGCTTGATCTTGCACGCCTCTGCGCCGTGTCTTGGCGTCGCCCTGCCGGAAGCTTCCTTTGCATGCATGCACTCGATGGATTGCACACCAGAGACTCTGACAATCCACCTGCGTGAACATGGGACACGGACGGTTCTGAAGGGAAACGAGCTGGGCACCACCTACATGGGCTCGCACAAGCAAGAAGATGGTGACCTTGGCCCTGGGCGAGCAGCAACTTGCGCGAGTCTACTCGGACATTGTGACCCGCACGGTACCGGCCATCCTCGAAAAGGTCATGCTACACATCGACGAGCGCCTCGCGCGTCTGGTGTCGCGCCAGGGGGTGAATCTCAACGTGCGGGCTCCGAAGAGGCCAGCAGCTCGCAACCAGCCATTGGCCAGGGATATTACGCATGTGGGGCGACCGTACCCCGTCTGCAAGTTCCTCGACCAAAAAGAACATGAAGATCCGAGCTGGAGCAGCGCACGGAAGAGCTTCGCGCCCTCTTTTGGAGTCCAGGTACAAATTCTGAAAAAAGAAAAAAAAGCTGAGGGCGGATGGCGACGGTGCCAGGCGACCAAGGCATCTATGTCATGCAAAATCACCGAGCGCAGTTGCTGTACATGGAAGCGGACCGCCCCATTATGGAGGAGGCGTGAGGACTGACCGAGGCGCTCTGCGAAGACCTTGCGGGAGTGAGGCAGGCCGGCGCGCGCGCCTTGCCGGCAGCGTCGACTAGAGCGAGCGTGGTAGACATGCTTCGTGCAGCACAGTGAAACAAAATAATGCCCAGCTTCTGCGCTTTATACGTTGTTTATACATCACCAACAACGCCGTTTCCTAACCCCCCCTCCCTCTTGACAATCTATGACATTTTCTGATCGAGTACATTTCCTGTGTGATTTCGGTCTGTCATACGAAGTTTTCCTTGCGTCCAGTTGGGCAATACTTTTCTTTGCGCGCACGATCGGGCATTTGCTGCTGTGTCGGGCGCTGGCCTCCTTGTCGCGCATGCAGCGGCTTCTTCAGACCTCTGCGCACACCGCCGCAGAGCCACACTACATGTCACAGGCGGTGCAGGGACCAAGGGTGGAAACCATATCAACCACTGTCATTAAAGAACTGAGTGTGTGGACAACTACCTAAATTTGAAACTGCACGGTTAAATAGCGCACAAACCAGAACGATTCCAGCACTTTCCGACTAGATAAGCAGTGTGACTTGGGCGATGGGCTCCTCCGTACAGGGTAGCTTTGGCTGTGCGCAATGTTTCGTCCTGTATCGGCGCCCTTCGTCGTTGCTGCTTTCCGCACCTCTCGCGCATCTCACTGTCGGCGCAGGTCACACACCCCGCGACTAGGTCCCTAGATCTTCAGGCCACGCGGCGAATTGCCAAGGGCGCTGAGATTCAAGAAAAAACCTGGAACAAAATCTTGAAAGTCCGGGCCGCCGCGGCCGCCGCGCCACGCGGCCATGGCTCGGCCCTGGGCCCGGGGGTCAGAGACCAAACTGCTAAATAAAAATATCCTCCTGGGAGGGGGGTATTATTATTAAGCAGTCTCCTAAGGTCCAGGGCCCCTGGGCGGCCATGGCGCTGCGATCTCCAAGGATCCTGGGCGACCGCGGCGCTACTTGGCGATGCGGCCAGAGACCCAACGATCGTTAGGGTTTGGTGCAATAGCGATGGGGGGGTGGCTGGAAACTTGAAGATCTTTTGGGCTCAGGGCTTGGCTCAGGCGGCACACTGTGGCATGGGTTTTGTCGGAGGGTAGAATCCTTGGGAGGACATCTGCCATTGGGCCGTGGGACCCGGGATCCATTCGGTTTCCTCTGAGTTCACATTATTTGACTTTGTTGGGGTCGGTGGTACGGCGGAGCCCTTCAAATAGCTGCTGTTTATACTTCTCGATTTGCACTTGTCATCCGCGTCTGTCTGCGCAGGCCATGCTAATCGCTCTGTATCGTTCCAATTGGAACCGCTTTCACTCCTAAAGATATGACCGCACCGATGGCGATCCTTACTGCAAGCGTCGTCGCTTAGCAGCTGGCGTCATCCAGGCGATGCATGAACAGCGTGTGCAACGAGTATTGACTGCGACGGTTGCAAGGCCGTAGTCAATGCATGCGATGCCACGGTGGTCTCCTTCCATCTCCAATGAGTCTGCTTTGCCGCACCCGGGGCAGAAGAGGTAACGTTTGTTGGCGCAGTCACCGCAAAGAAGATCGCCAACGACTTCAGGAACGTTGATGAGTTCAGTGCACACCCAGCCAAGCACCAGGTCACCACTAGTGAAGAGACCCGGCGATTTGGAGCACGCCACGCAGAGACGCTTGTCCAGAGCCAATGCCAGCAAACGTTGCTGTCGGTCATCCAACTTCTTTGGCTCTCGGATGGCTGACGGGTCGTGCTTCGCGAGCGCCTCCGCGCAGCGCTTCAGAAACTCTGCCTTCCTGTTGCGGGCAGCGTCGAATGGCGGAAGCGACCCGTCGCGAGAGAGACTCAGCGCCACACGCACGACGCCAACTAAGTTTTGCTGCCCAGACAAGCTCCGCAGCAGCAGCGCGATGCGGCGCTCTTCGGTGTGGCACCTCACGAACGTCAGCTCGTCGAGAGAGCCAACGCTGCACGCGACAACGACCGCCATGGACTTCAATCCGTCTTTCCAGACTTCGGCGCACGCCGCGGGGTGGCCAGCGATAGCCACGACGCCATCTGTAGCGGCGTCGGTGAGCATCAATGGCGCGGCTGGCGCGGCATCGGTGAGCATCGCTGCTGGCGCGTCATCCTCAGAGTCTGAAGCTGCATCGAGTAAAGCGCGCGCCGTCGGCGCTGGTTCTGGTTCTGAGAATGCTGGGCGTGGCTCGCCTTCTTTGAAGAACCAAGTGCTCACATCCTCCGAATACGTACTGACGAAATCACGCGTCGACACTGTTGTGTTTCTTGCTGCGGCCGCTGGTGCTGCGGCCGTTGGCGCCCTGTACTGCTTCAGCGGTGATGCCAAGAACCAATCGTCGATGCGGCGCTTGTCCAGCTCATCTAGCGGCCGGATGCTTTTCTCAACACTGAGCCGTTGAGCCGCGGGCAATGCAGCAATCACCGTGTCTATGGCACTGCGTGCGTTCTGAACCTGCATACGCTTCGACGTGGACACCAGCAAGCAAGCTCCAATACCATCGATGAGCAGCGCAGCGCTTGAGATCGGGCTTGCTTTGCGACTGAGCAGCCTCGCCATACTCTTCGCCAAGCTAGCTGCAGCATCCGTGAAGCCCACTATCTCATCGAACGGCGGACGTGGGGCGAACACATCAGCGAAGAACGACGTGTATTTGCCACCTTCATCGCTAAGCCCCAGCACTGGACGCTGCGTAAGGAACTGCATCACTATGGCCGGGAGTCCCCTCTTTGGAGCAGCCGTGGTCCATAACGCGGCCGAGAAGAAAATGCTCCAAACATTTTATTAGAGCGAAGATGGGGAAAAGGTGACACGTGCCGAATCATTGGGGGTACGAATCCTAATGCTCTCGGGGTGGCTGCGCTATCCACTACACAATGATTGTCGCTGCGATGGTCGATCCCATTTATGCCCCTTTCCACTTCGCAACCTAGGGCACCTCATGATGACGAGGCCGACCCGTGATGGTCCAGGAGCCCAAGCGCCCAGAAAATAATAATTTCCCCCCTAAAATGATTATTTTCTGGGTACCCCCCGCGTACTACACTCATCACCCCTCTTCTGTAAGGTAACATAGGGCACCTCAAGACGACGTGGCCGACCCGTGAGGCCTAGGAGCCCAAGCGCCCAGAAAATAATAATTTCTACCTACTCCTCCTCCCTACTACCTACTACTCCTCCCTAAGATTATTATTTTCCGGGCACCCCCCGCGTACTACACTCATCAACCCTCTCGTGTGTAAGGTAACATAAGGCATCCCAAGACGACGCGGCAGACCCGTAATACCTAGATAACCCCAAGCGCCCGGAAAATCATAATTACTACCTACTATACACCTACTATACACCTACTATACTCCTCCCTAAAATTATTATTTTCCGGGCACCCCCCGCGTACTACACTCATCACCCTTCTCGTTTGTAAGGTAACATAGGGCATCCCAAGACGGCGCGGCAGACCCATAATACCTAGATAACCCCAAGCGCCCGGAAAATGATAATTCCTGGCACTGGCCTCGACACTGGCCTCGAACTGGCCTCGACACTGGCCTCGAAAAATTATCATTTTCCGGACACCCCGCGTACTAGACTAAACACCCTTTCGGTACTTGCGTAACCCTAGCATGCGGAGCGTTCTGAATCGCGCTATGTACCACTATACTGTACAGGCTTGATTTCGGTCCGACAGAGCGCGTGAATGTACGGCCATCTCCCCCCCGCGCTGACGCTCCTTTGCTCAGCCTCTCTCGCACGTAAGCAACATTCGGACAAGAGCACGCGCGTCCTTTTCCACCCCAGGCTAAATACATACAACACGTCTTGCAGCGGTTCCATCCGGATACCCAGCTAGACAAGCTCGGCCTGTGCTTCTCCCAGCGTGGGCAGCGCCAGCGGGATCTCCAGGAGCCAGCGTAGCACGGCTTCTGAGGCCGCCTCGAGCGCTGCCTTCGGCGAGGCTGGCGGGGACCTCCCACGGTTGAGGGCGAAGGGGTCGCACCGCAGCTGGATCGCAAGCTTCACTGGCCCCATGCCCCCAAATTCGAGAAGCTCCTCGCCGCTCGCCGGGTCGTCGTCGTGGAGCACCTGGTGCTCGTTGGCCACTGGCGATGAGATGTAGACATCACCTTCCCGCAAAATCAAGACGTGTGGCTGGCCATTGCCTTCCTCCCAGACGAGCAGCTTCCGCGTGCCGGAGAGGCTGAAGGAGAGGTGTATGATGGAGGCTCCGCCGTCGACGTGCTTCTTGTCGGTCCTGCCAGCCCCGGGTCGCATGGGCTGGGGCATCCAAAAGTGGAAGAGCCCAAGCGCGGGGTGAACATCTCGCAGCCGCTTGCCATTCTCCCCCATCTCTGCTGGCGACAGTTTCCCCAGCGCCTCCGCTAGATACGCCTGCAGCGCGTCCAAGGCCTCCGCGTTCGCCCGCTTGAATGCCTGGACCCACTGCCGTGTCCGCCCAGGTGCTGGCACTGACGCGCCCAAGCCATTACACCTGGTGCTCGAGTCGACGTCGCGGCTTCGACTCGGAGGCAGGGCGCAGCCACGCGTATGACCCATGACCTGCACCTTGTATTCGTTCGTGTACGATTTTGCTTTTGCGCTCGCCCTCTGCCACCTGTAGTTGTCAGCTCGTCGGGGCCGGTGGGGAAGTCGGGGTCGCGCCGAAGCCACTCGAGCGTCGCTTTGTCCAGGCAGCCACGCAGCACAGCGAACCTTGCATACTTGCCATGGAAGACGGCGCCGCCTCGAGGGCAGCAGAGCGCCTTGAGCATGTTGGGTCGCGCTGTCGGCACTGGTGCTGGTACCCCCTCTTGCGGGCTGCCGGCGCTTTCCTGACGTTGTGGCCTGGCCGCTGCACCATCCAGGCCATCGCGACGGTGGCGCTTTATTTCTGCAGGGGGCGTTGCACTTCTGCAGCATCGCTTCGAGTGTGGCTTCTGTTGCTTACCTTCTGTCTCTGCAGCCGCCGCTTGTGGACGGCGGCGCTTTCGCAGAACGAGGGCTGGTGCTTCTGGCTTATGCTGTCCGTCCTTTCCAGCGACCAGGCTACGCCACGCTGCGCGTTCTGCTTTCCAATCTGCTTCCAGCTGACGGACTGCCTCCCTGATATCTTCAGCATTGGCCCCGCTTGACAGCTCATGACCGACAGCTGGCGACGGGGGCAATACACCAGGCAGCCTGTCCTTCCAGATCCGCCTGCTCTTCACCACTTCTTCCAGCGCCCTGCGGTAGATATTACGCAGACGGGTGACGTCCGTGACCAAGACCAAAAAGCTGCCGCTTGACATGATCGGCTTGCTGCTACCAGCACACAACTGCACAGTCTTGAGAGAGTGCACTACAGCAGGTCGACAAACTACGCTATAAGCACATGCAGAAAGTAACAAAACACGTAAAGTTGGCATGCAGGAGCGGCTCCGCTTCTATTTTTCATAGCTCGCTCACGTACTGCCGTCTAACGACTGTCTAACGCCAAGCGGCCAGCATCACTATGGCTGGAAGGCCACCTTCATGCACCGAACATCGGCTTCGGCCAATTCGTCGCCAGTAGCCACGCCCTGGTTGGTAAGCATCGTGTTCCTGGCGCGCCAGTCATCGCCCAGGAGAGAAGGGTGCATGCGACGGAATAATAGCGACGCCGCCTTCTCGGCCACAGGCGACACGCCATGGTTTACTTGATTGGCGGCATACCCGTACATTATTGTCATGATACCGCGCGGCATGTCCACTTTGTAATGGTGCTCCTGCGGCTGCATGCCCAGGCCCTTGGTGTCGAAAGAGAGGTACTTCCCAGAGAAGAGACTGAGCGCAATGATGGGCCGCACGAAGAGGTGCGGAGAATCAAAGTGGGCCAAAAGTTTGCCGCCCCGCTTATTGTAGACGTTGAGAACCGCTGAGTTTGCCCACCCGTCCGCGAGGACGCCGACCTCCACCAGCGTCGATGCAAGGCATGGTGCATCGGTGCTGTAGATCCACGAGGGGATATCGTTGCACTGCTCTGTGACGATGGACTGGGCGCCGCGGCAGCGCGAGCACACCTTGCCTGGAGGCAAGGGCGTTACATCACAGTCGCCGCGCTTCGGCGTCTGCCCTGCGCCGTAGGTGTACTTGGGGAAGAAGTACTTGGTGCGGGTCCTCTGCTCTCCCGTCGCTCCTGGTGGGCTCACGTCAAGAGTGTTTGACTGCCACCTCTCGTCATGGGCGACCATTTCGTCGACGTGGCTCTCGAAGCGGCGCAGCTCGTCCTCCGTAAAGATGCCAACGTACTGCTTTACTCCAAATTCGTCGCCGCACATATAACCAGCGGGACAATTGCCCTCTTTGAAGACGTGGGCGATCTCTGTGAATTCGCGGCCGCCCCTCTCGATGAGTCGCTGCCGTGGCTCGCACAGCATTTCGCAATTCGTTTCTTCCCCCTGTTTGTGGGCTGCTACCCTGGCCTCAACCCCAGTGCTCTGTGCGAGTGCCGGATTCTCACACGGTGCACCCAAGCCATCGCTCGCAGCCCAGGCATCGATTTGTTCATCGAGCTGACGAGCTTCCTGCTCTGAATGCTTGCACAAGCGGCGGAGCAGCGTCTTCAAGGCAGCCCCATTCGTGCTCTGTCCGCAGCGACCCGCGATAACCTTCGCAGCGCGCATCAACGCCTTCTGTTCACCTACGTTGACTGCTTTCTCGAGTATCCTGTCCGCTTGGGCTGCATGAAGAGGAACTGCTGATCCCCCCTTGCGGCGCTTGGGTTGAGGCTCTCCAGAGCCAGCAGCTGCAGCCTCGGCTGGTTCCATGTCCTCAGCTTCATCCAGCAATTCATCGTCTGGCTCTCCTGCGTGCATCTGCTTGGCAAGCTGGAGATTGTCGTGCTGGGCAACCACGGCGCTACTCGCGATGATGTCCTTCTCCTCGAGGAGTCTGGCGACTGCGCGGAGAACGCGCTCGTTCTTGCGCTTCGATGCTTCCACGGACTTCTCGTGTGCATCTGCAAGTTCTGCCGCATCGCTCAGTGCCTTCTGTTGCTTGCTTCGGCGGCTGGCTTTGCCCTGCGCAACCGCTTCCCGCATCTTGGCGCGGATGCGGTCGTGCGCCCGCACTACTGTGACGCCGTCGACCTGCTGCGTGAAGCGGGCATCTGTCTGGCTCCAGTGACATGTTGAGCCCTTGAGGTAGTCGAGCTGTCGCGCCGCCTCCTCGTGCTGTGTTGTAGACTCGATGGGTTGGTTGTCAAGCCCCCAGCTGAGCCTGGCCAGGATCTTCGGAGCGGTTAAGGCGGCTGGCGTGGCGGATAGAAGTGATTCGTCAGCAACGCTGCTCGTGAGTTTAAAACGGCTGCAGATTGCAATTCATACGCATCGCTGCAGCGGCACCTATTACTACCTCTCGCGGGGCCATTTCTACCTCTCGCTTGCCATTACTACCTCTCACTTGTCCATTACTACCTCTCGCTGGGCCATTACTACCTCTCGCGGGGCCATTACTACCTCTCACTGGGCCATTACTACCGCTCGCGGGGCCATTACTACCTCTCACTGGGCCATTACTACCTCTCGCGGGGCCATTACTACCTCTCGCTTGCCATTACTACGTCTCGCTGGGCCATTACTACCTCTCGCGGGGCCATTACTACCTCTCGCAAGCTCATTACTACCTCTCGCCGGGCCATTACTACCTCGCGCGGGGCCATTACTACCTCGCGCGGGCCCCTTTCTAATCCTGCGAAGTCGTCACTACTTCTCGCTGGGCCATAACCACCTCTACACATTCCGCTTTGCTATAGCTACCTTTCGCAGCCCTATTAGCACATTGGTTTTTGCATCATATTGACCCCAAGAGCCACGAGCAATATTTTGCATCCCAGTACGAACAATTGCGATTATCTTGCTTTGCACATATGCAGCAGGCCACGGCAGCCCACGATTCGCACATGCACGCGCGACAAACTTATTCACGTCTAGATCTCCATCCTCGCAATCAATCCATACGTCGCCGCTTCGGAGCTGCCCCAGCGACGCCGAAAAGTCTCTCCGTGATTGTCCGGAAGACAAGCGACCCCGAAGGCCCAGCCTCAGGGACAGCTGGCACTGCGTGCTGGGTCGGAAGATTGGCTTCCAATGTCATTATAATTGCTGATCCTGGTCGAAGAACGGTTGTTCACGGGCCTGTGCTGCATCCTGCCTTTTCTTGAAGGCCTTCGCGTCCTCATCGGCAAGTCGGTCAAGCCAGACTCTTTGTCGTAACTGGAACGGACGGCCGTGTGCACCAGTCTTCACCACAGCGATGAGCGAGCCTGGGGCGATGGACTTCGGCTTGTCGTAGTGCTCCAATACAATGTGCTCCATCAACGTACTTCGTCACGATGTAATGATTTGCAGCAGGGTATCCGATGTCGCCCGCCCATGCATCGTAGCGGGCGGCTACCGGGGCGAGCAGTGGGCAGGCAGCCACGTCGGAGGTGGCCGACACAATGCCGCAAGTCCAGCCAGTGTAATAATACTTCACGTATCCACGCTCGCGTGGATCACCCTTTTGGAACCACATTTTCGACCGCTTGAGTTCGTTGCCGCGGTAGTTCAGCGCCTTGTGGGCCCCGTCGACCCACTGCGCTGCAGCAGGTGTGATCGCGTCGCCCTTACCGACGATCCCATAAGCCCGCTCTAGGTCTGCCTGTAGCAGCTGCGTCACAGCCCAAGACATTTCGCGCGAAGTCAGGGACGACCCAGATGTCAAGGCCGGGCAAGACGCGATACTGCTCCAGTTCGCTAAGTGCGCACAGGGCCATCCGTGCTCTCGGGCTTTAGGCGTGCGGGGCGCTGCTTGAAGCACACGACAGCTCATGCTTATTAGCAGTTACCGTTGGGCTGTAGGTTGGGAACACGCGCCTTTTCTCCCAACGAACGAGCCTCCGATGCACCAGCACGACTCTAGACCAATCAATGTGCGCGCAAGTGTGTTCTCCTCACCGTTCGCGCGCTTGGCTTGCACGCATTAGGTCGCTCCGACCTCCCACCCCGTGCATGGCTGGTCTCCTGTGCGGCGCGGTGTGCAATACCCCCCTCAGCACCTACGCGGGGGCGCGCGCGACGCCTGACGAGGAAACTGCATATAACATCAGCACCACACAGTAGCTCCATAGTTCTAAACGAGGCTCTAAAATGGTATGCAAGCGATATGGCTGAAGCAAAGGAGCGGGGGGAGACAACAAGCGCCTGGCTGCATTGCACCCGCCAGCCAGCCAGCCAGCGCGCCCACGTCACTTGCGTCCTTCTTACATAGTTTCGCATCCCATGGCACGCAGGCCGAGCGTCTGCGTACTGCGGTCGCTACTTCGCATTCACACGACTGTCTCGGGTGTTACGCTCGCGCTCGTGTGAGGTTAGTGTGAATGCGAGCGAGCGAGCGTAACACCCGTCCGGTCGCTACTTCTCACCAGCGAACGGTCCCCAGAACATCCTCGAGGGACCTGAGATCATGTTTTTTTGCAAAAAAACTGCAATGGAAATCGCAAAAATCTGATGTCCGATTTAGTGTCCCATTTGGTGTCCGATTTGGTGTCCGATTTGGTGTCCGATTTGGTGTCCGATTTGGTGTCCGATTTGGTGTCCGATTTGGTGTCCGATTTGGTGTCCGATTTGGTGTCCGATTTGGTGTCCGATTTGATTTCCGATTTGATGTCCGATTTGGTTTCCGATTTGATGTCCGATTTGATTGTCCGATTTTATTGTCCGATTTTGTCAACCACAAACTATGCATATTTACAGGCAAAACAGCCCGACATCAAATCAGACATCAAATCAGACATCAAATCAGAAATCAAACCAGACCTATGTCAAAACCCTATATATACACGGTCCGATTTGATGTCCGATTTGGTGTCCGATTTGGTGTCCAAATAATGGTGTAGATATAGATGGTCCGATTTGATGTCCGATCCGATTTGATGTCCGATTTGATGTCCGATTTGGTGTCCTTTACAGACCCGTCAACGGGGGACACGCATATACTGAAAAAAAACAACTAAAAAGACACAGCGCAAAACCTTGAAAAGCATTTCTGGGACCGTTCGCTTGTGATACTTCGCTACTTAATCAAGGCACTACTCACTCGCAGGCGGCGGCCATATGCTCTACGCACTGGGCGCACGTGGGCAGCAAGTGGAGGCTGTCAAGTCGTTCGATCACCCCATGCTGATCCATGGCTGCCAAGGCAGTGGGGAGCGCCTCCATCAAGGCCTCGAAGAGCTTGTCTACACCTGCCTGGTGAAGAGGGGCTCGGCCGGGCGGCTGCGCTCTCACCTAGGCTGCTGCCCCTCGCGCATGCAAGCCTGCGCGGCACTGAGCAGTGCGCGATGGCATATGCGATTGCGCGAGACTTGTCCCTTAGTGGCAATAAATCAGAGGCGTTCCTGGGAGAGCTTGCAGAGCCCCAAAACCTCGAAGCCTGGTTCTCAAAGCGCGACGCCTGGCTTCGAAAGCTCGAAGCCCGAGCCAGAGAGCGCGGAACCCAGCCATGTCGACGCACACTCCAACCCCCGAAAATGCTCCTGGAGCCACCTGGACCCAAAATCGCACAAAATAAACATGTTAAGATTACTTTTTGAATGTTTTTTGAAGGCTTTCTAACACCGATTTTCCGTCTCAGGAAAACACCGCCAGCCCCGAGGCCCAGCGCCGGAGCCACGGAGCCCAGTGAAGAAGCTGTGGAGCCTAGCGCAACCACTGCGAAGCCCAGACCGAAAAACGCGGAGCCCAGACCAGACTACGGAGATAGCACATTTTCGTCGGAGCCTGGCGTCCCGCCGCCACGCGCCCTTTACGGAGATTGCGCTGTTTTGTCGGAGCCCGGCGCCAAGGCCACGGAGCCCAGCACCGAAACTACGAAGCCCAGCGCGGACAGTCTGAAGCCCAACCGCGACTCACCAGCGCGAGGTGGGGCTCAAGGGCGCTTGCGGTGCTGTGCTGGGCTTCGGGGTTTTGGGGCAAAATCCTCGAGAGGCAATTCTGAACCCCGGGGGGCAGTCTCAGAACTGCGAAGCCCAAGCTATTTGGCCGATGTTTGTCAAAAGCGTGGTTTCAAAAAATGACTTTTTAGTTTGGGCTTCGAGAAAATGGGCGCAAACCCTCGCAGATAGCACCGAAACTGCGAAGCCTAACACGATTTCAGTCGACCTTGGCACCTCCGCGAAAGTCCCGTAAGGCAGTTTCAAAACCGCGAAGCCCAGACCACTTTGACCTCAATGCGCCCCAGCCGGCACCCAGATTTTGCAATCGAAAAAATCCAAACCCTAAGCCCCTATATTTATGATAAGTCCACCTCTTTGCGCCCGTTGCCTCATAAATGGCCACCTCTCAGCAGCTCCGGGCTCATCCACAAGCGATTCTGATGGACCGAAAGCTCGCCGCCAGGTGTGTGCTTCGCCGCGCCCGGGGTCGCGCTGGTCACGGACAAACATGCAAGCAGGTGGTATTAGTCAAGGCCCCACCGCGCGGCCTACACAAAGCAAGTGCATGCAAGCAGGTGGTATCAGTCAAGGCCCCACCGCGCGGCCTACACAAAGCAAGTGCACGCAAGCAGGTGGTATCAGTCAAGGCCCCACCGCGCGGCCTACACAAAGCAAGTGCATGCAAGCAGGCGGTATCAGTCAAGGCCCCACCGCGCGGCCTACGCAAAGCAAGTGCATGGAAGCAGGTGGTATTAGTCAAGGCCCCACCGCGCGGCCTACGCAAAGCAAGTGCATGGAAGCAGGTGGCATTAGTCAAGGCCCCACCGCGCGGCCTACACAAAGCAAGCGCATGCAAGCAGGTGGTATCAGTCAAGGCCCCACCGCGCGGCCTACACAAAGCAAGTGCATGCAAGCAGGCGGTATCAGTCAAGGCCCCACCGCGCGGCCTACGCAAAGCAAGTGCATGGAAGCAGGTGGTATTAGTCAAAGCCCCACAGCGCGGCCTACGCAAAGCAAGTGCATGGAAGCAGGTGGTATTAGTCAAGGCCCCACCGCGCGGCCTACACAAAGCAAGTGCATGCAAGCAGGTGGTATCAGTCAAGGCCCCACCGCGCGGCCTACGCAAAGCAATGCATGCACCGGTTGGTGTCCGGTTGGTGTCTGGTTGCTGTCCGGTTGCTGTCCGGTTGGTGTCTGGTTGCTGTCTGGTTGGTGTCCGGTTGGTGTGCGGCAGGTGTCCGCCTGGTTTTCGGCTGGTGTGAGATTGGTGTCCGGCTGGTGTTCGGCTGGTGTCCGCTTGGTGTCCAGTTGGTGTCCGCTTGGTGTCGGCTTGGTGTCTGGTTGGTGGGCTGCTCCCGGCTCCCGGCTGCTCCCGGTTCCTGGCGGCTGCTTCCGGTTCCCTGCTGCTCTCGGTTCTTGGCGGCTGCTCCCGACTCCCGGCTGGCCCCGATTGCTCCCGGCTGCTCCCCGGCTGCTCCTGGCTTCTCCCGCCACCCGCCCTTGGGCAGCACACGGCGCGGCGGGCGCGGCTGCTCCCGGCTGCTCCCGCCACCCGCTCTCACTTATTTGATGGCCCGGGCTGATCGCGTAGACACGTCAGGAACAAGCGCGGCTGCTTCCGGCTGCCCCCGGCCACTGCCGGATCCTGGCTGCTCGCGACGCCCGGCTCGCTCGCGGCTCTCGGCTCTCGGCTGCTCCCGCCACCCGCCCTGACTTATTGGACGGCCCGGGCTGATCGGGCAGGGGCGTCAGGAGCAAGCACGGCTGCTTCTGGCTGCTTCCGGCCGCTGTCCCGGTCGCTGCCGGATATGGCTGCTCGTGACGCCCGGCTCGCGGCTGCTCGCGGCTCCCGGCTGCTCCCGCCACCCGCCCTCATTTATCTGACGGCCCGGGCTGATGTCAGGAGCAAGCGCGGCTGCTTCCGGCTGCTCCCGGCCACTGCCGAATCCCGGCTGCTCGCGACGCCCGGCTCGCTCGCGGCTCCCGGCTCCCGGCTGCTCCTGCCACCCGCCCTCATTTATCTGACGGCCCGGGCTGAGCAGGTAGGGGTGTCAGGAGCAAGCCCGCCACCCGCCCTCACTTATTTGACGGCCTGGGCTGATCGGGTAGGGGTGTCACGAG
The DNA here is from genome assembly GCA_963575745.1 of Prorocentrum cordatum. Lineage (NCBI taxonomy): Eukaryota > Dinophyceae > Prorocentrales > Prorocentraceae > Prorocentrum > Prorocentrum cordatum. The sequence continues at coordinate 280,561 of CAUYUJ010015621.1, forward strand.
CAGGCGCGGCTGCTTCCGGCTACTCCTGGCTGCTCTCGGCCGCTGCCGGATCCCGGGTGCTCGCGACTCCTGGCTCGCTCGCGGCTCCCGGCTCCCGGCTGCTCCCGCCACCCGCCCTCACTTATTTGACGGCCCGGGCTGATCGGGTAGGGGTGTCACGAGCAAGCGCGGCCGATTCCGGCTGCTCCTGGCCGCTGCCGGATCCCAGCTGCTCGCGACGCCCGGCTCGCGGCTGCTCGCGGCTCCCGGCTGCTCCTGCCAGCCGCCCTCACTTATTTGACGGCCCGGGCTGGTCGGGTAGGGGTGTCAGGAGCAAGCGCGGCTGCTTCCGGCTGCTCCTGGCCGCTGCCGGATCTCGGCTGCTCGCGACGCCCGGCTCGTGGCTGCTCGCGGCTCCCAACTGTTCCTGCCACCCCCCTCACTCATGTGACGGCCCGAGCTGATCGGGTAGGGGTGTCAGGAGCAAGCGCGGCTGCTTCTGGCTTCTCCCAGCCGCTGCCGCATCCCGGCTGCTCGCGACGCCTGGCTCGCTCGCGGTTCCCGGCTCCCGGCTGCTCCCGCCACCCGCCCTCATTTATTTGTCGGCCCAAGCTGATCGGGCAGGGGTGTCAGGAGCAAGCGCGGCTGCTTCCGGTTGCTCCTGGCCGCTCCCGGATCGCGGCTGCTCGCGACGCCCGGCTCGTGGCTGTTCGCGGCTACCGGTTGTTCCTGCCACCCGCCCTCACTCATGCGACGGCCCGGGCTGATTGCTTGCCTGCATGAGGCAGGTTGGCAAATCGACATGACATGAGGGATCCACGAACCCGGTAAAGGGACTAGCCTTCAGCAAATCATGGTCAGACGCATCGCACCTGGAACCCATGCAATGATTTCGAATCCCCTGGACGATCATTCTGCCTTCCAACACCTAGTTTGACCAGCCCAAAACAGCGCACCCATGTGAAATAACGAACAAATCTGCCTTCCAATGCCTAGCTTGACCAGCCCAAAACAGCGCACCCACTTGAAATAGCGACAACATCTGCTTTGCAGCACCTAATTTGACCAGCCCGAAGCAGCGCACCTATGTGAAATAGCGACAAAATCTTCCTTCCAGCGCCTAGCTTGACCAAGGAGTGCCAAGAGAGCACACACATACACACACACAAGGAGTCCCAGAGAGCGTCCAAGAGCTTCAACATGCGACGTCAGAGCCGTGAAATGGCGACAAAATATGCCCTCCAGCGCCTAGCTTGACAAGCACCCAGCCTGAAACACAGTGCACCCACGTGAAATAGGGACAAAATCTACCTTCCAGCGCCTTGACCAGCCCGAAACAACGCACCCACGTGAAATACGGATTAAATCTGCCTTCCCAGAAAGCCTCAGAGAGCCCAGAGAGCTTCACAGAGCCCCAGAGAGCCCCAGAGAGCCCAGAGAGCCCCAGAGAGCCCCAGAGAGCCCCAGAGAGCTTCAGAGAGCTCCAGAGAGCCCCAGAGAGCCCCAGAGAGCTTCAGAGAGCCCCGGAGAACCCCAGAGGGCCCAAAGAGCCCAGAAAACCCCAGAGAGCCCCAGAGAGCCCCAGAGAGCTCCAGAGAGGCTCAGAGAGCTCCAGAGCCCCAGAGAGCCTCAGAGAGCCCCAGAGAACCCCACAGAGCCCCAGAGAGCCCCAGAGGGCCCCAGAGATAACCAAGGAGTGCCAGAAAGAGTCCCGTGTGAAATAGCGACAAAAAATTCATTCCAGCGCCTAGCTTGACCAGCCCGAAACAGCGCACCCACTTGAAACAGCGACAAAATCTGCCTTGCAACGCCTAGCTTGACAAGACCAAAAACAGTCTACCCACGTGAAATAGCGACAAAACCTGCCTTCCAGCGCCTAGCTTGACCAGCCCAAAACAGCCCACCCGCGTGAAACAGCAACAAAATCTACCTTCCAGCGCCTAGCTCAACAAGCCCAAAACAGCCCACCCACGAGAAATAGCAACAAAATCTGCCTTCCAGCGACTAGCTTAACCAGCCCCAAACAGCCCACCCACGCGAAATAGCAACAAAATCTGCTTTCCAGCGCCTAGCTGGACCAGCCCAAAATAGCCCACCCATGTGAAATAACGACTAAATCTGCCTTCCAGCGCCTAGCTTGACAAAACCAAAACAGCGCACCCACGTGAAATAGCGACAAAATCTGCCTTCCAGCGCCTAGCTTAACCAGCCCAAAACAGCCCACCCACACGAAATAGCGACAAAATCTGCCTTCCAGCGTCTAGCTCAACCAGCCCAAAACAGCCCGCCCACGTGAAATAGCGACAAAATCTGCCTTCCAGCGCCTAGCTGGACCAGCCCCAAACAGCCCACCCACGCGAAATAGCAACAAAATCTGCTTTCCAGCGCCTAGCTGGACCAGCCCAAAATAACCCACCCGCGTGAAATAGCCACAAAATCGTCCTTCCAGCGCTGAGCTCGACCAGCCCAAAACAGCCCACCCACATGAAATAGCGACAAAATCTGCCTTGCAGCGCCTAGCTTAACCAGCTAAAAACAACCCACCCACGTGAAATAGCGACAAAATCTGCCTTCCAGAGCCTAGCTAGGACAGCACCAAACAGCCCACCCACATGAAATAGCGACAAAATCTGCCTTCCAGCGCCAAGCTTGACAAAACCCAAACAGCCCACCCACACGAAATAGCGACAAATCTGCCTTCCAGCGCCTAGCTTAACCAGCCCAAAACATCCCAAAACAGCTATCCCGCGTGAAATAGCAACAACATCTGCCTTCCAGCGCCTAGGCTGACCAGTCCAAAACAGCCCACGCACGGGAAATTGCGACAAAATCTGCCTTCCAGCGACTAGCTTAACAAGTTCAAAACAGCCCACCCACGTGAAATAGCGACAAAATCTACCTTCCAGCGCCTAGGCTGACCAGCCCAAAACAGCCCACCCACGTGAAATAGCGACAAAATCTGCCTTCCAGCGCCTAGCTTAACCAGCCCAAAACAGCCCACCCACGTGAAATAGCGTCAAAATCTGCCTTCCAGAGCCCAGCTAGGACAGCACCAAACAGCCCGCCCACGTGAAATAGCGACAAAATCTGCTTTCCAGCGCCTAGCTTAACCAGCCCAAAACAGCCCACCCGCGTGAAATAGCATCAAATTCTGCCTCACAGTATCCATCCAACGATGATTTTGGGCCGCTTTCTCGAGAAATCACGCATTTTTCATGAACCAATAAAAATCACGTGTTTTTGTAGGCCACGTGCAGAATCACCGCATTTTTACGACAAAGTCTGAGCCTCCGAAGCCTCGATTCCAGAGGGGCCATTTTTCAAAAACCTGCGTTTTTACGACGAAAGAATTCCGCCGCCCCTTATTGAACCATACTCCGGTCTAAGGACCCAAAGGGTCCGCCAACACAAAGAGAATCCTAGGCCGGAGCCTTTGCCAGGAAAAATGTGCTCCAAAATCATAAATTAAAATGGACCTGGGGGGGGCCTCCCCCCCTCCGCAAGCGGTCCGTTGGACCGTGGGGGCCCTGGGCCCGGGGGGGGGGGTATTATCTTTAGGGATGGTCACTGCGCATTCTTCAAAAATAAAATGCAAAATAATTCAAATCCCAGAGTTCTCACAAGCTCATGTTTGGGCCCCTGTAGATGCTTTATGTTGGGGTTTGAGGGGGTGCGAGTTTTCCAAAGTGGCATTCAGGATTCCCAAAAAACCTAGGAAAGCTCAGGGACTGCATATCTTCAGGGGGGATAAGGACGGACCAAGAAGAAGAAAAAAAAAAGACGAAGGAGGAGAAGAAGAAGAAGATCCATAATTTTAACCTCAAGACATTTGGTGACTTTGCCACTGCCGACGAGCAGAACAAGAACAACAACAACATGATTGACCCACGAACCCGGTAAAGATCTATCTTATGACTGCGCCGTTTACATAGGGTCATGTCATAGCTCAAGCCCTCAAGTTCAAACCACAACCAAAATGAGCCTCCAGAAACCTCCTGAGAGCCATTTGGCCAGCAGGCCAAGCCAGGCCCCAAACAAACCCTATGTTCAACCTGCCGACCTGCATTTTCTTCGCATTTTGACAAGGTCAAAGCCAAGCCCCATACAAACCCTATGCCCAACCTGCCGACCTGCATTTTCTTCGCATTTTGACAAAATCAAAGCCAGGCCCCATGCTATCCCCATGTTCAACCTGCGGACCTGCATTTTCTTCGCATTTTGACAAAGCCAAGGCTAGGCCCCCATAGAAAAACCATCTGTTCAATCCGCCGACCTGCATTTTCTTCGCATTTTGACAAAATCAAAGCCAGGCCCCATACAAACCCTATGTTCAACCTATGGACCTGCACTTTATTCGCATTTTGACAAAGCCAAAGCCAGGCCCCCATACAAACCCTATGTTCAATCCGCCGACCTGCATTTTCTTCGCATTTTGACAAAATCAAAGCCAGGCCCCATACAAACCCTATGCTCAACCTGCGGACCTGCACTTTCTTCGCATTTTGACAAAGCCAAAGCCAGGCCCCATACAAACCCGATGTTCAAACTGCCGACAAAGTCAAAGCCAAGCCCCATACAAACCCTATGTTCAACCTGCCGACCTGCATTTTCTTCGCATTATGACAACGTCAAGGCCAGGCCCATACAAACCCTATGTTCAATCCGCCGACCTGCATTTTCTTCGCATTTTGACAAAATCCAAGCCAGGCCCCATACAAACCCTATGTTCAACCTGCGGACCTACACTTTCTTCGCATTTTGACAAAGCCAAAGCCAGGCCCATGCACACCCTACTTTCTTCGCATTTTGACAAAGCCAAAGCCAGGCCCCATACAAACCCTATGTTCAAACTGCCGACCTGTATTTTCTTCGCATTTTGACAAAGTCAAAGCCAAGCCCCATACAAACCCTATGTTCAACCTGCCGACCTGCATTTTCTCCGCATTTTCACAACGTCAAGGCCAGGCCCCATACAAACCCTATGTTCAATCCGCCGACCTGCATTTTCTTCGCATTTTGACAAAATCAAAGCCAGGCCCCATACAAACCCTATGTTCAACCTGCGGACCTGCACTTTCTTCGCATTTTGACAAAGCCAAAGCTAGGCCCATACAAACCCTATGTTCAGCACGCGGACCTGCATTTTCTTCACATTTTGACAACGTCAAGGCCAGGCCCCATACAAACCCTTTGTTCAGCCCGCAGACCTGCATTTTCTCCGTATTTTGACAAAGTCAAAGCCAAGCCCCAGAAATGCTCAAAATGAGTCTCCAGAGGCCTCCAAAAAGCCATTTGGCCAGCAGGCCCCAGAAATGCCCAAAATGAGCCCCCAGAAGCCTCCTGAGAGCAATTTTGCTAGCAGGCCCCAGAAATGCTCAAAATGAGCCTCCAGAGGCCTCCTGGAAGCCATTTGGCCAGCAGGCTCCAGAAATGCTCAAAATGAGCCTCCAGAGGTCTCCTGAAAGCCATTTGGCCAGCAGCCCCCAGAAATGCTCAAAATGAGCCTCCAGAGGCCTCCTGGAAGTCATTTGGCCAGCAGGCTCCAGAAATGTTCAAAATGAGCTTCCAGAAATCTCCTGAGGGCAATTTGGCCAGCAGGCCCCAGAAATGCTCAGAATGAGCCCCCAGAGGCCCCCTGAGAGCCATTTGGAAACGCCTGGGGCCACCTGGGCGCTCAAAGGCCTCTCGACCACTGTGCCCCTCGCAAATGTACCGTAAAACACACGGAATTCTGCCGGAATCTATAAAATCTGAGTTTTTACGAAGTGTTTTTGAGGGTCAGAACCATTTTGACAGCATTTTTACAGCAAAATTAATCCGCCGACCCCTGCGCGTCACGCCCACGGTACAAGGCTAAAGCCTCAGCCCGGACAAAGATAACCCTGAGCTGAAGCTCTTTACCGGGAAAAAATGGCCCCAGCGCGCGGCCCCAAACAGGCCGATGTTTTTTTTTGCCGGATTCTTGGCAGGACCTGTCCCAAAGGCTAGGGAGGTACCGAGTTGCCTTTAAAAAATATAACAGCATGATCCTAACTAGGTATGATTTGATCAACATTTGCTGGCTTTCCTTTGCTAGCTTTGCTTGGCGACCTCTGTTTTACCAACTTTGCTTTGCTAACTTTGTTTTGCTAGCTTTGCTTTGCTAGGTCTGCTTTGCGAGCCCAAGGAAGCATACTAAACTTGAGGGATCCACGAACCCGGTAAAGGAATACACTATCAGCAAACAATGGTCAATCAGTGCTGGTCCTGTGCCAACTGCCTTCATGTGAAGCTTTTCTATGAAGCTATGCTGCCAAACTATACTGCCAGCTTCCAAGACATATCAAAATTAGCCATCTGGAAACAGCCCAGAACAGGTCAGAAGATCAGAGCAGCCCAGAGCAGCCCAAAGCAGACCAAAGCAGCCCAGAGCAGCCCAGAGCAGCCTAGAGCAGCTCAGAGCAGCCCCGAGCAGCTCAGAGCAGCCCAAAGCAGCCCAGAGCAGCCCAGAGCAGCCCAGAACAGCCCAGAGCAGCTCAGAGCCCAGGGCAGGGCAGCACAAAGCAGCACCGAGCAGTCCAGAGCAGCTTACAGCAGCCCAATGCAGTCCAGAGCAGCTTACAGCAGCCCAATGCAGTCCAGGGCAGTCCAGGGCAATCCAGAGCAGCCCAGAGCAGCCCAGAGCAACCCAGAGGAGCCCAGAGCAATCCAGAGGAGCCCAGAGCAGCCCAGAACAACCCAGACCTGCCCAGAGCAGCCCAATGCAGCACAAAGCAGCCCAGAGCAGCACAAAGCAGCCCAGTGCAGTCCAGAGCAATCCAGAGCAGCCCAACGCAGCCCAGAGCAGCCCAGAGCAACCCAGAGGAGCCCAAAGCAGCCCAGACCTACCCAGAGCAGCCCAAAGCAACCCAGAGGAGCCCAGAGCAACCCAGAGCAGCCCAGAGCAGCCCAGAGCAACCCAGACCTGCCCAGAGCAATCCAGGGCAGCACAAAGCAGCCCAGAGCAGCCCAGAGCAGTCCAGAGCAGCCCAGAGCAACCCAGAGCAACCCAGAGCAGCCCAGAGAAGCCCTGACCAGCTCAGAGCAGCCCAAAGCAGCCCAGAGCAGCCCAAGCTATAAAACCCCGCATTTTTACGACAACTTCTGCATTTCAACACCTATCTTAGCAAGCCCAAGCTATAAAACCTCGCATTTTCACGACAACATCTGCATTTGAACACCTATCTTAGCAAGCCCAGTCTATAAAACCCTGCATTTGTACGACAGCATCTGCATTTCAACACCTATCTTAGCAAGCCCAAGCTATAAAACCCCGCATTTTTACTACAACATCTGCATTTCAACACCTCTCTTAGCAAGCTCAAGTTATAACAAACCCTGCATTTTTAACGACATTATATGCATTGCGACACCTATCTTAGCAAGCCCAAGCTATAAAACCTCATTTCTTACAAGAGCATCTGCATGTCAACACTTATCTTAACAAGCCCAAACTATAAAACCGTGTTTTTTACGACGACATCTGCATTTCAGCGCCTATCTTAGCAAGCCCAAGCTATAAAACCCCGCATTTTTACAACAACATTTGCATTTCAATACATATCTTAGCCAGCCCAAGCTATAAAACCCCGCATTTTTACGACAACATCTGCATTTCAATACCTATCTTAGCAAGCCCAAGCCATAAAATCCAGCATTTTTACGACAGCATCTGCATTTCAACACCTATCTTAGCAAGCCCAAGCTATAAAACCTCGCATTTTTACGACAACATCTGCATTTCAACACCTATCTTAACAAGCCCACGCTATAAAACCCCGCATTTTTACAACAACACCTGTATTTCAACACCCATCTTAGCAAGCTCAAGCTATAAAACCCCTCATTTTTACGACAACATCTGCATTTCAACACCTATCTTAGCAAGCCCAAACTATAAAACCCCGCATTTTCACTGCAACATCTGCACTTCAACACCTATCTTAGCAAGCCCAAGCTATAAAACCCTGCATTTGTACGCCAATATTTGCATTTCAACATCTATCTTAGCAAACCCAAGCATTTTTTACGACAACAGCTTCATCTCAACACCCACATTTTTTACGACAACATCTGCATCTCAACACCTGTCTTAGCAAGCCCAAGCTATAAAACCCCGCATTTTTACGACAGCATCTTCATTTCAACACCTGTCTTAGCAAGCCCAAGGTGTAAAACCCCGCATTTTTACGACAACATCTGCATTTCAACACCTATCTTAGCAAGCCCAAGCAATGAAACCCCGCATTTTTACGACAACATCTGTATTTCAACACCAATCTTAGCAAGCCCAAGCTATAAAACCCCGCATTTTTACGACAACATTTGCATTGCAACACCTATCTTAGCAAGCCCAAGCTATAAAACCCCGCATTTTTACGGCAACATCCGCATTTCAACACCTATCTTAGCAAGCCCAAGCTATAAAACCCTGCATTTTTACGGCAACGTTGGCATTTCAACACCTATCTTAGCAAGCCCAAGCTATAAAACCCCACATTTTTACGACAACATCTGCATTTCAACACCTATCTTAGCAAGCCCAAGCTATAAAACCCCGCATTTTTACGACAACATCTGCATTTCAACACCTATCTTAACAAGCCCAAGCTATCAAACCCCGCACTTTTACGACAACATCTGCATTTCAACACCTATCTTAGCAAGCCCAAGCTATAAAACCCCGCATTTTTACGACAACATCTGCATGTCAACACCTACCTTAACAAGCCCAAGCTATAAAACCCCGCACTTTTGCGACAACATCTGCATTTCAAATCATATCTTAGCAAGCCCAAGGTGTAAAACCCCGCATTTTTACGACAACATCTGCATTTCAACACCTATCTTAACAAGCCCACGCTATAAAACCCCGCATTTTTACGACAACATCTGCATGTCAACACCTATCTTAGCAATCCCAAATTATAAAACTCCGAATTTTTACGACAAGATCTGCATTTCAACACCTATCTTAGCAAGCCCAAGCTATAAAACCCCGCATTTTTACGACAACATCTGCATTTCAACACCTATCTGAGCAAACCCACAACAGCGCATCTACGCAAAATAGCGACAAATTCTGCATTTCCTCATTAAAAATTATCAATTTCCCGAGTTTCGGAGGGTCATGCTCACAAAACCTAAATTTTTACACCAAATTAATCCGCCGACCCCATCGGGACACCCCTCCGGTCTAAGGGCCAAAGGCCCGACAACACAAAGAGAACCCTGGCTCTCCAGCCTTTACCGGGAAAAAATCTCTAGTAAAGGGTAGGCAAGGGACATGTCATGCAAATCTCTCCGGCACGGCACAACAATACCAGCAATTCTGTTAGTTTAGATACTTTTAGTGGTACTCAGTGTGCATATTATGGCAAACACACCATAATGATTGATTAAACTATATTTCGGGCATAATTTACCGCCTTCCCATCGTCAGGGTGTGGGTCGCGGTAAATTATGGGCCACACCGATAAAGTTTAATCGATAACTACTTATATATTATCATGAATATACGCCTGGCAAGCAAATCACAATACACGACTGCAACAACGATATTGAGTAATAACGTGCAAGGCTGGCTTCCTCCACAAAGAAAAGCGAGGCCCACAACACAAAGCACATGCGCGCCACTTAAAACGGGCACAGCAGGCCCCAAGTTGCAACCAATATGCGTGACCATCAATGACATGTGATTGCCACCTTAATCGGAAGGGATGCTGCATCCCTTCCAACATACTATGTTGTACCGTAAAAAATATGTTTGATAGTTGTGCAAGGGTCTTGTGCAAGAGAGTTGTGCAAGGTTTGGGGGGGTCTTGTGCAAGCCACCCGGCCCACTTGCATAGCCTTTCGTGTAGGTGCTCTAAAGTAGTGTTTTTTACAAGTATTTTAGATTTTTTTGCATTTAGAATTAGCGACGCTGGGAATCCATATTTTTGGGAAGCATCTTTACACATATTTGTGGCAGATTTGAAGCAGACAATCTTCAGCACCGTCCTTTCAAAGTATTGGTTTTTGCCAGCATTTTGCTGATTTGAGTATCTGGAAGCAGTGGTTTGGTAGTTGCTCGCGTGCGGCATTCGCACACAGACCCATTTTTGTTCAACCCTCGTATGACTTCGTGGAGATCGATGTTCACTTTACGCAAGGTTTTAATAGCTAAGCCCAGCCCAGGTATGCCGCGCACTCTTTTTCTGTCTAACCCTTTCGGTACTTCGTGGTAGTCGAGGTGCGTCACTCTCAGCTACTTTTGTGTTCCGCTGCGCCTTTACTAAGTAAAACGATATGTTTCTGAGCGGAATGTTTAACCCTTTCGTCACTTTAGCGTGTCCCTTTTTTAGGGCCCCCTGTTTTGTTTAACCCTCTACACAGATCGGCGTGGTCGGTGTCGCCACTCTCAGTCGTTTTTCGGTCCAAATTTAAAAACTTCGAGCCAAACGCTATCTTTTTGGAGCAATTTTTTGGATGTCTCATGTGTTTTGCTTGGCCTTTTGCACCCCTATCTATTTTGAGCGTAATCTTATGTTGCAAAACACAGTCATTTCGGAATATCGGACGCTCAGATCGTGTGCGGTGTGCTAATCTGCTGTCCAGAGTGCCTGCGGTGTGTCGATTTGTTGAAATCGATTTCGGGATGTCCCGTGCGATTTGCATTATTTTTGGAGCTAATTTCGGGATGTCTCGTGCGATTCGCTGGGTCCTGGGGGTCCCTCCCCTTTTGGAGCGAATTTTTACCTTGTAAAATACAGTCATCTGGAGACATTGGACGTTCAGATCGTGTGCGGTGTGCGTTTCGGCCGTTCAGATCGCCTGCGGTGTGTCAACTCTTTGGAGCCAAGTTCGGGATGCCTCGTGCGTTTTCCTAAGTTTCGCCGGGACCACTACCCCAACCGGTCCGGACCCCCTCGAAATCCCGTTTTGCCCGGCCTCCGAAAACGATCAATTTCTTAATATTTTTGTTTGTGAAACGGTCAATTTTGGAGTTCGGCGTGCCCGAGTGGTTTACGGCTTTCAAAAAGTGCAACCCTCTCGTTAATTCTGAAAAGTACCTTCGCCACTCTCGTCTACTTTTCGCATGACATGGCTGAAGTATCAGTTTTTACGCCTAAACGAACGCCTCCATTTTTGGAGCGCTTCAATGACTTGTATTTTACATGCTTCCGGGCACATTGGACGCTCAGATCGTGTGCGGTGTGCGCGTCGGCCGTCCAGATCGCCTGCGGTGGGTCGAATTTCCGGAGCCAATTTCGGGATGCCTCGTGCGATTTGCATGGTCCTTTGGACCCCTCCCCATTTTGAGCGTTACTTTTGTATGCAAATTGCAGTCATCTGGAGACATCGGACGCTCAGATCGTGTGCGGTGTGCTAATCTGCTGTCCAGAGTGCCTGCGGTGTGTCGATTTGTTGAAATCGATTTCGGGATGTCTCGTGCGATTTGCATTTTTTTGGGAGCAAATTTCGGGATGTCTCGTGCGATTCGCTGGGTCCTGGGGGCCCCTCCCCTTTTGGAGCAAACTTTTACCTAGTAAAATACAGTCATCTGGAGACATTGGACGCTCAGATCGTGTGCGGTGTGCGTTTCGGCCGTTCAGATCGCCTGCGGTGTGTCATTTCTTTGGAGCCAAGTTCGGGATGCCTCATGCGTTTTCCTATGTTTCGCTTGGGCCCACTACCCCAACCGGTCCGGACCCCCTCGAAATCCTGTTTTGTCCGGCCTCCAAAAACGATCAATTTCTTAATATTTTTGTTTGTGAAGCGGTCAATTTTGGAGCTCGGCGTGCCCGAGTGGTTTACGGCTTTCAAAAAGTGCAACCCTTTCGTTAATTCTGAAAAGTACCTTCGCCACTCTCGTTTACTTTTCGCACGACATGGCTGAAGTATCAGTTTTTACGCCTAAACGAACGCCTCCATTTTTGGAGCGCTTCAATGACTTGCATTTTACATGCTTCCGGGCACATTGGACGCTCAGATCGTGTGCGGTGTGCGCGTCGGCCGTCCAGATCGCCTGCGGTGTGTCGATTTTCCGGAGCCAATTTCGGGATGCCTCGTGCGATTTGCGTGGTCCTTTGGACCCCTCCCCATTTTGAGCGTTACTTTTGTATGTAAATTGCAGGCATCTGGAGACATCGGACGCTCAGATCGTGTGCGGTGTGCGCGTCGGCCGTCTAGATCGCCTGCGGTGTGTCGATTTTCTGGAGCCAATTTCGGGATGCCTCATGCGATTTGCATGGTCCTTTGGGCCCCTTCCCATTTGGAGCGTCATTCTTGTATGTAAATTGCAGTCATCTGGAGACATTGGACGCTCAAATCGTGTGCGGTGTGCGGTTCGGCCGTCCAGATCGCCTGCGGTGTGCAGGTTTTTGGAGCCAATCTCGGGATGTCTCATGCGTTTTCCTATGTTTTGCTGCGCGGTGTGCAAGCTTGCGTCGCAAGCCAATTTGCGGATGTCTCTTGCGTTTCGTTCTCATACTTGGTCCGAGACTGATAACTTCATTGTTTTTTTCGGTATTCCAGCTCACGAGCTCACTCTAAATTCTTGCTGCTGGCTTCCAGCACCGACACTTCCTTGCACAAGTGTGACTTGTGCAAGACTTGTGCGGCGGAATCCCACCAGCCCTTTAGGGCGTAGGTGGTTTAGGGAGTTTCCTCTGCCAACCCCCTTCTTCCCCTTCGGGGAGGGGTTTACCCCTCCCCTTACCCCTCCCCACTGACCTGGACGGGGCGTTCCGCGGGTCGTTGGGACGGCCAAGATGGCCCAAGACATCTCCAAGAGCGAAAAGGCGAGAAACACACAAAACATTGATTTTACCTAGGTTTTGGAAGGATTTTGGCCTCTCGGGGGGGCCCAAGAGGCGACTCGAGGCACTCTAGAGGGGCAACGCTAATATACGACCCCCCCTTTTTTGATAGATCTCCTCCAAGATGGCCCCAAGAGCGCCCCGAAGGCTCCCAAGAGCGCCCCAAGAGCGCCCCAAGACGGCCCCACGAGGCCCCAAGAGGCCCCCAAGAAGCCTCCAAGAGGCTGCCAAGAGACCCCCAAGAGGCCCCAAGAGCCTCCCAAGATGGCCCAAGACGGCTCCAAGAGCGAAAAGGCGAGAAAGCAAAAAACATTGATTTTACATAGGTTTTGGAACGATTTTGGCCTCTTGGGGGGCCCAAGAGGCGACTCGAGGCACTCTAGAGGGGCAACGCTAATTGGGGAACCCCTCTTCTTTGATCGATCTCCTCCAAGATGGCCCCAAGAGCGCCCCGAAGGCTCCCAAGAGCGCCCCAAGAGCGCCCCAAGAGCGCTCCAAGAGGCCCCAAGAGGCGCCCAAGAGGCCTCCACAAGGCTCCCAAGAGACCCCCAAGAGGCCCAAGAGGCTCCCAAGACGGCCCAAGACGGCTCCAAGAGCGAAAAGGCGAGAAAACACAAAACATTGATTTTCCTTAGGTTTTGGAAAGATTTTGGCCTCTTGGGGGGCCCAAGAAGCGATTCGAGGCACTTTAGAGGGGCAGCGCTAATTGGGGACCCCCCCTTCTTTGATAGATCTCCTCTAAGATGGCCCCAAGAGCGCCTCGAAGGCTCCCAAGAGCGCCCCAAGAGCGCCCCAAGAGGGCCCCAAGAGGCCCCAAGAGGCCCCCAAGAGGCCTCCAAGAGGCCCCCAAGAGACCCCCAAGAGGCCACAAGAGGCTCCCCGAGATACGCAAGAGGCCCCCGGGACCGCCAAGAGGCCCCAAAGACGGCCCAAGAGGCCCCCAAGCTCGCCATTGTCCTCCTCCTCCTCCTCTTTTTCTTCCTCCTCCCTCCTCCCCCTCCCCCTCCTCCTCCTCCTCCTCCTCCTCCTTTTCCTTTTCCTCCTTCTCGTCCTCCTCGTCCTCGCAGTCCTCCATCTCCTCCTCCTTATCCTCCTCCTCCTCCTCCGCTTGCTCCTCCTCGTGCTCCTCCTCCTACTCCTCCTCTTCCTCCTCCTACTCCTACGACGACGGCTCCTCCTACATCCTCCCCCTCTTGGGGTATATGGCGGCTCACCCCGCCCTTTGTTTTTCTGCATGCTCCCCCGCTTCCCTCATAACCTCCACTCCCCTGGGACTCATTTCTGGACGGGCTGGTGGGGATACGCGAAGCGTCTAGAATTTTTACATAAGATTTGTTTCTGTAAAACATAGTAACATTTTTCTTCAGAATGTTTGATCAGCAACTTCATAGTAATTCAACTGATGCGACTTCAACTCGCGATGGCCATAATGTCAACAAATACTAAATTTGTGCACAAGCAGAAGGGCAACGAGAAGCAGAATAATCAATACATTACAAACACATTTCACAACATTGGCTTGCAAACATTAGGAAACCGCTTCAAAAAATATATACCGCTTCAAACTTGGACCGTGCTTCGCACACACGAACCCGGTCAGCATTGTGTTTGTCGCCCCGTGCTTCTAGGCATCGTCTTTCTGTTGGTTCTTGTTTTGCCTGTTCGTCGGCGCGCAGCGCCTCACGGGCGGTGCGGCGTTTCGCGCCGCCTTCGGCGGCGGGGCGGCGCTTCGCGCCGCCCTTCGGGCGGCCTTCGGGATGGGGCTTCGGTGTGTATGTATTAACGGAGCTAGCTGACATTGGATATGCTGCGATCAGAAGTGAGCTAATTCAGAGCCCGAAAAAACAACTGGCCACCGCAACCCCGAGGGAAACTAGCTCCACATACAGCTGCAGGAGCTAGCCACCACGATCCTGACGGAGCCTCGCCACCAGAACACTAAGAAAGACTGGCAATTGTAATGCCGAGGCAACCAGCCACGGAAACTAGCCATGATAATCCGGAGGGAAACTAGCCACTTTAAATCCCAAGGGACACTAGCAACCATAATCCCTAGGGGAACTAGCCACCGAAATCACGAGGGAATCTAGCCACCATGATCGCAAGGGAAGCTGGCCACCAAAATCCCAAACGAAACCAGCCACCACAATCCCGACGGAAACTAGCCACCGAAATCCCGAGGGGAACTAGCCACCATAATCCCAAGATAAACTAGCCGGCAAAATCCGAAGGGAAACTAGCCACCAAAATCCTGAGGGAAACTACTTGCCGTAATCCCGAGGCAAGCTAGCCGCGAAAATCCCGGGGGGAACTACCCACTAAAATCCCGAGGCAAACTGGCTACCTTAATACCAAGGAAACCACCATCATCCTGAGGGGAACCAGCCACCAACATCCCGAGGCAAGCTAGCCACCATAATGCCGAGGTAAAGAAGCCACTCCCATCCCGTGGGAAACTAGCCACCTCAATCCCGAGGGAAACTAGCCGCCATTATCCTAAGGAAAACTAGCCACCATAATCCCGAGGGAAACGAACCACCGCTATCCCGACGGAAGCAATTATAATCCCATGGGATACTAGCCACCATAATCCCGAGGGAGGCTGGCCAGCCACCATATCCCTGGGAGGAACCAGCCACCAAAACACCAAGGGGAAGTCAGGTTGGCCGTAAATTTAATCGAAACTTGCTACTCTTGCTTCGGAGACACAGAGCGCCCAACCGCATTGAGCAAAAAACATACCAGCAAAGCACGATGACGTTAAATGACATCTGCACGTTGAGCAAGCATTTGAACTTGAAATGCATTGGGCTTGTTGATCGTGAGCTCCGAGTCTTGGTCGCAAGTCGTAGGTTGTGCATCGTAGACCACTCGCCATTGCAGCCGTGAGTCATGCCCGTGATTCAGGAAGGTCCATCATGAAACATCACGGCCTTTTCCAAATTTGATTTGACTGACCTGATGCCTTACCAGCTCTGGAAGAAGTAGATGGACTGTGTGTATGTCTGGGTCACGCACAAGATCGGGATGTTTACTATGGCAGCAACCTAGGCAGGTTGGATCGGGCAAGCTTCAGAAGATTGTGCAACTTCAAGATCCAAACAAAACAAATCCCAAACATGTCAAATCAAGCTGAGTGAAGTTGAACTCAAGATATGCGTGGTGCCAAATCGTCATGAACCGCGACTACAAACGCTTGCAATTATAGGCACAGCGCAAGCGCATATCACATGTGAGTGCTAACCCGCCAACAAATGTCCGCCAGCCCATATATAGGCCACCGGGCTGTGAGGCACATTTGAAACAGCAAGTTGCCTTGACATGTCCACACAATCCTGCAAGTCCAGATCATTTGCTGGTGATTGCATGTGACTGCCCCAAGGAACCAGATTAAGGGACTAGGGCTCGAGATTTTTGGGCTGGGGTTCGAAACTAAGCGGTGAGGCTTCGCATTTTGGGGCTGGGCTTCGAGATTAAGGGGCCCAAAGCCTCGAAGCCCAGCCCCAAAACCTCGAAGCCCAGACTCAAAACCTCGCACCCTAAACCGCCGGCCTCTGTGGGGTCCCCGGCTCCGGCCCCTCAGACTCCCCTTAGGGAGGCCTACTAAAAGAGAACCCTGCGCCAAAACGCTAACCGGGAAAAACTGCTCAAAATGACCCCCAAATAAACTTGCGTGTAAATCTAGGGCAATGAGTATTATAGCCGCGCTTGCACCACCGCCCTCCAGCTTCACAAGTCAAAGGGGTCGGCGGAATGGGCGCAGCCACTAAATAAAAAACTTGGGCATGCTTTCTGACCACTTTTTCAAACCATTCAACCTAATCACAATGTAAGGCCAAGCGCTTCGAGGTTTGGGCACTAAGGCTCATCTCAAGCTCGAATGGTTCCAGGTTCTAGGTTTGGGTGCCAAGGCTCAATTTAAGTTCGAATGTTTCCAGGTTTGCGCTCCAAGGACTATTCAAGGCCGAACGTTTCTCCAAAGACTAATTTAAGGCTGAACGGTTCGAAGTTTGGCCACCAAGGCTCAATTTAAGGTGGACGGTTCGAGGTTTACGCTCCAAGGACTAATTTAAGGCTGAACGGATCGAAGTTTGGCCACCAAGGCTCAATTTAAGGTGGAACGGTTCGAGGTTTGCGGTCCAAGGACTAATTTAAGGCTGAACGGTTCGAAGTTTGGCCACCAAGGCTCAATTTAAGGTGGAATGGTTCGAGGTTTGCGCTCCAAGGACTAATTTAAGGCTGAACGGTTCGAAATTTGGCCAGCGAGGCTCAATTTAAGGTGGAATGGTTCGAGGTTTGCGGTCCAAGGACTAATTTAAGGCTGAATGGTTGGAGGTTTGGGCACCTAGGCTCAATTTAAGGTGGAATGGTTCGAGGTCTGCGCTCCAAGGACTAATTTAAGGCTGAATGGTCCGAGGTTTGGGCAGCGAGGCTCAATTTAAGGTGGAATGGTTCGAGGTTTGCGCTTGAAGGATTAATTTAAGGCTGAATGGTTCGAGGTTTGGGCACCAAGGCTCAATTTAAGGTGGAATGGTTCGAGGTTTGTGCTCCAACCCCAAACCGCCGACCCCGAGGGGAACCCCACCTCAGTCCCCCAGACCCCTAGGGCCGTAGGCCCGCCCAAAGGCTAAAAGAGAACCCTGCGTCATAACGCTAACCGGGAAAAATATTTTTAATATATAATATATATATATATATATATATATATATATATATATGGCAGTGTCCCATTTGTTGACATGCGCGGATCGGGCCGGGTAAAAGTAAAGGGGGTGAAAAGGACTGCGCCCCCAACCGGTGAAGTCTCAGCCCAAGTGGGCCTAAACGAACAGCGCAAAAGCTTGATGGCCGCATTGGGGATAGAATTGCTAATTGTGTTCCGCTTCATTTAAAATTTTGTACCTACATAGAAAAATATTTTGAAAGCTGAACACCAAAACAAACTGTCCCGGCAAGCTCCGACAAACTGGTGGACAAAACGATGGCGACGAGAACTTAGCAGCTGAACTCGTTTCTTATGGTTTCGTTTGAAAAATGAAACGCATTTGGAATAGGCATCAAAGAACGCCTGATTGGCAATGCTCAAGCCCAGGCGGGCCCCTAAAAAAATGTGAAAAAAAAGTTTGCCGCGGCACGAGGAAATCTACAATTTGCGCAATATTCCGATTGAAAATACGCTCGCCTTTGAAATAATGCCATGTGAACCCAAAGCCGCCCCAAAACAAGACCCCGGCAAGCCCCAACAAATTAATCAAAAAGAGATAACCACTCAATTAAGGTACTGCTCTCGTTCGTTACGCTTTCCATCGAAAAATGAAGCTTTGAACAAACAGCCGGTTGATATACCTAACTAAGAATTCGGAGCCCCAAGCGGGCCCCGACAAACAATGGAAAAATCGCGCTCACCATAAACAACGTGATTTACACGGTGTCTTTTCTACGCTATAGCGGTGGAAACAATACCCACATGAAGGGGCGCGTTTCTGTGCAAGAACGAACTCCCCTTTCCATTGCCATAGCAAGTGAAAGGTTGGGGCGCTACGCAAGGGCGAAATGCGGCTTCTGGGCCCCGGCGGGCTCCGACAAAAAGAAAGCAAGGAAGCAAAAATAGGTCCCGGCAGGCCGCGACAAAAAGAAAGCAACGAAGCAAAAATGGGCCCCGACGGTCCCCGACAAAAAAACGCCCAAATCGGCGGCGGCACTAAGCGCAGGATTTCAAATTCGGTTGCGTCCCCGCAAAAAGTGAGCGCCCGGCTCAACGGTGCGAGCTGAAGCCCGCAGCCCAAAAATCCCAGGCCCCGGCGGGCTCAACTAAATTTTGAAAAATACGGGCCGGGTCAAAATTTAGCGGGCTGCGTTTGCAATTTATTTTTTGACGTCGCATGTGAAATTGATTTCAAAATGGCCTCCCACCCTCAAATTGCGTGGGAATGCGCGAAACTGCGCGGGAAGGCGTAAAACTGCGCGGGAAGGCGTAAAACTGCGCGGGAAGGCGTGAAATTGCGCGGGAAGGCGTAAAACTGCGCGGGAAGGCGTAAAACTGCGCGGGAAGGCGTAAAACTGCGCGGGAAGGCATAAAACTGCGCGGGAAGGCGTGAAATTGCGCGGGAAGGCGTAAAACTGAGCGGGAAGGCGTAAAAACTGCGCGGGAAGGCGCAAAACTGCGCGGGAAGGCGTGAAATTGCGCGGGAAGGCGCAAAACTGCGCGGGAAGGCGTAAAACTGCGCGGGAAGGCGTAAAACTGCGCGGGAAGGCGTAAAATTGCGCGGGAAAGGCGTAAAATTGTGTAGTAATACTGGTAATAATATAATATTAGTATTAGTATTAGTATTAGTATTAATATTAGTACTAATATTAGTCTTAGTATTAGAATTAATATTAATATCTTACAGGTTTTGCGCATGTTTCGCGCGTTTTGCCGCCCCCCCCCAAGGACCACCGGGCGTCCTCTTACGGCGAGCGGGCGAAGGATCCATTCTTTGGGGCAGCGCTGCCCCAAAGAATGGACCGGGCCCTGCGCAGGAAGGCCTCATACTAAATTTTATAGCTTTAAGCTATAAAATGTAGTATGGCAAGCAGCGGCAACAGGACTATTTGCCGGAGCGGGCCGCTGATCTCAGTGCTTCCTTTAGCTTTCCATAGGAACCTTTTAGGCACCTCATGGGAACGAGGAGACGATAGCTTGGTGAGCCCCGCTATTTTGGAACAAGGGTACCCCTGACCTGTTAGGGCACGTCCGTAAGTGTGTCTTCATTAAGCGCCTTAGTATTAATGAGAATAATAATGATTAGGGGGCTCTCAGTGGGATCCTCAGCGGACCTTGCAGGCCGATTTTCTTTATAGGGCCGGGGTATTCGCCCAATACCGCCCCGGCATTGGCCGAGGGGCGCCCCAGCCACAAGCCATAGTGACTGCGGGCGCCAGCTCCTCTCTCCGTTACTGCAGCAGCCCGGCAGCCCCGCGCACTCGGGCACCGTCGTCGGAGGAGGGGTTGGGGATAATGACTTGCAGCGCTTATTGATAGCGCTATCAATCATAGCTTTTTGATCGTGCGCAAAACCTGTAAGATAGCGCTACTAATACTAATACTGATACTAATACTATATTATTACCAATATTACTACACAATTTTACGCCTTCCCGCGCAGTTTTGCGCCTTCCCGCGCGCAGTTTTACGCCTTCCCGCGCAGTTTTAAGCCTTCCCGCGCAGTTTTACGCCTTCCCGCGCAGTTTTACGCCTTCCCGCGCAGTTGTACACCTTCCCGCGCAGTTTTGCGCCTTCCCGCGCAATTTCACGCCTTCTCGCGCAGTTTTGCGCCTTCCCGCGCAATTTCACGCCTTCCCGCGCAGTTTTACGCCTTCCCGCGCAGTTTTGCGCCTTCCCGCGCAATTTCACGCCTTCCCGCGCAGTTTTGCGCCTTCCCGCGCAATTTCACGCCTTCCCGCGCAGTTTTACGCCTTCCCGCGCAGTTTTGCGCCTTCCCGCGCAATTTCACGCCTTCCCGCGCAGTTTTGCGCCTTCCCGCGCAATTTCACGCCTTCCCGCAGCGCCTTCCGCGCAGTTTACGCCTTCCCGCGCAGTTTTACGCCTTCCCGCGCAGTTTTACGCCTTCCCGCGCAGTTTTACGCCTTCCCGCGCAATTTCACGCCTTCCCGCGCAGTTTTACGCCTTCCCGCGCAGTTTTACGCCTTCCCGCGCAGTTTTACGCCTTCCCGCGCAGTTTTACGCCTTCCCGCGCAATTTCACGCCTTCCCGCACAATTTTACGCCTTCCCGCGCAATTTCACGCCTTCCCGCGCAGTTTTACGTCTTCCCGCGCAGTTTTACGCCTTCCCACGCCATTTCACGACGTTTCGATTTCCCGTGCAATTTGACGAATTGTCACGCAATTTTACGCGTTCCCGCACAATTTCACGCGTTCCCGCGCAATTTCATGCGTTCCCAAAGAAATTTGCGCATTCCCACGCGATTTCACGCATTCCCATGCAATTTGAGGGTGGAAGGCCATTTTGAAATCAATTTCAAATGCGACGACAAAAAATAAATAACAAATCGAGCCCGCTAAATTTTCGCGCGGCCAATATTTTGAAAAATTTTGTTGAGCCCGCCGGGGCCTGGGATTTTTGGACTGTGGGCTTCAGCTCGCACCGGTGAGCCGGGTGCTCACTTTTTGCGGGGACGCAACCGAATTTGAAATCCTGCGCTTAGTGCCGCCGCCAGTTTTTGCTTTCTTTTTGTCGGGGCCCGTTGGGGCCCATTTTTGTTTAATTGCTTACTTGTTGTCGGAGCCTGCCGGGGCCCATTTGTGGCGAAGCAATGCAGAATGCTAGGCAAATCGTAATACATTTGCAATCATCAGTTTTTCAACTTGTTTGGTGGTGCCGGCCAGGGCCACGAATTTTCGGCGTAGGCTTTCAACCGCGCGCTTTCAGGTAGGAGTTATGTTTGAATTGCGAGGACGAGCGAGTTGCAATTCTGCTTCGCATGTAACTAAAAGCTTTTTCTATTGATTTGTTGGAGCTTGCCGGGGCCTCGTTGTTTTGGGGCTTGGGTTTCAAACCGCACCCTTCAGAATAAGACCATTTTCCCAATCGGAGCGCAACGCAAATAATAAAGTTGCTCCTAACGGGGCTGCCGTTTTTGGGCACGCCTTGTCAGGGCCCGCTAAAACTTCTAATAATTTCGCTCAGGCTTCATGTAGCGCTTTTCAACAGAATCGAAATGTTTTACAGCGAAGTTGCATTTAGAGGGCACATGTCCTCTGAATTCCTTCGCGATTTCGAACCCTTCCGCAGAGCCCCGTAAAAAGTTTGTTTTCGGGCTGTTTGTAGGGTCAAGGGTGAGGTTGCACTTGTTTGCAAAAAAACTCTTGCAACGGTGCAACCCTGCCTGCACCCCTGGCTGCGCCCTCTACCTACCTGGGTGGTGCGCCCTACTAACTCCTTATAGCGAAACAAACGAGAACCCGCCCTCTCTATCCTTCTCCCCCGCTTCACTTTTACCCGGCCCGCCCTCTATCAAACGCTTATTACAAAACAAATGGGACACTGCCATATATATAAAATGTGAGGAGGCACAGATACGCCTGGCGCGTGCAGGGTGGGCATTTGCAATGTGAATGTATTAAACTTCCATTTTACCGATTGTGTCAACAGACGCACTCATGTCTGCCAAATGCAACGAAGCTTCAAGCATCATGAGGCCACGCATCTCAAAACTCACATTGAAGAGTTTCCCATTCCAGCTCACTGTCCATAGACGTCTCGACAAACAAAATGGTAACATTTGAGTCTTGGCTTCCAGTGTCTGCAAGGATCTTACAAATCAAGACGAAACGTACTGCAAGATCCAGTCCTTCATCCATCATCCGTAAAACTCTCAGTGCGGAACTCTGTATGCCACTTACCACATTTCCACCTGCGACGCTTAGAGCTCCCTCATTCCTGCGGGGCTAAACATGTCGCCAACGTTATTCGAATACTGGAATGAATTGCCGATGTTATTTGAGCCCTTTGGCATCTCAAAAGGCGGGGGTGGCGGTGGTGCTGGTGGAGTGCATGGTGGAGGAGATGGCGGAACGCACTGCTGGCCGGACGGCAATGAGCCATGATACATTTCTGGCTTCTCCAAGAACGCATCTGCGACATTAGACCATTGCGAGCTGATTCCCCCAAAGCGTTGTGCATCGAGTGGAGTGATGACCATCGCGAAGGTCGCAGCTACAACGAGCACACGTGATACCATGGGTGCACGTGGTTCTGAAAGATGAAGTGAAATATCAAGAAAGATCCTCCCACCGCTTGAGCCAATCTGGATAACATGCGTTGAGATAAACGAATTCAACTAGTAATGTGTTATCTTCCATACCTGCTAGCATGTGCAAGCAGCCAGATGAACCCTAGATACCCTCCTCATCCCCCCTTCCGCTTTCCACTGCGAAGAGACCCAGCCCATCCGCCCAGACAGCCGAGCGACTGCCCATCCGAGACCAACGGAAACGGGATACCCGATAGGGGTAAATAACAACAAATATTGGAGGCACTTAAGGGGGACTTCAAAAAAAATTGAAAGGGGGCTGGGAAAAAATCGCCAGGTCTATGGCCTAGGGCGTGTGAGATCTTGTGTTTGGTGCCATGGCTGTATACTCCGCCCGGCGAGCTTTATACACTTTACCGATCCTATGTAAGGTTTAGTTTTCATTCCCGGATGCGGTAGCCAAGGGTTTCTTCATTCTTTTTACAACGCCTTGGATACCCATGGAAAATGTCAAATTGTCCCGAACGTCAAGCGGCTGATCGCCAAACAGCTAGAGGGAAAGAGTGATTGATTTTCCACGTCAAGCTATCAATCTCCAATTCAAAAAATGTATTTGTTTTGACAATCGATATTCAAACACTCATCATTAGTTATGTTATGTTATGTTATGGTAGGTCGTTGATTGCAGGCGTATTGGAATCAACATGCGCCCAACACAAACAACTCTCTGAACTAAACAAAAGAGCCGAACACCGCGGGCCGAACATTCAGCAGCGGAATTGATTTTGAGGCATCAGAGTTATTCTTTGTTTTTCAGGGGGGTAGCCAAATTTGAAATTACTTGTTTATCAAACCGATTCCGAATTGTGTCTTCCAAAGTGGGTTTCCTGATTTGTTTTTCTTCCTGAATTGCGTCCGCTTCCTTTGGTCCCACCTTACTCGTAGATAGGGCGACTGCGATCTGCAAATATTACATGAAATCGATGATTCGAGGGGCCTTGGCATCGCACCAGCGGCATACCTCAAATCACACAAAAATCGGTACCACGGCTTGCACTTGTGCTTGCGTTGGTCCTGATTTGTTACGCCAAATGAATTCAAACGGCGCTAGCATCTTAAAGACCAAACTCAAGAAAAGGGTGCTTGCACCTGCGACTTTACATTTCGTAAGGCCCCAATAAGGCTTCAAAGGATTGCTTCATAAGGATCCATAAGGAAGACATCATGGAGCTTCCAAAGGCCCCAAGAGGCTTCGCAATTTCACAAACTTCCTAAGGCTTCACAAACGGACTCCAAGCGTTAACGCAAGACACAAGGTCACAAGCGCCAGGGTCACAAGGGACACAAGCGCCAGGGTCACAAGGGCCACGAGCGCCAGGGTCACAAGGGCCTCACGCGCCAGGGTCACAAAGGCCAGGTCACAATCACGAAGTTCACAAGCGCCAAGGTCACAATCGCCAGGGTCACAATCGCCAGGGTCACAAGGGCCACAAGGGCCAGGGTCACAGGGGCCAGGGTCACAATCGGCAGGGTCACAAGTGACAGGGTTCCAAGGGTCACAAGCGCCAGAGTCGTAAGCGTCACGGTCACAAGCGCCAGGGTCAGAAGCGCCAGCGTCAAAAGGGTCACAAGCGCCAGGGTACAAGGGCCAGGGTCACAGTCGCCAGGGTCACAAGCGACAGGGTCACAAGGGTCACAAGCGCCAGGGTCACAAGCGCCACAGTCGTAAGCGCCATGGTCACAAGCGCCAGGGTCAGAAGCGCTAGGGTCAAAAAGGTCACAAGCGCCAGGGTCACAAGCGCTGGGTCGCAGGGGTCACAAGACAGAAGGTCATCAGCGCCAGGGTCAAAGCACAAGGCCCACCAGGGTCACAAGCGCCAGGGCCACAAGGGTCGTAAGCGCCAGGGCCACAAGCGCCAGGGTCACAAGCGCTAGCATCACAAGCGTCAGGGCCACAAGGGTCACACGGATCACAAGAACGACGACAAGGTGACACGGCCCAAGGGCCACAAGCGCTAGGTCCACAAGCGCAAGGAGGGTCACAAGCGCCAGGGTCACAAGGGTCACAAGCACAAGGGCCAGAAGGGTCGCAAGCGCCAGGGTCATAAGAATCACAAGCGCCAGGGTCACAAGGGACACCAGCGCAGGGTCACAACTGACAACGACGGGCGCCGGCAGCTGACAGCGGACCGCCAGCAGCATCGTCGCAAGGCTGGTCGCTGTCGTGGTCTACGTCTCGACCCACACGTGGCATCCACCGATTCCTGCGCGAGTTCGGCAGGTATCGCGCTGGTCCTCTGCAACAAACGCGCCCCGCGTGGGAGCCTCTTGTAAAGGCCAGGGTTACAAGAGCTAGAGTCATAAGGACAGGTCGCAAGGGTCTAAGGGGACGGGATCACAAGAGTCACGGGGGCTAGGGTCACAAGGACCCACGGTCACAAGAGGAGCGAGGGTCATAAGAGTCATAAGGGCCAGGGTTACAAGAGCTAGGGTCATAAGGACAGGGTCGCAAGGGTCATAAGGGACGGGGTCACAAGGGTCACGGAGGCTAGGGTCACAAGGACCAGGGTCACAAGGGCCAGGGTCATAAGGGCGAGGGTCATAAGGGGCAGGGTCGCGAGTGTCACAAGGGCTAGGGTCACAATGACCAGTGTCACAAGTGCCAGGGTCATAAGGACCATGGTGACAAGAGATTTGGTCATGTCGAACAGGGTCGCAAGGGTCATGTTGAACAAGGTCACAGGTGCCAGGGTCAGAAGAACAGGGTCGCCAGGGTCATAAGGGCTAGGGTCACAAGGACCAAAGTCACAAGTGCTAGGGCCATAAGGACAGGCTCACAAGGGTCTTAAGGACTAGGGTCACAAGGACCAAAGTCACAAGTGCTAGGGTCATAAGGACCATGGTCATAAGGGGCGGGGTCACAAGAGCTACGTTCACTACGCTCATAAGGGCGTCACAAGGTCAAGGGCCACAGGGACAAAGGTCACAAGAGCCAGGGTCATAAGGACAGGGTCGCAAGGGTCACGAGGGCTAGGGTCACCAAGGAGCACTGTTACAAGAGCCAGGGCCATAAGGACAGATTCGCAAGAGTCACAAGGGCTAGGGTCATAAGGGTTACGGGGGCTAGGGTCGCAAGGACCAGGGTCACAAGGACTATGGTCACGAGAGCTAAGGTCACAGAGCCAGGGTCATAAGGGCGAGGATGGCAAGGACCATGGTCATAAGGGCGAGGGTGGCAAGGACCATGGTTATAAGGGACAGGGTCATAAGAGCTACGTTCACAAGGACTATGGTCACGAGAGCTAAGGTCACAGAGCCAGGGTCATAAGGGCGAGGGTGGCAAGGACCATGGTCATAAGGGACTGGGTCACAAGAGCGACGTTCACAAGGCCTGGGGCCACAAGGGCTAGGGTCATAAGGGCCATGGTCGTAAGCGATAGGGTCATAAGGGCCACGGTCGTAAGAGCCGGGGTCATAAGGACAGGGTCGCAAGGGTCATGTCGAACATGGTCACAAGAGCCAGGGTCATAAGGACAGGGTCACGAGAGTCACAAGGGCTTGCGTCACGAGGACCAATGTCACAAGTGCAAGGGTCATAGGGACAATGGTGAGAAGAGACAGGGCCATCAGGACAGGGACGCAAGGGTCATGTCGAACAAGGTCACAAGAGCCAGGGTCATAAGGAGCGCGCAAGGGTCATAAGCGCTATCCCAAGGACCAGGGTCATGAGGAACGGGGTCTCAAGAGCCAGGGTCACAAGGACCGCGCAAGCGTCATAAGGACTAGGGTCACAAGGACCAGGGTCATGAGGAACGGGGTCACAAGTGCCAGGGTCATAAGGACCGCGTCGCAATGGTAACAAGGGACGGAATCACAAAGGTCAAGGGGGCTAGGGTCACAAGGATCAGGGTCACAAGGACTAGGTTCACGAGGGCTAGGGTGATAAGTGCCAGGGTCATAAGGGCGAGGGTCACAAGGACCCCGGTCATAAGGGCCAGGGTCACAAGAGCTACGTTCACGAGGATGACTCATAAGGACCATGGTCACAAGCGCGAGGGTCATAAGGACCACGCATCGAACAGGGGCACCACAGCCACGGTCACAACGCTCAGGATCGCAAGGGACAGGTTCAGAGACCCTAGCCCCCTCAAAGCGACCAACTTAGAAGCTTATGTTCCTTATCCAAGCTTTAAAGTTGCGAACAAAGACGCTGACCCCGTGACCCTGTCCCTTGAGACCCTTGCTCCTCTGACCCTGTCTTTTGTTACCCTGATCCTCTGTAACCCTGTGGGGCATTTCTTGTGCCCCCTAATTCCTGTGACCCCTAACCCTGGTGACCCCCAGCCCTTGTGATCCATAGCCCTTGTGACCCCATACGGTCATAAGGTCACAAGATCACAAGGTCACAAGGTCACAAGGCCATAAGGTCACAAGGTTACACGCTCTCAGGGTCATAGGGTCGCAAGGTCATAAGGTCACAAGGTCAGAATCTCACAAGGTCATAAGGTCCCAAGGTCACAAAGTCATAAGGCCACAAGTTCACAAGGTCATAAGGTCATAAGGTCACAAGGTCTGCAGGTCACAATGTCACAAGGTCAGAAGGTCACAAGGTCACACAGTCATAAGGTCACAAGGTCATAAGGTCACAAGGTCACAAGGTCATCCCTAAAAGACCACCTGGCCCTTGTGACTCCAGCCCTGGCGCTTCTCTACCACGCGTCTGCAGCGCCAGCCGCATGTGCTCGGCCTTGGGGCGCACAAGAGGCTGGCGCAGGGGGGGGGGTCAAGGGCTGGCTGGCTAGCATCGAACACCAAGCTTAGTGCCACAATGTTTGGAACTCTAGCATCCAATTGCTGTTCAGAAGCACAACACGCTGCAACGCTCTATCATCCAATGATTTGATTGCGCGCTTACTATATATAGGGAGAGATATCTATATGTACTCGCATCCGCTGGCCTCAATACAAACAGTATGCACATCCATGGCATCGCCGTGGCTGTGGATGCAGCCCGTGGAAGCCATGGGCGCAATGGGGGTGGCGAGGAGCCGGGAGCGAAGAGGCCTGCAAGCTGCCCAGCCCTGGCGCTTCTCTTCAACAACGCGTTTGCCTTGGACCGAAATCACGCACAAGGTTTTCACACAGAGGCTGGCAGAGGGGGGGTATCAAGGGCTGGCTGGCTAGAGCTCGAGCAATTCCGCTTCTTTTGAAAATGAATCTATTAAAACTTTGACTGGCGCCTTCTGTCACCGATGGCGGAAATCTGCAAGAGGAGCGGCAGCAGCTGGAGGCAGCGGCCAGGGAGCATTCGAAGCCTGCGACACCTTTGTTGGCGTTTTCCCCAGGGCCCGGGAAGCGCGGGGAGCCGGGAGCCGCAGCGCGCTGGAAATGGCCAGCGCGCCAGCGCGGCCAGAAGTTCCGGGGCAGACGAGGCCGGGAGCAGCCGGCAGCAGCCTGGCGCCGCTCGCGACATGCCTATTCGGGCGTGCTTACCCAGGAAGCGCGGGAAACAGGGAGCGCTTGGAAAGCAGAGGCGCAAAGAGTAGCCGAAGCCTCGCGGGGGCAATACATCCTCGCGGATCTTCCAACATATGCGCCCGCATTTGTTTGTTTAGCCATTTTGCTTTAACCATTTTGCTTCCCAGAATGAACGCATCCGCCAATGACCCACAGAGCCCCAACCGACCTTCCTAGCGCGAAACACCTGATGAGGAGCGTCGTTAATGGTAAAGGTCATCCGCTGAATGGCGACGCTCGAAGAATTCGAGTTGGCTTGCCCGGATTGCGATGGGCCCGGATTATACGCAATCCAGGATGGACACCGCTTGCGAACAGGTGTGACAAGCAATCTTTCCCGCTTCGCGCGGCGACAACGGACTCCCGTTCGGATTCTGTCCGTTGCACGCCTGGAGCCTGGCGAAGCAACCCGAGGGCTGACTCCAAAGGAGTGTCAGTTTGAAGCCGGCGCTGCGCGCGACGTGACCCACGGCATGCTCGAGGCTGCGCGAGGAAGCGTCCTTACTGCTTCAGAAATCCATCGCCGCGCTCAACGCTTTCGCTCACCAGTGAGAGGCGAGTCTGTGGCCTCCACCCGGCTCGAGAGCTCAGACAGCGGACACCGACCCAGGCCGTCGCAGGAACAACTGCCGCCCACGTTCCGGCGGCTTTTGAACGACATCGGCGCAGACGATTAAAGCCATGGCCTCCTTCTCCGAGTTTGTCCGCTTCTGCTTAACACGGACAGGCTGCGACAAGGGCGGCCTCTACGCGATTCAACCGCGCGGGCTGCGCGGCTCCCCCATAAAGATCGGTTATTCTTTCAACCTTTTGCGGCGCCTGTCTGACTGGGAATACAATTATCCAGAAGGTATTGACATCTTAGCCGTGGCCAAGATGAACCGGCCGAACGACACTCACTTCCACAAGCGCCGCGTGCTCCAGCTCGCGGAGGCCCTGCTGAAGCAGGAGCTACGGCAATACGTCGTGGCGAGGGAGGAGTGGCTACAGCCGTGGGCCAAGGCCGCGATGTTGGCGGCCATGCGCCGCCTCCAGCTCTCGCTGAGCCCCAACCTCGCCGGGCACTTCTTCGACGCCGCACAGATCCAAGCGCCTTGGGAGCACGCGTTGGTGCCCTCTGGCACGCGAGGTCGGCGCGCGCAGCCGAATGCTGCTGCCACCACGCGGCGTCAACGAAAGGAGCCGCCAGCACCGGTGGTCTGGCCCTGCCACCTTCGGCGCAAGGGCGTGGAGCCGAAGTGCGAGGCGGATGCTCTGTGCCACTGGGAGCGCGCGCCGCGTGGGCGCGGCAGATGCGTGGCGAGCACGCCCGCGGGTGCCCCGACAAGTTGAGCCCGAGCAAGCGGACTGCGCGAAACATGTACAACGGCCTCCACGCAAGCCGCCGAAGAGCATGGACACAAATGCAGAAGAATCATGCAATCCAAAAACACATTTTGGGTAAAGCATCCGGCCGTGTCGACGGCTCGCTGAAGCCTCGAGATGTATGCACTCGGCGTCGCTCTCCACGGACCCTCTGAACATTACCCGCGCCCCGACGCCGAAGGCGAACCTCAATGCACGCGTGACCGCCTTGATCAAAATGCTTTGGCGCCATGCCGCCATGCTCACTTCTTGCATTGTGTTCCCGACGCTTTGGCCCTCTGGACGACGGACGGACTCCTCGCTAGGGGGCGTCTACGCTTGACTGCGGCCCTGTAAGAAATCTTGCCTCCTCCTCCTCCTGCATTAAGCCTTCGCCGAGTCGCGGTCGGCTCCGTGCATCTGGATGCTTGACCTTCCAGCAAAACGCAGAAAGGCACAGTCATCTCCGCTGGCAGACCCGAGTTTCCCAGAAGGGACGAGAGCTTGCAGGGGGAAGGGTTCGACAGAATTCTCCGAGGTGACGACCCCGATTATGGCCACGTGGCGGGCGCGCCACAGATAGGTACCTCGTCCGTCGAACACACGCTGCGCCTGGCGACCTTCCAGGGTGTACGCCAGGGCTGATGTTCAAGCTTCCACCCACACGTCAGGCCCCTTCGCCTCGAGGCCGTCCGGTATGGACGTCGGTGACTTTAACAGAAGAGCAGTGTAGCACGCGCCCCGTGGGAATCGCTTGAAGAGCTTACACGTGTCCATGAAAATCTCCTCACCGCAGTCGAGCGTCACGACAAGCGCGACCCGACCGAAGCCCTCCTCCGCGCAGCGCTTCTTGAAGTCGACGAACGACTGCGCGGTTAACGCGTCTGCCACGCACTCGCTGTTGCTGTTGATCACTCGGACCGTTGCCATTTAGGATGGCACAGACGTAGGCGGGGCGACTCGGGTAGCACGTTTGGGCGTGGCGCGGCTCTTGGCAGCTCGCCGGGCTTTCGCTTTCGGCTTCGTAGCCTCTTCCTGCGACTGCTCATCACGCTCCTCCAGAATTCGTCTCTTGAGCAGCCGCACGTACGTTGCGCGGTGCCGCTCGAAGCTCTCCTTGATCGCGCTAACGCTGCTTTCGTCTTTCAGGTATGGGTTCGTGTAGAGACTGGGCTGGTAGTACACGCGCTTTGTTTTAAACCTTGCCGCCTGTCTGAACAGTTCCTCACCGATGGCGTCGCCGGCATGGAGGCAGTTCGACGCAGCCATCGCCGCCTGCCGCGTTGCCATTTCTTTGATTGTTTCACAATGCACGCCGAGGTTGCGCTCCGTCCATGCGACGATCGATGAGTCGAGAGGACAGTTATCGGGTGCCGTGCCGTTCAAAAAATGGTTCGCCACCATGCGTGGTGCTGCGTCTGCGATCGACGCATCCTTGCCTGAACACTCTTTGGGCACTTCGTTGTGATCGGGGCACAACTGCTTTCTTGCACGGAATTGGTGCCAGTCGCCTTTTGCCTGCTCAGCGGCTGCAAGTGCCTCCTCTGCGGGCCACTCCATATCGAGGAACAATTTCTTGGCCATCGCGTCGCAGCTCATGTAATTCATGCGCACGACAGGGATTCCAGAGGCGCGCATGCTGCACCCTGCGTCGTCGGTCACCAGAATAATTTTGGCGTGCGTCGTCTTCGCGAACGCGAAATCTTTGAGGAACAGTTCCGAAGCGTTGGAGACTACGTGGGTACTACGCGCGACTCCGCTGGGAGTTAATTGCTGGCTCCCCAGTCGGCCCCATGCCACGGCGCCCTGCGCTAGATCATGGTGAGTGACGACCACGCCCGCCTGGCGCGCAGCCTCCATGATTGCGTATCGTTTTCCACAGCCTGACGGACCGACCACAGCCAGGACGCCTGGTTTGTCTGTTCGGATGTAGGCCAAAATCTTCGCGGCTGCCATGGTTCTTCAGAAAGGCAACCGCGTCGCGACTGCTTTTCTATCAGGCGCGCTCCTATTACTCTTTCGTTTTAACGCGCTCTCGGCATTGTTCGGCAAGCTGGAGTGTCCGAAGATCCTCGTCTGAAAGAAATATGGAATGGCGCCCGTCGGGAGACCGCCTCTTGGATACGATTGGCGGGACGGCATAGGCTGGGTCCATGCTGCCACTGGCGAACCTTTCACTCGGGAAGCATATAGGGCAGAGCTGCGGAAACGTCAGCGAGAACTCGAGAAGTCCAGGTATTGGGACGACGACACAGGCACGCGAGCACGAAGGATGCAGAGAACGCTGAAGGAGGCCAAAGCCAGAGCCGTTGCTAAGGCGCGCAGGCCGAGGCAGCTGACGTTGCTCGAGCAGGTGCGTTCGGGCACCCCAGAACCAAAAAGGCGCCTGATGAAAATCGATAACCAAAGTGAGCAATGACTCCGAACCCAAACCTCGATGGCTTCGCGCTGCCTCCCCGCTGCGCGACTTGCTCGCACCATCCGCGCTTGCTTCAAGACGGTCGTTGCATCGACTGTGGCGACCGAAACGCACCCGTTCAAGCCCCAGCACCTGAAGTTGATCTCGGTCCGCCACCCGCAGTTTCCGATTGGATGCGCCAGCCGATCACTGGGAGAGCGGTGGATGCTGCGAATGAGCAGACATCAACCTGCGTGGCCGATGTGTCGGTCCGAACTGACACCATGCAGCAGGCCGCCTCAGCTCCCTCACAGAAGCGACAGAACCATCATACCGCGGAGCAGGAGGTGAAGCGAGCGAGAGTTGAAGACGCGGCAGGCCTCCAGCACACAGCCCATGTAGCAAAACCACGAGGACAAAGGACACCCACATCTAAACCACAGCAGGCTGGACGCAACGTTGCCGCCACGCGCACGAAGCGAGGACCACGATTCCGATCTGACAGTGATGACTGCCCCATGTTTTTTTCGGAATACTGCAACGAATCTGCGCTGGCCGATCTTGCATCAAGGCGAAGGGCTGCTACATGGCGCCCCACTCCGCAGAGGCCAACCTTGCGAAGAATCATATCGGACTTCTTGGCGCAGGTGCGTGAAGGGCGGCTTACCACTATGTTCTGGGAGGAGGACCGCATGGAAAGGTTGGGCATGCGAGGGCGACGATACAGCGGGGCCCGGGGAGCAGGCGGGACTTGCGTCGAAGTTTTCGACAAGCTAACGGCATCGGGCGTTAACGCGGGAACTGTAGGGCGATCCCTGTTTAGTTTGCCAGGTTGGCTGCGAGATATGGCAAGGTCCGGGGTCGGTTCGTGCTACGTGCTTGACATGGTGAACGCACATCCAAACATTCAGCATCGGAGGCACCCGAGACTAACCGCTTTGCGCGAGTATGTGCACAACAGGGAAGCCGTCTTGAAGAAGATCCCAGCATCGCGAGGCGCCGCCAAATTATTATTCATAAGACTTGTCTACGGGGGGCACTGGAACGTGTGGTGCGACGAGGAAGGGGTTGATCCATCGAGTTTGCCAGACATCGTGGAGAAGTTCCGCCTGGACCAACAGCAAGTGGCAGAGAGCGACGCTCGCATGAACGCAGACTTGCTGAAGACGCTGGCGTCAGAAGAGACAGGCCGCGCGGGCGAGTTACTGAAATACGCACTGAACACTCAAGAGGAGCGACGTGTCATGGACGCTGTAACGGAGGCCGTGGAGCGACTCGGTGGAAGAGTGCTAACGCCCGAACACGATGGCCTCTTCGTTTACGCGGCATGTGGGGCCGAGGAACTTCTGAGCAAGACCTCGGACGCAGCAGGTTATCCACTGACAGCAAAAGCCTGTGCGGACATTAACATTGAGGCGGCGTGGGAGGAGCTGTTCAAGAAATCAGCAACTCCTGCCGAGGTTTGGGAAGAATGCGACTATGACTGGCGTGAGAGAGAGGCCCTTGCGAGGGAGGCGGCAGTATCGCCCCTGACCTCGCACGATGTCTTCGCTCGACTTCTGGTGACTGAGCCCATGATCAGCGAGGACATGCCGTGGCCGCTGAGTGACTTGTTCAAACTGCCCCTGCTTGCGACCAACTACGTCTGGTACGACGCGCCCAAGCACATTTGGGTCGAAGGCGGCACCAATGGGGTCAGTCGCTTGAAGGCGTACATCACGCAGATGCTACAGAGGCGGCTCTGCGGTTACGAGGTGGGCGATCATTTGGAGATCGTGGTCCAGCGGCGGAACGAGTTTGGAAACAAGGCGTTCAGAGAGGGCGTTGAATCGTGTTTGCGGGAGCTTCTGTTCGCTGACCAGCAGTTTCACCTCGACCCAACAGAGAGCTTGCGGTACCTCAGCTTCGAGGGAGGCCAGACCTGGGACCGTGAAACAGAAAGCTGGACACGAACGCGTCCAGACATGCTTATCTCAAGATCGACGGGTTGGCGATACGAGGAGTGCACGCACCCGGCCAAGGAGAAGGTCGACAGGGCGCTGGCGATGGTCCGTGCTTCGCAGGACGACCGCGGCTTACACCTTCCATCTATTGTGCCAGATGACGCAGCGCGCATTCTGGACGAGGCCCGCCGAGACTGGCCTGCGCTGCAGTTTTGGTTCGATTTTACCAGAGAGTGGGAAGGCGTCCTGTATGAGTTGACGCATGCAACGAGAGGTCTGTTCGGGATACCGATGGCGGAGGCTTTGTACGTCCGAGGGTCGGGGCGAAACGGCAAAGACACCGCATGTAACGCCTTCAAGACTCTAGGAGGAAGTTATGTGCACAGCATTGCTTGCAGCAGCCTCTGCCAGATCTCTGATCCGAACGCGGCCAGCCCAGTGTTTGCAGGCTGTCGGGGCCGGCGCATCGTCTGCGTGCGCGAAGTCCCACGGGATTGCAAGATCCTGGAGGGCGTGTACAAGTGCTTCACGGACCCTGTATCAGAGATGCAGGGGCGCAATCTTTACGAGCATCTGGTTCAGTTCTCTCCCCAGTATTTAACTTTTTTTGCTTCAAACGGGCCGATCCCCATTGCGATGGACAGCGCGGTGCGTGAGCGCACTGCCATCGTCGACCACGTGAGCGTCTTCCGGGACAACCCTACCGAGTGCAACGACCTTCAGTGGAAGGACATGAACAGGGAGTTGAAGAATTTTCGGCCAGATTTCTGCTGGCTTTTCCAACAAATTTACCACCACTTGCTGAGGGGCCGCGCGTCGCGCAACGTTTGCCCTGTGCCTGCAGGCAGCCTTCAGCAGAAGGCGCTGGACTGCGCGGACGCGAACACCGAGCAGTTCGAGAGGTTCCTGGGCAAGATTGAGCAGGCGCGGACGCCGAAGGACGCAAGCACCAAGGAGGAGGTCGATGCGTACGCGGCGAGTACCTGCGGCCTGGCCGTCAGTGAGGCAAGCATCTACTTGAACGGGAAAGGCTTCCTGAAGGTGCGACGCGACAGGGGCCTTCAGAGGAACCTTTATTTCTACCAATACGCCTTTGTTGATCGGGACGGGCAGAAGCAACGGCCCCAGTTCTTGAAGATCGCAAACGGCAAGGCTTAGCTTGAGAGACGTGAGTAAATCAACAGGGGGGGTAGTTGAGCAAAATGAATGAGAGTGAGTAGACGTTTTCCTTTTGAAATGTCACCTGGGGGCGCCTGCGCAGGTTTCTGCATTTTATTCAAAAAACTCACTCACTCTTGGGGTCAGGACCCCCTGTGCAGAACCAAGCTTTTTTTACGCTTCACACTCTCGACTTCTGCATTTACAATACCCCATAGGACTTTTAGTTACTGAGTAACCTGAGTAAAGTGAGTAAACGGCTCATGAGCCACCTACAGGCCCGCATGGGGCATCGCCAGGGTGAGTAAATTGTGAATAAAAGGTGAATAAAAATTATTGGGGCTGCGAAGGTACTTCATGAGGCGCGTTGGAATGCTGGTACTCTTTACAGGATGTAAAAGCAAAGGACATGGCGTCCTAGGCGCCTTCCTGGTCAGCTGCACGGGCATGCGAGTGAGACAGAAAAGGCAGCAGGACCATGGCATACCCTATAAAGGTATGTGCGGCACTACGCGCCCGAAGGTTGAGCTAGCATGCCCAAATGGCCGTAACACAGCCGCAGTGGCCCACGACCAATTCCTCTACCTCGCGAGGGCCATTGCGAAGTACAACGCGACGATCAGAGCCCGGTTCCCCGTATCAGACCCGTTCTTGCAAGGGATCGAAGCATGTCTGTTCGGCGTCTTCTGGGGCCTGCCTTTTCAGCTTCTTGTCTTTTTGGACGCCGTGGAGACAGAGCGCGGCCTGACCGCAAAGCAGCACGAAGCGTTCGCGCATGAGCTGAGGCAGGCGCTAGCTGCCGAAACCGCCTGCCTCGAAAAACCGCAACGAAACAGAGTGGGTGATATCGCCTGGAAGAAATCGTTGCCCTTTGCGGCGCGTGGACTGCCCGACGCTATCGGATGCCAAGCACGTGCTTTCTTCCATAGCGTCTACTCGCTTGGCGTGGATCGCGGGCCCCTTTTGACGCATGAAAGAGATTTCTGGCAGAGGCATAGACGCCTACGAAAGCTGCAGAAGAGGGCGAAGCGTGACCGTGAGGACATGTACCGGGTGCTCATCTTGCTCGGGAGAGTCCTCCCCAGTGCTCTATGTGGCACAGTGCTCCTTATGGCCGTCTAACACCCCGTTGGATTTCCAAACTGGCCCTCTGGGTGGTGAGAGCCCACGCCCTAGCCGCATGTTGGCTGTGCTGCTCCACTTAAAAGCGTTTGCATTACGGCCGAAGCCGCGTTCTTTACTACATGCCTTGATAGGGCCTGTCAGATAGGCCCACTTCTGGACGAAGCCTGCGTTAGTACCTGGGGGAGATGTTTAGCATGTGTTTGATAAAAGGAATCGCTGGGGTGCGCTCCCGAGCTGTTGCAATGGGGAGGCAGGGATCCTCGGGGTCGGTACTCCCGGGCCGTGCGCAAGCTCTTCCGCGCGGGAGGTTGGCCGCGCAGCATGCGGCTCACGTGGCCGTGTTAGTATCGAAACTGGCGCTGCCCACTCCGCCGTCCATAGAGGGCGCGCTCTGGGCAATCGCCTCGTGCGACACACTGAAGCGTGCTCCCAAGTACCCAGATGATATTCCCACGAAGAGCCTGCGGGAAACTTGCGAGGCCGTGAAAAAGGCAGTGGGGGCAGCGAATCAGTGTGTCAGCATCTCCTCCGTTTTGCAGCCCCTCGACACCGCCGAGAGAGCAACGGTGAAAACGATAAGCGACGCGGACCAGAAGTACTCCTACATCTTGGCTATGAGCATGAAACTGCAGCCCGGCGGTAATCTCGTACGCGTAGCCCCGTCGAGCGCGCATGGGCTGGGCGTCTTTGCGGCCGCGGACATCCCGAAGCACACCTGTTGCACCGCGTATCCAATCGATATGCTGGTTCTACACGAGGAGGCCTCGCAACCCGGCCTCTGCGCAGCGGTCGTCTTTTCGCGCCAGCACAGGAACTATGAGGTGGAGGCACATAAGCGGCTGAAGAAGCAACTGTTCGACTACGCGCTGGACATTGCGCCGGGCGTCGCGGTGTACGCCGATCCATCACAGCACTCGCCGGCTTTCTGTGGGCATATGATCAACGATCCACGCGGGACACCAGCTGATGCAAACGCTGTCGAATGCCCCATTGGCGGTGGAGCTTTAATTGGCATTTTAACGCTGCGAGACATTGCGAAAGGAGAGGAGCTGTTGATGGATTATGGGGAGAGATATTGGCGGGCTCGCAGTCAGACCAGTGTTAAGACGAAGTCGAGAAACAGCACTGGCGACGTAAAGCAGGTTCGCTCCACGCGTCCACCGCCAAACTGACTGGCTGCGTGTCCCGCGCGTGCAATGAAGCAGCCTTGGAGTTTCCATTTCGGCATACACGACTGCTTGGTTGAGTTGAACATGTAGGCAGCAATGTGGCGCTGAATGGCAGTCAGCCGCAAGGGGTAGTGATGCCTGCTCTTGGCTGGACACTGGACACGCGCGAACCGTTCTGCGCTGCAGATGCCAGTTCGTTCAACTTGAGCTGGATCGGTCTTGGCGGCCGACCACTTTTGCGCGCTGACCTGGCCAGTCGAGATTTGCGAACCTTCTTCGCCGGGTCCCAGTATCTCGCCCTGTCGTATTTCCGCCTGCGCTGCACGAACAGCTCGCGGTCTACCGCAGCGCAATGAGGCACCCCCGACACGGTGTTCACGTAGCAGCCATCCACCCATATGCAGCCCGCTGGGGGGCGACCCCTGGGTCGCTTAGGGGCGCTCACGGCTGAGTCTTGCCCTTCCATGGTTGCATATTTCTTGCTGGGGCGAACGTGTTACTACATGCGCCTGCCGCGCCCATCCGTCAGCCGTCCCAGAATGCGGCGATCTCTCTGGCCACGGAATATGGCATTTTTCGATCGTGGATGAGCCAAAGAAAACCCTGGCATTCTGGCGAGGACCCAACGATCAAGTCTGTGGCTCTCTCGAGTCTGGCGCTCCACTCCTTGGATTCTGCCGAGAGACGCTTCATATCCACGAGAGGCAGCGCGGCAACGCTGCGCGTGAACGCCTTCGCAGTCGACTGCAAGTCCCAGAGCAGCAATAGCTCGCTCACTTTGAATTGCGTGGTCCTGTTCCAATCTCGGTCCAACGACGATACTGGGAGCGTCCCGTAAAACCACATTGTCGGCGATAACATCTCTGCCCCATCCACGGTTGTGTGGAACGGGACATCCCCGTGGATGTCCGCGAATCTGCACGCCGACGCGTCTGCGAGCGCTCTTATCTGGCACGTGGGGTCAGACCAGCACAGCCTGTTGATCGACTGGAGCTCGCGGCTTGTCTTGAAGAACTTTTCCTGCCCCGCCTTCCAGAGTTGCCACTTGGCGCGCCACAGGCGTACAGCATCACGCCGGGCTCGTTCGTACGGTGCTACTACTAGCGCACCAGGATCACTTTCACACGTCGTTTGCATTATAGGGACGGCGTTTTCCCGTCGTTCTTTTTGTTGGGGCCTGACCCATGGCTTGCATTCCTGGACGCAGCTTCGCGCGCGTTCATTCAGAGGCCCTGCAGTTCTGTCCCCAAATAAAACGCAGAGCACACACATCGGGTGCTGGAATTAGCAGAGAAGCTTCGCTGGAGGGAGCGCACGCGGACTGCGCGGGATGGCCGTCGTGACTGTGACCGTTACGGGCGCGTAGTCTGGATTCATCTACACATTCGCGGACCTGCCTGTGAGCGAGACGGTGTGTGGCCTGAAGCGAGCACTTCAGGCCCGTAGCGGCACGTC
Organism: Prorocentrum cordatum; assembly: GCA_963575745.1. Taxonomy (NCBI): domain Eukaryota; class Dinophyceae; order Prorocentrales; family Prorocentraceae; genus Prorocentrum; species Prorocentrum cordatum. Next base: position 319,226 of record CAUYUJ010015621.1, read on the forward strand.
GCGATTCCAACAGCGTCTCCTGCTCGGGGGGGATGCGCTAGGCGAAGACATTGAATTGGGAGGACTGGGGCCATGGTATAGCGCCGTACGTTGAGCTTGTTTACGAGAGTGTTCACGGCGCCATACCTGACGGAGTGAAATTCCGGTTCCGGGACGTCATTTCTGACGATGATATGGATGATTTAGGCCACCTACTGCGCGCCCCAGCCGATTCGAACCATGGGCTGGAGTGGGCCGCGTTCTACGCTCACGACGAGGCGATGGGCCTGCTGCTCGATGCTGCAGCAGACCCGAATTACGAAATCTGGCATTACTTCGAGGCCATTGACACTGCGATCCCTACGACTGCGCTCCACATCGCGATCACGGAGGGCAACAACGACGACCCCAACGAGCGCCAATTCGTAGCCACCGTGGTGGAACAGCTGTGCGCGGCAGGCGCTAATGTGGATTCAGTGGGCGGCGAAGGAGACACGCCCGTCACAGTCGCCACCCGCTGCGGCAACAGTGACGCACTCCGCCTCTTGTGCGCCGCGCAGGCAAACTTGGACTCGGCCGCGCCGCAGGGCGACGAAAACTGTGGGAACACTGCGCTGCAGAAGGCTGCTTGGAAAGGGGACGTAAACATTTTGCAGCTACTACTCGAGACGCGCGCAGACCCCGACGTCGAAGACGATGATGGTCTCACTGCCTTAGGTGCAGCGGTGTGCGTTGCAGGCGCTGGGCCGATGTTGCAAGCTCTTCTCGCTGCCAGGGCTGACGTGGACGCGGGGCGCGCAACACCTCTCAAGCACGCAGCCGAAGGCAACAACTACGAGTGTTCGCAGCTCCTCATCCAGGATGGTGCATCGATGGCGAAGGCGCTCGTGGACCATGATGCCGTCGACATCGTCGAGAACATCTTCTTCATAGGCCATCAGAACACCGAGGCGCAGCGGCGTGCAGTCGACGCCCTGATCGCAGCGCGCAACGCGGACAGATTGTCTTGGTATTCTCCCAGGAATCTGTCCACGACGCACCGCGTTGTCCTGCCTCCAGAGCTTGCGCCGCCCCAGCACGTGTTCTATGCCTGGCGGGCGTCAGTAAACCATTGCACGCATGGGTTGCTGTGTAGAAACACTGGCCGCGCTGCGCGGGAGAATTCCTACGCGTTCCTCCAGAGCTACAACCGCGAGCACGGGCTCCAGTTGACCATCGAATACCTGGACCAGGAGATGCTGGAATGCATGCGCCTCCTCCCAAGCGACCCAGAGTACGTCTACCAGGCACTTCTATGTCTGCGCGCATACCGAGGCGGCGCATTTCCAAGCGCCGTGTGCACATCGGTGGCGCGCTTCGTAGCGTAGCCATGTCCAGAGCGAGAGGCTCGGCAGCTTTCCCAGCGTTCGCCCGTGCGTTCGCAGATGTCGGGCACAGGTCGAGCCTGAAGAAAAAACACCCGATTTGATCGCAGGCTCTGGCGCGGATTCTAGAGATTCTCGCAGGACGAACCTGACACTCACTCGTGGGTCTTCGCGCCGTTGAACATTCCCCGGCCCGAGGTATGTGTGCGCCGCTGAACGTTCCCCAGCCCGAGGTATGTGTGCGCCGACAGATCTCCGGGGGAGCACATCTGCAGCAAGTGCAAGGCGCCGGCTGTCGCTGTGCGTCGACGTCATGTCGTGCGAACTCGACATCGTGCCTCCAGTAAACAATCGAGCATGCACACGTCGAAGGCATTCCGGTGTACGTTACCCAGCGGGCTGCGCGACGACCAACTCAGTAACATTCGCCACTGGGCATACCTCCACTGTGCCCAGTCAGGCTTCTTCCGCGACGACCGCGGCGTCGTCGTGCTCGTCGGAGTAAAGGACGAGTTCCGCACGGCGGCCAGCTTCGGACGAACCATCAGGACTGCGCTCCGCCGTCTCTGCATCGACGTGCCGCTGAGGGGGCGCTGGTGCACCCTCATCACGCCAGGCGAAGCAATCGCTATCTGCGCGAACGATGGCGCCGCTCGCGGCGCTGTGCTGCCCCCAGCAGGCGACGCGGTCGACGCTGGCGCGCGACAGCGCATTGCCTCGCCGCGCGACGACAGCGGTGTCCGCGTCGTTGCGCTCAGCGGTTGAACAGGCCCCCGCTCACGGATTCTTGAACACCAACCCTTTGACATCCATTTTTAATTCAGCGTTGTCGTCGAGGTACAGACCATGTTCTCGACCAAACAAAAGGAAGACTTGCAATGTGCCGCTTACTGCGCACGGCTGACACTCCTGGAATTCGTCGAGGAGTTGTTCGAACGACAGGTGCCTGCGCCGTCGCAAGAACACTCTAACGCCTTCTGTGAGCGCGTCCATTATTGCTTTGTGCTC
>CAUYUJ010015622.1:0-72913 GCA_963575745.1 Prorocentrum cordatum
TGTGAGACGAGGGCAACCATGTCCAAGGCTCAGCCACCCGACGGCAGTGGGGAAGGGCCTCCTTCGTTGCGGCAAATGCTCCCCACGCTCTCTGTGTCGGTCGAGCAGCTGGGGGTGGTCGCTTCTGGGCTGGGGGTTCCTCCAGACCTCGTGGAAGAGCTGCAGGCGATGGCGGCCACGATCAAGAAGCTCGCCGAACTCCCTGCAGCGCAGCCACCCACCCCAGAGCCACAGCAGCAACCGCAGACGCCCGAGGATCCCGAGGAGGACCCCGAGGAGGACCCTGCGCCACATGTTGAGTCCATGGACGTGGATGATCTGCGGGCTACTCTGGATGCAGCAGGGATACCTGCGCAACCCTCGGATGACGCCGAGGTGCTGCGTGGCAAGATCAGGAAGATGCAGACGAGCTACCTCTCCATGTGCAAGCGGCAAAAGCCGTCGGCCGAGTAGGTTCTCGCTTGTGTTCAATGTGCTCAGTGTGATGGCTGGAAGTGTTAGTGGAATGATGGTTGTTTCGGAAAGTGCAGGACCTTCCCCGCGAATGGAAGGAATATTGGGCTCGAGTGGCGACCGCTGTGTACTCGGAAGCGCTGGACCTGTTGTTGGGATGACTGGCACTGGTGATTGCGTGGAGGAGGCCAGCGGGAGCCCTTTCTCATTGAGTCGATGTGCTATTTCAGATGATGGTTCTAATTTTGCAGGGTTGGGACCTGCTTCTGTCCCATTGGCTTATGTGAATGCTGGTATGTGGAGTACAAGGGCTTCCACCAGTCTTTTGTCTGCCCCTGGTAGTGGGCCAGGTGCTGGGGCTTCGGCGTCGGCCTCCTGTTCAGGGACAGCGTTGAGTTCGGCGACTCGGCAGTTCTCTGCATTGGGAGCAGTTCTGGGTCCTGCCATCGTCCCTTCGCTAATGGAGGGCGACCGCTGTGCTCTCGGAAGCGCTGGACCTGTTGTCGGGCCGACTGGCGCAGGTGATTGCGTGAATGAGGCCAGTGGAAGCCCTCCCTCAGGGAAGGCTTTTATTCGGAGTACTACGGCTTCCACCAGTCTCTTGTCTGCCCCTGGTAGTGGGCCAGGTTCTGGGGCTTCGGCGTCGGCTTCATGTACCAGGACAGCGGCGAGTTCGGCGACTCGGCATTTCTCTGCATCTGGTGCTTTTCTGGAATCTACCTTCGTCCCTTCGCTTATGGAGGGCGGCCGCTGTGTTCTCGGAAGCGCTGGACCTGTTGTCGGGCTGACTGGCGCAGGTGATTGCGTGAATGAGGCCAGTGGAAGCCCTCCCCCAGGGAAGGCTAGTATGCGGGGAACTACGGCTACCACCAGTCTCTTGTCTGCCCCTGGTAGCGGGCCAGGGGCTTGGGCTTCGGCGTCGGCCTCCTGTTCCAGGTCAGCGGCGGGTTCGGCGACGCGGCATTTCTCTGCCCCTGGTGGTGGGCCAAGTGCTGGCAGTTCGGCGTCAAGGTCAGCTGTTTCAGGCGGTTGGGGGCAGCCCGCGGTCATTGCCCCAAACGATGCGGCTGATGGTCCACCTCTCACTGGTACGAGGTCGGCTAAACGTTGCTGCATCACGACAGCCAATGCTGGCTCGCATGGGCCGCTGTTTGAGTATCTCTCGGAGTACCAGGGCTCGGTTCTCTTGGCGCAGGAGACCAGAGTCGTGGAGGCCCGTTTAGGAGAATTTCAGAATAGGGCGAGGGATGCAGGCTGGCACGGGCTGTGGTCAGCAGCGTTAGAGACGGGCGAGTCGGCCATGTCCAACTCGAGTGGGGTGGTGGTCTTTGCGCGCACCAACATCACCATCACCGCCCCCCCTGACGGCAGCCATGTGATATATCCTGGAAGAGCGGTATGCGCCCACGTGCAATGTGGGGTCCCAGGTGGCATTGTCTTTGCTAGCGTTTACTTTGTGACGGCGATTGGCATGACTGGAGAAAATCTTGCTATACTTTGGGCAGTTGTGCAGAGGATTGCTCAGTGGCAGGCTCTGGGACTGGACTGGGTGATAGGCGGAGATTGGAATTGCGACTTCTATGCCGTCAATGTCAAAGGTTGGGTCGAGAAGCTTGCAGGCTTGGCGTTTGTTCCGTCGGAGGCCACGTGCATTACCGACGCTGGTTCGTCCAAGATTGATTATTTTCTGGCCGCCAGCAACTTGGTTCCAAGACTCGACAGGCAGGCGGTGGTGATGAATGCCCAAGCCACCATTCCACCTCCACATTTTCCCGTGCAGCTGGTGGTCCATGGGTCGGACAGGCCCATGTGGTGTCGAGTTGCTGATGAACCGAGGAAGTTTCCCCCGATCCCACCAGTAGGATGTGCGAGGTACCCTTACAACTGGGACGGGATCAAAGGCATGTTTGAGTCGGTGAAGGCGCCCAGTGACTTACCGCGTGTGTGGGATGCAGTACTTGATGGCGTTGATTTCGAGATCGCTGGGAGATTTGACAAAGTCGATGGTAAGGCCCAGGAATTCGTTGGAAGAGCTGGACCCCCGAGATTCAAATGGGAACAAACGACATGGACTCCACCTCGAAAGCGAGAATATCGAGACTCCAGGGTAGCTGCGTGGGCCACGGCAAAGCGTTGGGTGGCCCACTTGCGGTCGGAGAAGGATAAGCTGCACCGTTTCTGTGAGCGGCTCCGAATATGCAGTGCGGTGTGCACGTTAACCGAGATGCAGTACTTCAAGGTGCTGCAGGCGTTCGACGAGGCTGGGAGATATTGTGACAAGATTTCTGCTGAGCAGTGGGTGCTCAAGGATTTGGGTGAGGAGTTCAGTGAATTTCTGCAAAAAGGGTTGGTGATGATTGTCGATCCAAACTTTGAGAGTATCACTGATGCCATTTCCGCCCAGGCCGACAAGGTTTTAGGCCAGGAGCGTTCTAGAACGGAAAAGATTTGGAGAGAATGGGCTCGTGAGTCTTTCTTGGAAGGGGCCAGTCGGGCCCATGCGATGTCCAAAGTCCGAGCACAAGCTGAAGTACTCCAATATTGTCAGGAGTCGCAGCCATACCAGCTTGCTGACCAGACTTTGCGGCAGTGGTCCAAGGTATGGACGCATCATCGGCTTCAAGCGCCTGATCTTCCCTCGGATTCCAGTGAGTGGGACGCTCTTCCCCATATCTCTTTTACTGATGTAAGGAATGTGGTGAGGTCCTTTTCGACCAAGACAGCTGCTGGCCCTACGAGGTTGGCGCCGAGGAGTCTGGACGTCCTGTCCGACGGCGCGCTCCAAGCTATTGGCAACCTTTTCATGTTATGTGAACGGTGGTTGTGCTGGCCAGCAGATCGAATATACAGCGAACTCGTGCGACTGCCGAAACCCGATGGCGATCACCGATTAATTGTTCTGAGTAACACACTGATACGTGTATGGGGGAAACTCAGGCGACCGATTTCGAGGGAATGGCAAGATCGATATGCCTGCCATGAGATGTGGGGCACGAAATCGGGGCAGACTTCGAGCGATTCGGCATTCGACCACAATTTGCAGCAGGAGATTGCCGAGTTGCTAGGGGAGAACACATGCACGATTCTTTTGGATATGTCCAAGTGCTACGAGATGGTAGACCCGCACGCTTTGTTGCGAGAAGGGAGAGCCTTGGGGTTCTCTATGCGATTGCTGTGGATGCTCGTGTGCAGTTACCAGCAGCCGCGAAGGATTCGCGCGTTTGGTAGCGTATCGGTTGGGCAGGTATCTTACCAAGGAATTTTGGCGGGTTGCACGCATGCTACTTTCCTCCTCTACCTGCTCACGTACAGGGCTGTCAGTAGAGCAAACCAGGTCTCGGTCACGGTCACGCCCCGCACCCTCATGGATGATGTCGGGCTCCAGTCCATCTCGAAGGCCCCTGAGGACCTCAAGTATCTGGCCATTGCGGCCAAGGGCTTCGTCCACGATTCCAAGGGGCTGGGTATGGTTTTAAATGCTGCGAAGTCAGGCGGGATCCCTGGGAAAAAACGTCTCTGGAAGACCGTCAGTAAGTACATGGGCTCCATGAAGATCCCGTTCAAGGCCCACATGAGGAACTTAGGCCACGAGTTGTCAGGACCTCGAGTTTTGCGTAGGATCGAGAAGCGTCGCCTGACCAGTTTTAGAGATCGCCGCCAGCGTTTCACCATGCTGCGAAGGGCGACAGGCAGGCGAGTGACATCGTTGTGGAGGACTGGGGCCCTGCCGTCAGTTGGCCACGGCGCCACTGTGGCAGGGGTGAGCGACTCGGCTTTGAAGGAGCTCAGGCTGTTCGCGGCGGTCCTCAATGGGGCTCCTGGCAGATCCTCCACGGGGCTCACGGCGTACTTGATCTCGCACAAGAACGACCAGTATGACCCCATATACCATGCGACGTTGCAGGTTGTGATTAAGTTTTCGGAATGGATCTGGGACTCCAGGGTTCAACCGAGCAGGCTCCACAGGGCCTGGGAGAAGCTCAACGAGAAGTTCGGGGGCTCGCAGAAGGCTTCGTGGGCCCAGGCCAGGGGCCCCATGGCGGCCACATGGCTGTCGCTTCGAAGGATCTCTTGGGACCTTGTCGCCAGCCACGTTGTTAGGGACGACCTAGGCCGAGTCTACGACCTCAGGACGCTGAGCCCAGCAGATTTCAAGCACTTCTTGACCGAGGGAGTGCAGAGGTGGCAACACGGCCGCCTCTTGCGGCATCTTTATACTGTGGGTGACGGAGTAGCTATTCCAGTCTGGCACAGGGCCCTCAGGTATGCGATAAAAGGGATTCGATGCGTGAAGCGTCTTGGAGCGATTCAGGCACACTGGGCCGACGGTATCCCTATACCTGCCAGGCTGGATTTGAAGGCTGGAGGCCGATTCCGTCCCTGCGCAGCTTGTGGTCGCCAGATCAACGAATGCTGGGGACACATTCTGTACGACTGCCCTGCTCTCTTGGAGGGCGACCCCGATGATGAATTTGCTGCCCTGCCTGAACAGCTCGTCGAAGTGCGAGATCGCCTGGTGAATTCTGGAGTCGGGGCAGGTCGTCCCGAATGGGACTACACATACCCTGTCTATGGGATCCCTGAGCTTCCTGTCGGGCTACCTCCGAGAGATTCTGTGAGTTCTGAAGTTTTGTACTGGGGCGATACCGAAGGGCAATGGGGGCCAAAGTCGTACACGGACGGTTCGGGGTTCGGGTCGAATGTGCCAGAAACCAGGAGGTGTGGCTGGGGCCTATGCCAGTTGGACCCCGACACTTTCTTGCCGAAGCGGGCGATTTTCGGCCCATTGCCGTATCTAATCCAGACAGTCGGTCGTGCTGAAAGATATGCTATACGTATGGGGCTGGTTGTTCATCCAAACCACGAGGTTTTCGTGAGCGATTTACTCTCTTTGGTGGAGGAGGGGAATGCTTGGATGGACGAACTTCAGCACGGCCGAAAGCAGCATGCACGTGTGTGGCGAGATATTTTTATTGCAGCTGAGAGGCGGGACAAGAAGCTGCCGCCTCCAGCATTCCAGTGGACCCCTGCGCATCGAGACATCGAAGCTGTGGTGTCGAGCGGGGCTGGTACTACGGAAATTCAAGATTGGCTCGGCAATGCCTGGGCGGACTTTTTCGCAAGAGTTGGCGCTGCTCAACATGCTGTCGCAAAGGTGACGACTGAGAGCGTGGCGTCCGCCCTGAAAGAGCACCGACTGGTTCTTCAGTATGTGTCCTGGGGAATCCAGAGGGTGGTGGAGTCTCAGAAGTACGGACGAGATGTGTTTCCAGGGCCCCGTCCAGTTGAGATTCGTGCGCCTGTGCTCTTTCAAAAAGCGGATGATCATGTATTGTACAAGAACGTCAAGACGGGCGTTTTCAAGTGTAGAAGGTGCGGGGCCTCAGCCCGCACGCCTGCATCCTTCGACAATCTGCGTGTGGGTGGGGGTCGGAAGTGTGTGCCCAGCAAGATCACCCAGGCCCTCACAAATGAGTTCTTCAGGACGTCCCTCGACGTGTGGGAGATGCCAGTGAGTGATGCGCGCGTGGCCGCTGCCCTCGATGCCGCTGCCGCCTTAGAGCCCCAAGGAGCCCCCGAGGAGGCCGAAGGAGGCCCCTCCCAGCCACCTGTGCTCGACGGGGCCTCTAGGGAGGATGTGGACCCCCTCATCCTGGAGTGTGGGGCTCTAGGGCACGATGTGTTCCGTGTTAATTCAATGTATTGCTGCCGTCGTTGTGCAGGGCATTGTTCAGTGTTGCAGGTTAATAGTCTCAGGAAGCTGAAGCGCGAGTGTGTAGGCCTCTCTGACAACCTCAGCACTCGGAGGAACCAGCTCAGGGCGATCGACAGGATCAGCCGTGGGCTCGAGCCACGTCAGCGAGGAGGGGACCCCGAGCCCCCGCCGTAGGCTGTTTTTGGTCTGGGCCCCCAGGTCCCTGGCGTGTGTGGTCCTGGGGCCCCTCGCGTTTCCTGGTGTGGCCGTTTTTCCCTGTCCTTCTTTGTGCTGAGGTATGTCAGTCCAGCTGGCGTACTCTTGGTAGCCTGCACCCTGCTCCCCTCCCTCCCTCCCTCCTCCCTCCCTCCCTCCCTCCCTCCCTTCTCCGTCCCTCCCTCCCTCCCTCCCTCCCTCCCTCCTCCCTTCTCCGTTCCTCCCCCTCCCCTCCCCCTCGCACTCCCTCCCTCGCTCCGCCCTTCTCCCCTGCGGAGGGAGCGCCGTCCGGCCGTGGCCGTCTCAGCTCCCGCCCGCTCCAGCGAGGGGCGCCGCACGGCCTTGCATCTCCCCGTGGCTCAGGGAGCGGGAGGGCCACAGGCCGCCCCCCGTCGGCCGGGTCGAGCTGTCGCCCCATCCCCCAGCACGCAGGCCTTGAGCTGCCAGGGAGGGAGGGAGGGAAGAGGAGGGGATGGGGGAGGGGAGGGGGGTCATGCTGATGATGATGATGATGATGATGATGATGATGATGATGATGATGATGATGCTGATGCTGATGATGATGATGCTGATCGATGGCGGTGAAGGTGATGATGATGATGATGATGATGATGATGCTGACGCTGATGCTGATGATGCTGACGGTTATGGTGCTGAGGGTCATGATGATGCTGATGCTGATGCTGATGATGCTGCTGATGCTGCTGATGATGATGATGATGATGATGGGGATACTGAGGATGATGGTGATGATTGTGATGTTGATGCTGATCCTGATTATGATGTTGATGCTAGTGGTGACGATGATGCTGATGTTCATTATGCTGATGATGATGCTCATGATGATGATGTCGCTGGTGATGACACTGTTGGTGTGGACGCGTCTTTGGTGATGATGATGAGGATTCTGATGATGGTGATGCGGATGCGGATGCTGATGCTGATGATGATGATGATGATGATGATGATGATGATGATGATGATGATGATGATGATGATGATGATGATGATGAATGATGGTGATTGTGATGCTGATGCTGATGATGCTGATGATGAGGTTGATGATGACGATGGCGAAGGTGATGCTGGTGATCGTGATGATGGTCATGAGGAGGATGACGATGATAATGGTGAAGGTGAGGATCATCCTTGTGATGATGCTGATGCTGGTCATGATGATGATGCAGATGATGATGCTGCTGCTGATGATGATGAGGATGATCCTGATTCTGAGGTTGATGCTGGTGGTGATGATGAAGCGGACGATCATTATGCTGATGATGATGATGCTGATGCTAATGCTGATGAAGCTGTTGTTGATGATGCTGCCGATGATGATGAACAGTATGTTGATGCTGTTGATGATGATGTTGATGATGCTGCTGCTGATGATGATGATGATGCTCATGCTGATGCTGAGGTGAGGTGGCGTGAGGCAAGTTGACGTGAGGTGAGATGAGGCGAGGCAAGAGGAGGTCAGATGATGCGATGCGGCGGGTTGAGGTGAGGTGAGGCGATGCGAGTGGTGGCGAGATGAGGGGACCTGGAGTGAAGTGGGGTGGGGGGACTTGATTTGAGTTGCGGCGAGGCGATGCGAGCTGATGTGATGTGATGTGATGTGATGTGATGTGATGTGATGTGATGTGATGTGATGAAAAGTGACGATGGTTCTGCTGCTGATGATGGTGGGGGTAATGCTGACGACGGTGATGGTGATGATGAGGAGGATGGTGATGATGGTGCTGATGACTATGCTGACGACAGTGGTGACGATGATGACGCCGATGGTGATGATGACGAAGAGGAGGAGGAGGAGGAGGACGAGGAGGAGGAGGAGGATGACGCGGAGGGGAAGGAATAGGGAAGAGGAGGAGGAGGAGTCGGAGGAGGAGGAGGAGGAGGAAAACGGAGGCTGATGCAACGCGCGGATTCGCAGTGTGCGTGCTCGAGTTTGAGCGCGTCCGAGCCCGGGCGTGTGGCGTACTGGGTCTGCGACACCGCCAGGCTCCGCCGCCAGAGTCAAACGTCCCAACTTGGGGAGCTGATTACGTAGCACGCTCATTGTGATTGTCACGTGGGCATCGACCAATTTCATCGACCATCGCGTGATTCTATATCATCAGCCCACTCCCCACGCACCCCGCCAGACGGACAAGACGGAGCCCCCCACGCGGGGCGACGCCGAAGCATCGAAATCTGCACGCCTCCACGCCCCCCGAGGGACAGCTCATTTCCATCCCCACACGCGACCCCCCCCTACGCTTATTGCGAGATCCGGAGTAGACATCTCAAACTACAGCCTATGGGTACGGGTGCCTGGATGTCGTAAGGTAGACAGGCAGCTGTAAGCCAAGTCCGGCTCATATTTGCACACTGCCTGAAGGGAACAGGGCGGGTGCGGCCCACATAAGGGAACATATTGGACGAACCCTTGCTTGGACGAGCAGGTTTGGGCATACAAGTACTTGGGCTGGGTGCAGTGACGTTTGCAAATCACAGCGCAAATGCCGCATACACCAGCGAAGGGAGTCAGCCGGCCCACTTGCTCGAGCGTGCGAGGGAGCCATGCGACGGTAACGCGTCCGAGACGGATAGCAGGCATCATTTTCTGGGATGAGGACGTCCGCAGGCCATGCCAGGACCTCGCCTGCCGCCTCGAAGATGTAGAACCAGTTGCCACTGTGAAGAGGGACATCGTTCCGATTGGCCTCGACGCCGACCTTCTGCACAGAGCCCGCAGGCGACACGGCGAGTGACCCAGCTCTGGACCCATCCTCGGCTCGTTGGGAGGGCCCTTCGTGCTGACCACGCTGAACTGTAGAAGCAATCTCGCCGTGGCCAGAAGATACGTCAAAGGCCATGAGGTGCAACCCATGGGTCGTCATACGGTGGAGGCCCATGCCAAGAAACACCCTGCTTCCCTCCAGGGTGCCCTGGGTTTCTTGGGTTTTGAGATAATTTTGCGATGGACAGCGTGACCACGGCGCAAGGTTGCTGTGTCCTGTCGCGCCTGGGCCGTGTCGGCTCGTCGCTCCGGCGGCAGTCTTCTCTGCGGTCGCCGCCCCAGCGGCGTGGCTCCGGGCTGCGAGGCACGGGGCGCCGCGCGCGCGCCGAGGAGCCTTGTTGGATAAGCTCCCTGGCGGGCGCCTCCTGGCCATGCCGCCCGGTTCACGAGGTGCTGCAAGGTGGTTGCGCTGTGTGTTCCAGTCGGACGCACGTCTCCGAGGAGCTCACACAGCACTGGTAGGTCCTGCTGCGTCCTACTCCAGCAGGGGGGCGGCCACTGGGGAGTGGCCACGCTGCCGTCGGTCGTGTCGCCCAGATCGAAGAAGAAGACACTAGCTAGGTAAGCATGTGATCGTTTTCTTATGCACTGTTTCGCCGATCGGCGCGGGCCCTCGCACCCCCCTCTCCCCCTCCTATGGAGTAGATCTTGGTTGTTTTTGTTGCGCCTGTTACGAACAGGTGGAGTCTCCCCAATTGGACGCACGGTTGCAAACAGTCGCACTAAGCAGAGATCTCGAGCCACCCCCTCTTCCCCCCCTTCCGCCTAATGCCGAAACGCCGAATACGAAAGCGTCGACTATCTTGGATCTGCGCTGGACTTCCCTGGCGGCGACTCCGGCGCTTCTCCTGGCGCGGTCCGCGCGCCGGAGAGGGAGAATCCAGCGCGGACCCGAGAGGCCTGCGCGGACCTCCCAGAGAGTTCACGCTCATGCCGCCCCTGCACCTCTTTGCCAGAGGAGCGCAGGAGCAGGGACGGTGGGTGCACGCACCTCTCAGACGAGGCGCCTGCGCTCTCAGCACGGGCGCCCGGCATCCCGCGCCAGCAGCCCTCGCGAGGAGCGCGCCGTCCGGCGCCCTCGGTGCCGCGCGAAGGTGCGCGCGGCGCAGCCAGGGCGCCGCACCGCCCCCGTGTGCTACCCTGGCCTCTGGGCGGTTCCGTGAGAGCGGCTCGGCGCCGCTGCGGCGGCACCCAGGGCGTCTCGACGCGGCTGGCCTGGGCAGGACGGCGCGCGTGAGGTTCGCCGAGGTCTCCGCCGAGCGCGTGCCTTTACTCGCAAAAGTGCCTACTCGCAAGCGCCCGAAAAACCATTGGCCTCCGCCTCTGAGTAATGTATCGTAAGTCCCCTGCGGCGGACCCAGGCCATTTGCGAGTAGCTTTTTTGCGAGTCGTGGAGCGCGCCTCTCTGGAGGTCGTGGCGCCGTGCACGCCGCTGGAGCGCCCCGTGTTCCGTCCGTGCAGCATCGACCGTACGGGGAAGTGAAAGCGCTGAGCCCAAACGAGCCTCGGCGGCTCGCCACCCGGAGCCTTGGAGGATGGAGGGAAGGTGGGAGGAGGAGGAGGAGGAGGAGGGCCAGACTTCTAGTCAACCCACATAGTGAGGATGGGAAACCTTCCCAAGGCTGCCCTTGCATCCTTGCCTCCCCGGTCCATCCTTGGCTGCTTTCGCTGGCCGCGCCCCCGCTCGCAAAGTGTCGAAGCGGCCTTCCGAGGCCCGCTGCTGCAATCATTCTCCCGTCTCACGTCCCCTACAAGCCAGCAAAAGCAATCCTTTCCGCTGCAAGAGGCACCCCCTGGAAAGACCAGCACGTTATAGGCCTTGCATCCTTCTACGGTTCCGCGAGGTATCTAGCGAGCTCCCCGTTTTGAAAAAGGATCGCCCCCATCGGTGTATCTGTTGCACACGTTTACACATGATCCGACCGTCAATGTCGAGGAAGGTCTCGAACGAAACGCAGATTTGAAAAGGAACCGCCCTCCTTGCGTGCAGCTGCAGCATATGTTAACATTCCTGCCTGCTAATTTTCAGGACGTCTTAAGCGAGAGGTCAAACTTGAAAAGAACAGTCCTCCATCCGTGTACTTGGCGCAAGCCTCTAAGACGAAGGTACGCGGCGCTTGGGCGAGAGCCCCACTTCGAAGTCGACCTGCGCTCCATCCTCGTGACTGCTTTGTGTTTTTAAGACGACTGTGTGCGGCGCTGTGGCGAGAGCTCCATCTTGAGAACGGCCCCCCTCCATCAGTCGAACAGTTGCGAGTCTTAGACTTCACAAGCCTAAGTGATGGGGCAGGTTCGGGCGAAAGGCCCCACCAGCACGTCTGAGAGTGCGTCTTGGAAGGGTGATCTACAAGGAGCACCGCGACATCTTCTGATACATGTTTCAACTTACCAGCCTCGAACGTATCCCTATCCCTAAGATTGACACGCCAGAAGGCGATGACAATCTTAGGGATTCGCCTTCAAAAAATAAGGGAATCCCTAAGATTGGCATCGTGATGAGGAGGTGCCCAGCATAGGATAGGGATATGTTCCAGGCTGGTAATCAATCCGTTGCCCCAGAGCGGCCCGACCCCTTTCCCTGGGGCACCCGCTCTGCTCATGGCCCTGGGGCCCGAGGACGGCCACCGGAATCCGAGGTCGAGGAACAAGGGATGGGGAGGAGGAGGAGGAGGACATGGAGGAGGAGGAGGTGGAGGAGGAAGAGGAGGAGGAGGAGGAGGAGGAGGAAGGAGAGGAGGAGACGGGCCAGTGTAAGCCCAGGACGCATCATCGATGGTGCAGTCAACCCTCCCTCCATAGTTCCCTCTTCACAGGTCCCTGCAGTCGGGTTTCGGTTGATTGCGGGAAGCACCCCATCGGAAGACAACCGTCTGAGAGTCTTTCATCCCGAAGCATGATTCCTGGAATGTCAACGCCGCGAATATACGTGGCTGTTGGGTCCTGACAATCCCTAATCTTGCCAGAACGCCATTCCTGAGATTTCAACAACGCGAATCGGCGTGACTGTTGCGTCCTGATAATCCTACATCGTGCAGGACACTATTCCTGGGACTTCGACAAGACGAGTCCGTGAAGCCACTGCACGCTTTAAAGGTGAATGCGCGCGGCGCCAGAGGCGAGAGCAACATTTTGAAAAGGAGCTGCCCTCCAGCTTTGAAGCCGTCACGCTCTTTCAACACGAGTGTGCGCGGCGTTCCAGCGAGAGCCACGTTTGGTAAACGGACTGCCCTCCGTCCTCGACCGTCGTGCAAAGCTCGAGCTTCAGGATCGTGAGTGGTGCGGAAGTCTCGGGCGAAGCGCCCAGCCCGCCCTGCCGACACGTCTGGGAGCCCGCCGGGGAGGAGTTGCAGTCTAAGACGCGGAAGCAACGACCGCTTTGGGCTCGGGAGGGGCTCGGGTTCCCTTGGCCGTTTCTGAGATGTAGGCCGTGGAGCCTGTGGCCGAGGCTCGTCGTGGTCAGAGAAGCCCCTCCGTTCCGTACTCGGCGTTCCTCGTGGTAGGACGACGACCGTACTTGTAAGGAAAAGGGGCGGACGAGCAGGTGGAGGACGTTGAAACGGACGGGGCTAGGACGAGGAGAAGCCCTTGCCAGGGCGTTCTGGAACGCTCTCAGAGCATTTCTGGAACGCGCTGAGATGAGACATCCTCCAGAGCCGCCGGCTCTCAGAGATTCTCGATCTATCGGATCCCGATGTTATCCTCGTCCTGCATCCTCTCTCGGAATCAAATCTAAGTTTTTCCCGCGACGTGGCGGCGCCTCAGGACCCCAACATGTCAATGTTCGCGCCGACACTGGCGACTGCATTCACAAACACCTGAGCCCATGGGCCGCGCTTCGTGCGTCGACCAACAGTAAAACTTGCGAGAATGTCGAGGAGGGTTGTTGGACGAGGATAAATCTGTTCCAGAGCGTTCCAGAACGCTCTCCGAGCGTTCCGGAACGCTCCGAGAAGGCCGCGGCGCCCGAGACATCTTCCAGAGCAGCCGTATCTCAGGCATTTTCGGCTTATCATATTTATCCATAACTGATGTTATGATACAATCGGGTGAGGACATGTATCTATATCTATACCTATATCTATATCTATATCTATACCTATATATCTATATGTATATATGTATTCAGGTACATGATTATACATATAACGGCGCACCGGGTCCGGGGGCCCGGGGCCGGGACCCCGACCACAAATGTGGGCCCCGGGGGGCCCGGAGGCTCGTCGGACCGCCGGACGCCGTCCAAGATCGTTCGCAGGCGGCTTCGGAACGCGCTCCGATGGCTCCAGATGTCTTCCAAGACGCCTGTCATGACACCAAGAAGGTTCCAGAAGCCTCCAAGACGCTCCGAGAGGCAGCTCAAGAGAGGCCCAAGAAGCAAAAATCGTGTCACTCCTATGGGAAAACGTATATTTTTCGCATGTTCGCCTCTTGGGCTTCCACCGCGTCCAAGATGGCCCAAGAGGCGCCCAAGACCGCCCCAAGACGGCCCAAGAAGCTTCCAAGAGGGCCCCAGGACAGCCCAAGAGGGCCCCAAGACGGCCCAAGAGGCGCCCAAGATGGCCCAAGAGGGCCCCAAGACGGGCCCAAGAGGGGGCCCAGAGGGGGACCACGAACCGCAAGCTCGAGCCTTCCGCCCCAAGAGGCCGCCAGGAGGCCCCAAGGAGGCCCCTCAAGAGGCCCCAGGAGACCCCCAAGAGGCCCAAAGGAGGCCCCGAGAAGCCCCAAATCGGCCCCCAAAATGCTTCGAACCTGCTTCCAGGAGGCCCCCGACAGGTTCAGAGGCTCCCGAGAAGCTACGTCAAACTCCCAGCGAGCGGCCGGACGAGGCCCCCCACAAAATCACAAGAGGGTTCCAGTATTTGTATCCTTTAGCGCTCTCTGGCCTTCTTCCCCCTGCCCCCTTCCCTGCGACTTTCGTTGACTCAAGCTCGCCTCCTAGCTAGAACCTAAGCGCGCGCGAAGCGCGCGCGTGGTTCTAGTTATATATATATATATATATATATATATATATATATAAGATCTCTGAGTCTCGAGTCAAAATTGTATCCTCGTCCTGGCTTCGTCTTGAGGAAGATGGGCGACTCGAGATATCTGGTGGTTGGAGGGGGGAGGGGGCGGGCAGCCCGGCCTGGCGCGGGGCGCGCCCCGGGGGCCCTCCCGCCGCGGGGGGGCGCGCGGCGATGGGGTGCGGCCCGAGCGCGCTCGAGGCCTCGGAGCTGGTCCAGGCGCTGGCCGGGCCGCTCCCGTGGGCGAAGAGCAGCGGATTCGGAGGAGGAAAATCAAGCAGTGGCGAAACGTCCTGGCTCGCCTGTAGCCCTACCCAAAAATGTTCTAAGAAGCATTTGTGGTTTCCTCGAGATGTTCTCAGAACATTTCTGGTTGGGACAGTCTTGGTTTAACACCTCGGGTTATTGTGCTGAGAACATTGTTTTTGTTCTTAAAACATTTTTGGGTTCTAAGAACATTTCGTGGTAGGACTATAGGAATGCCGGGACGGTCGGTCCCTGCTCAAGAAAAGGGTACCCGTGCCGCCGCCCTTCCCTCGTTTTCGCCTTGCTGGGCCTCCCGGGAGGCCTCGTCGCCCCCGCTGGATTCGCCTCGGAATCTTGGTCAGAACGCGCCCCAGGAGAGGTCCGGGGAGCAGCGGTATCGGTACCTTCTGGGTTTCCCCGCAGACAGCCAAGGCGCTGAAGTAAGGACCGCTTTGGGTTCGGAAGGGGTTCGCCGTTCCTGAGGGCATTCCGCGCCTGTTCCTCCAGCCCTCCTTGTGCACCCATGCCCTTCTGGTGCCGCAAGAAGAACTTCGTTCGAGCGTGTTTCTTTATTGCTTTGGGCATAATGGGCATTATAGCCCCTGGCCCCCCCCATCACGTAACGCCCCCCCCCATACGTAACGCCCCCAGTGCGCCCCGGGCACTGCCGCCGTGCGCATCGGGATCTGCATAGGCGTCCGCATAGGGATCCGCATAGGAGTCTGGTCCGCAGTCGTCGCCGTCGTCGTCGTCGTCGTCGTCGCTCGTCGCTCGTCGCTCGTCGCTCATCGTCGTCGTGCGCGCGGACGCGGCCGGAGCCCTTTTTATATGAAATTCTTTACGCTTCGCGTATCCCCACCAGCCCATCTCAAAACAGCAACTCTTGCGAAGCATGCCGACAGTCGTGTTTTTCAGGCGTGTTTCCGCCTGCCCCCGCATATCTCCCCTGTTCCTCCTTCCTCCCGCCTCCTTGTACATCCTCCTTGTGGTGGGAGCGGGAGAAGGACGAGGCGGAGGAGGAGGGAGAGAAAGCGCTCCTCGTGGTTTGAGTCGTTTGGGGTTTCTTGTCCTGGTGTGAGTCGTTCGGGCCCTTCTTCCTGGTGTGAATCGTTCGGGCTCTTCGTGATGTGAGTCGTTCGGGCTCTTCGTCCTGGTGTGAGTCGTTCGGGCTTCTCGTGGTGTGAGTTGTTCGGGCCCCTCGTCGTCGTGTGAGTCGTTCGGGCCCCTCCTCCTGGTGTGACTCGTTCGGGCTCCTCGTGGTGTGAGTCGTTCGGGGCCCGCGTCGTGGTGTGAGTCGGTTTGGGAGCCTCTTGGAGGCCTTTTGGAGCGTCTTGGGGGCCTCTTGGCGGCCCCAGGGGCTTCTAGGAGCGTCTGGGGTGCCTTGGGGGATCCTCTTGGGGCCTCTTGGGAGCCTCTCGGAGGCGGTTTGGGGCGTCTTGGGGGCCTCTTGGCGGCTCCAGGGGCTTCCAGGAGCGTCTTGGGTGCTTCGGGGGAGCCTCTTGGGGCCTCTTGGGGGCCTCTTGGGAGCATCTTGGGGGCCTCTTGGAGGCCTCTTGGGGGCTCTTGGAGGCCTCTTGGAGGCCTCTTGGAGGGGTCTGGGAGGAATCTTGGGGCCATCTGTCAGGCGACCGATCACAGATGGGGGGAGCACTTTTCTCCCTCCCCCGTCGGGGCCAGAATCCTCGTGAGGGGTGTCGTTTTTTAGCCCTCCGAGGAGTCGAAAAAGACCCCTCCGGCGACCCGCGGAGGGACCTCTCCAGGCCCAGGGGGAGGGGGTAGGGGGAGGGGTAAACCCCTCCCCGAAGGGGAAGAAGGGGGGTTGAGAACAGAGCGGGCTCTCTAAACCACTCACGCCCAAAGGGCTGGTGGGATTCCGGGTCGATGGCGGCCATCATTTGTGGGGGGGACGGGACCGAGGACGTCACGTTTCGCGCCAGTGGCGTCGGGGGATGCCTGGGAATGACCGAGGACGGGTAGCAGCAGCACGTAGGCGGCGATCCGCACAACAGCGCCTGTGTACACAACAGTGCCTGCGTGCACCACAGCGCTTGTGTACAGCACACAGTCTATGTACACCACAGCAGCCGCGTGCAACACAGCGCCAGTGTTTGCCACAGTGCCTGCGGGCACCACACCGCTTGTGTACACCACAGCGTCTGCGTACACCACATCAGCCGTGTGCAACACAGCACATGTGTACACCACAATGACTGCGTGCACTACGGCGCCTGTGTACACCACGGTGCCTGTGTGCACCACAGCAACCGTGTGCAACAGGGCACAACTGTTGCATATCGAATGTTAGAAGGAGTCCGTATGACAGAATGGAGCGCCTGTGGATTCCACGGGAAGCAATTATTTATATATGGCTGGGGAAAAGGAGTCCTTTGGAAAAAGGAGCCCCGCTGGAATCTACAACTCCTCCCGCATCATCCTATCTCCTCGCGTCCTGGAGGCTCCAGGAAAATTGACCATCCGAGAACCAAGTGGACTGATTCAATCGACCATTTTGCGGTGCGCGCTGGGATGCGCACGTGCGCTGTAGCGCCGAGCCGCACGACAGGGGGATGGACGAGGGAGGATGGGGGGGAGGAGGAGGAGAAGGAGGAGGAGGAGGAGGAGGCGGAGGAAGAGGAGGAGGTGGAGGTGGAGGTGCAGGAGGAGGGTGAAGGAAAATGTCCCATTATATTATCAACACTTCCCCGGCGTGGCGTTTAGCTGTCCGCGGCAAATCCTCACTTACATGCTACTTCTCCTTGTCTTGGGCGCGCAGGCGCTGTGGTGCACACCAGCGCTGCGCTGCACGCGGATGCTGTGCTGCATACAGGCGCTGTGGTGTGCACAGGCGCCGCGGTGCACGCAAGCATTGTGCTGTACACAGGCGCTGTGTTGCACATGGTCGCTGCGGTGTACACATCCGCTGTGATGCACGCAAGCACTGTGGTGTACACAGGCGCTGCGGCGTTGCGCACTGGGTGGCCACGGCTGGTACTCCAGCGGCCGCCAACAGGCTCGATAGCATACACGGCTACGTGGCCCGCGACGAGGCCAACAAGGACCGCATCCTCCTCACCGACCACACGTTCGGCACGTTCGGTTCAGGCCCCTGGCGCTGCACGGCGTGTCTGCGCACGGCGCCGACCAAGAAGTCGAAGCAGGTGCTGTATCGGCCCCCGTGCGTCCCCAAGATCGCCTCAGTGGCCAGGAAGGCGGCGCCGTCCAGTGCGGCAGCAGGCGTAGCCATCGCGGCGGCGGCGGTGGCAGCCGCGGCAGCCGCCGACGGCGCCGGCAGCCAACCAGGAGTGCTCAGGTCTGGTCGGGGCCAGGACCCCACGCCGAATGCGGTGGGGCAGGAGCCCGCGACCGCAGGCGAGGTTGGCGCGGCCCGCGGCCAGGACCCAGCGTCGAGCTCGTGGGGCCCGCCGCCTGCCCCAGCGGGGGACGCTGCGGCCCAGGACGCCGCCGCGGCCAGCGGCCAGGTCGGAGCCACGGCCACCCGCGGGTGGACTTCGGAGGCAGTTGCGAGGTCTCGATCCCCACGGCCCGCCACGGCACAGCCGTCGGCGGGACCAACGGCGCCTGCTGGGAGCGAGACCGACGCCGAGGATGGCCCGCCGCGGGCGCGTGATCCCTCGGCCACATCGTGCAGCGTGCCTTCGGCTACGTGCTGTGCGCGAGGTGCCACGCCTACGCCAGGGAGCGCCTCGGCAGCATCAAAGCTTTAGCGGCTCAGTGCGCCCTACACGTGGGCGAGGCTGGGCGCATCCGACGTTTTCGGGCTGACCGCATGCGGGGTCTGCACCCCACCACCTCGGCTCGCCTCGCCGACGGCGCGGCCGCTGGCGAGGCACCAGGCCTCCCGAGCGCCGCCGCCGCCGCCACGCGGCTGGGCTAGTCGCTTGACTCATCGGCGCCGCTCGCGCGCCCCGCCGCGACGGTCCACGCGTCGTCGGCGGCTCCCCGTGCCGCGACGGCCCACGAGTCGTCGACGGCGGCGGGCTTCGCCGCGACGGCCCACGCGTTGTCGGCGGCGGCCCCGAGCCGCGACGGCCCACGCGTCGTCGGCGGCGGGTTTCCGCGCGCCAGTGGCGTGCGCAAGGGGCGTCGGTCACCGCCGTCCTCCTGGGGCCTTGCTCCCCCCCCGAAAAAGGTTGTTGCGGTGTACGCAATCGCTGTGGTGTACACTCGCGCTGTCGTGCACGCGAGCATTGTTGTGTACACAGGCGTTGTGTGGCAGATCGCCACTTACCTACTGCTCCTTGGCCTTAGTCATCCCTGGGCATTCATTCCTGGACGCCACCAGCGCGGAACGCGACGTCATCTAGGGGGGGAGGGCGGGGCCGATGATGGCCGCTATCCTGGAAATTAAAAAGAGGCTCCTGTGTTGCCGGTGCCACACAGCGGGGGGGGCGTTAAGTTACACCCCCCCATAACGCCCATTATTTCCGAAAATATAGAAACGCGCTCTTCCTGACTTGGCGTTCCTTATGACAGCAGCCTGGCTGTATCCGCACCCGCGACCCCGCAGGCCGGGCCCCTGGGCCAGAATATGGGGCGCTTCTTCCCGGATGCCCCGCTCGGGGCGCCTCCGTCGCCAATCTTCTCTCCCTTTCTCCCCCCATGTCCTCCTACAGCGGCCAATCGGTAAGAATTCCACAGTGGATTTCACCCCTCGGCGTCGTCCCAAGAGTTTGACCGGCAGGTTGGATCCACGTCCTGACACTGTTCACGGATTTGGTCCCCCTCCTGGTCCTCCTCCTCCCTCCTCATGTCCGCGGTGCGCGTGGACGATTCCTGCCCCTGGCCCTACTCTCTGCACACTGCCCCCCTGGTTCTGGCCCTTTCATTTTGGCCGTTCCTCCGCCGTTTGTTGCTGGCACTGGCCCCTTGGCCCCCACTGGCCCCCCATTGGCCCCCCATTGGCCCCAGCCCGCTGGCTTTCCCCTGGCCCCTGCCCTTGGCCCCTGGCCCTGGACTCTTCCCCTCGGCGCCCCCCCTTCCTCCTCTTCCTCCTTCTCCTCCTCCTCCTCCTCCTCCTTCTCCTCCTCCTCCTCCTCCTCCTGCTCTTCCCCGGCCCGAAGGCGGACGCAGACGGCATCGCAGCCCCGACCATGCCCGCCCCGGACTGGAGGCCGGGGCCCCCGGACCTGCGCCCGGCCCAGCTCCGCCCCGAGAGCCTCGAGGCGGGGTTCAGTGCAGACGGTTCAGAGCCCCGAATCATCAGGGGTAGCTGGGAAGGGCTAACTCGGGTTCGTTGTTCGGGAATCCTAACCCGAGTTGCCCCGGGCCCGAGTTACCCCGGATAATTCGGGCGTCCAAAGCCCCGAATCATCAGGGGTAACTCGGGTCAGGGCTAACTCGGGTTCGTTTTTCGGGAATCCGAACCCGAGTTACCCCAGGCCCGAGTTACCCCGGATAATTCGGGCGCCCAGACGGTGGTCGGCCAGAGCGCTGGATCGTGATCGTTCTTTTCATTCACTGTTTTGGCGATCGGCGCGGGCCCTCGCGCTCCCCCCTCCCCCCATGGAGTGGATCGTGGCTGTTCTTGACGTCTGGTTCGAGCAGGTGGAGTCTCCCCCACGGGACTCCCTGCTGCTAAGAGTCGCTCTAAGCAGGGGTCCGGAGCCAGACCCCCCCTCCCCCCCCCCTTCCGCCCAATGGCGAAACGCCCTATAAGAAAACGTTCACTGCAGGATCTTGCAAAGCCAGGGTTCGGCACGGACGACATTGGCACGGAACGACTGCGTACCAAGACCTGCAGCAGACCCTGTGTATTTTGAAGAGGATTCGCTGTCGATGTCGCCGCGGACGTGGCCCATTTGAGATAGAAGGCCGCCTGGCCAGCAGCGGCCGCTGTCGGTTCCGGACGACATCAGGTGTTGGGCATAATGTGAAACCTTGGACAATTGCTCATCCTTACTATTCGGGTCGACTGCACTCTGGCTTCTGTTCAGCAGGCTCGGCAATGTTCGGCTTCGTTCACCCTCGGCTTTGCTCACCCTCGCCTCTGGCCTTCCTCCCATTTTTCCCGCCGTACCCATTTCGGCTGTCCAGGAGGGTTGCACCGACCCGGGCTGGCGCGCAGGATTCCGCGGCACCTTGCAAGATCCTGCGAAGCTCGACCGGCCCGCGTTTGCGCACCCACCCGGGTCAGCGCGTCCCCGCAAGGAGGAGCTAGGTTGCAAATCTTGGGAGCTTGGTGTACCCTCTTGATTCCGTCTTTAGCGTCGACTGGCGTCGATTAGCTTCTGGGAGTCGATGAGACGTGCCGATTCAGCGTCGACTAGCGTCGGTGGCGCGTCGACGTAGCGTCTATTTAGCGTCGGCTTAGCGTCGACTAGCGTCGATACGCAAGAGCCGACAAGATGGTACGGGAGGCTCCCATGAGTTGCCAGAGGAGGTGACGAAGCTGATGATGCTAATGATGGTGATGGTGATGATGATGATGGTGATGGTGATGATGGTGATGGCGATGGTGATTGTGATGATGATGCTGATGATGATGCTGATGATGATGCTTATGATGATGCTCATGACGATGATTATGATTATGATGCTGATGATGATGATGCTGATGCTTCTGCTGCTGATGATGATGACGACGACGACGATGATGATGATGATGACGATGACGATGCTGATGATGATGATGCTGATGATGATGGTGATGATGATGATGATGCTGCTGATGATGATGATGATGATGATGATGATGATGATGATGATGATGATGATGATGATGATGATGCGCAGTTGCCACCGAAGAGGAGAGTCCCCCCGCCCGGGGGCGAAGAGTGCCGCGCCTCTCGTGCGTCGGCCTGGCCCGCCGCGGAGCTGCCCCCCCCTCTCCAAGGTGGCCTCGCGAGGGTTGCGGATGGGGATCGCGCGCGTGTGCACCTGGGTCGGGGCGCCATGCTGTCCGAAGTTGGGTGACCCAAAGAAGGGAGGGTCGCCATTCAGAAAGAGGGGATACTCAGAGGAGGAAAGGTACCCATAACCCCTACACTCCCCTCGTTTCCCCCTTTGTGGGCCTCCTGGGCCTCCGTCGTCGCCACCGCTGGATCCGACTCGAAATCCTGGTCAGAACGCACCCCAGGAGAGGTCCGGGGGAGTAGCGGTATCGCATCTGTTTCGCTCCCCGAGATGTGGGAGGTCCTGTTGCCGCTCTCGTGGGGCCTGTCCCGTGCCCAGGGGCCGTCCAACAGCCGCGCTGCTCCCAGGGGAGTCCTGGGCTTCCAGGATGCGTTCATGACCCTTCTCGCGAAGGATAGAGAGGGCGGAGGCTGAGCAGCAGCAGCAGCAGCAGCAGCAGGATTCGCCCTCCAGAATGTCGAGGTTCTTTCTATTCTGTCCGGTCTCTGGGAAGCTCGTCGTCACGGCCGGACTCCCCTTAACCTTTTGGTGTGAATGCATCTCATGCCCCAGGAGAGGTCCAGGGGACGATTTTGAGGAGAAGTACTCAGACCTCGTTCTGTAGACTTTCTGCGTCTGGGCATTGTTTTTTGGCTTTGGAGCCAACTAAACAGTGCGGGACGAACAACAACAGTATTTGGGAAGCGGTCGAGACATCGGTGGACCCCATAGAGGAAATACGACGCTGGAGGTCTTGGCATGGATCGGCGGCGAGCGAGGGGTGGAAGTGAGAAGGAGGTCTTCTCAGAAGGCGGCGGGACTTCACAGGAGCCCTCAAGCCTTCTGATACGTTTTGTTGGTCTTCGGGG
Organism: Prorocentrum cordatum; assembly: GCA_963575745.1. Lineage (NCBI taxonomy): Eukaryota > Dinophyceae > Prorocentrales > Prorocentraceae > Prorocentrum > Prorocentrum cordatum. The sequence continues at coordinate 22,123 of CAUYUJ010015622.1, forward strand.
AAGGCTTAGGAACTTCTCGGAAGGCCAGGGGACTTCGGAGCCTTCCCCCCAGGGCTCGCCGCCGAAAGGAGATAGGAGGGAGAGGATCGTGAAGAATCGAGTTTTTTTCCCTACCTAGGCTCTGCCTAGAAGGGTTCTTACTCGGTTTGCTTAAAGGGCCGGGCAGTGGAACCCGCCCCGGGCGGTTCCCCTGGCATCCGCCCCGCGGTTCCCCCAGTGACGTTCCCTTAGCTTAGCGTTGCTTATCTCATCTTAGCTTAGTGTATTTCATCTTAGCTTAGCTTCAGCTTAGTTCAGGTTTATATTTGCTTAACTTAACTTCATCGTAGCTTCGCTGAGCTTTTGCATAGCAGAGCACAGCCTAGCATAGCATAGCGTAGCATAGCATAGCGCAGCACCGCATATCATACATAGCCCAGCATAGCATAGCACAGCGCAGCATATCATAGCATAGCATAGCATAGCATAGCATAGCGCAGCACAGCACAGCACAGCATAGCACAGCGCAGCATAGCATAGCATAGCATAGCAGAGCAGAGCATAGCATAGCATAGCAGCAACTCAAAGGCAACGCAACAGCAGCGACAGCAAAGCAAAGCACAAGCAACGCAAAGCAAAGCAAAAGCAAAAGCAACGCAAAGGAAAGGCTAAGCAAAAGCAATGTGCGACATATGTGTAGTAGATATTAATGTAGCTGTCGGTGTAGATGTATATGTTGCTGTCCTAGATGCTCCAACTCCTAGGCAGGGGCGCACTGGGATAATTTGTTTGCGCTTTTGCCCTTCCTGGGCATATCCTTTCCAGGGACCTTCGGAAGCCTCTGGGGACCTCCGGTGGGGACTTCAGGATCCCTGGAGATCTCTACAAAGAGAGGAAAGCACTCTATGGTGGCAATTGGTGCCCTCCGGTATTAAGGTCAGGTTTGTGGAGGTACGTTGGCACCCCTCTCTACGGCCGTCTTCGTTGGCCGAGGGACCGTAGGGAGGGCATCGGCCCCCTCCGGTGCCTATTGGTGCCATGGTGGATTGGTGTATTGATGGGAGCGGAGGAGGAGGAGGAGCAGGAAGAGGAGGAGGAGGTGGAAAGAAGGAGGAGAAGGAGGAGAAGGAGGGGGAGGGTCGGGATCAGAGAAAGTGTTTAGTCAGCGTTCAGGTCGGCCGAGTACCTTTCGGTGATGCTGGGGAGACCCGAGTGCTGACCTGACTCACTGTCGCCCAAGGCGGCAGTTCCGCGGATGATTGTTCAGGCCTGTGCTCGGGCGGTTACAGTGGCCCTCACACAGTTCCCTCGGAACCCAATGCTGACCTGATCGCTTTTCAGCCCCCTGGAGGAAGGGTGGAGGAAGCGGAGGAGGAGAAGGAGCAGAAAGAGGAGGCGGAGGAGTAGGGGAGGTGAGATGAGATGAGACCAGTCGCAAAGCGAGTTGTTTGTATAAAGTAATTGACCCAAGGAGCGAGCCGCCTTCTCAACCTTGCTGAGAAGTTTGGGCCATAATCGTCTGGATAGTACGTCGACATGTTCTCGCGAAATGGGCACACATTGAGAGTCTAAAGCTTGCAACTGGAGTTCACTGTAGTACCCACGCGAGCCGCAAAACCACAAGGCGAGAGATTCGTAATATTCCATACCATGTGGCTCATGGACCCACCCCCTAGCGAGATGCAACCGCCTCCGCGCGGGCAATCTCAACGCAGGGCCCGACCATTCTTCCAGAGCGCAGCATGCCGAGTCAAGCCAACGCGTTCTTTCTGCATCAGACGCTGACCCTCGACACACGTGGCACCTCTTGCCACCATCTTGCGAGGCGTGGCAAGTGCTAGAGACAGCCACAGTTGCAGGGTGATGAGCAGGGACAGGGACAACAGCAGCAGCAGCAGCAGCAGCAGCAGGGCGCCGAACCTTTTTCCCTTCCGCGCCAATGACTTCCAAGGTGACTCTTAAGAGGTGTTCTCGAATAAGCCTGACTTCGGCCTCCGTCTGGGGGACACGTGTACGTGGGGCCTCGGGGACGCGAAACAGCTTGGCCGCCAGGCCTTCAGATGATCCACGCACGTTCCCTGCAATGCGCTGGCCAGGCAGGCCTCCCATGACCACTGCCTTGCCGTCAGCGTGAGAGGGGGCCCTGACAACGGCGGCGTCCTCTGGGCGCCGATCCGTCTCCTGGGGCGTCGGGCCACGAACTCAGCGGATGCCTCCGGCGAGCGCCCCACTTGAGCAGGAGCCGCCCTCCATCCGTGCAGCGGCTACATGTGCTCGGCATGTGGTGCATGCTGGCGAAGTAGAACTCGAGCGGGCGCCGCACTTTGAACCGCAGCCGTCCTTTACTGTAGCTGTTGATGCAAGCTTTGGAGGCGCATCGGGGCGGCGCCAAGGCGAGAGCACCATGTCGAACACTGCCTCTGCTCCAGCCTTGCAGGTGTTGCAAGTTTTGAAGACGGATGCTCTCGTCGCTGAGGCGAGAATTCTGTTTTGAATAGTCCGTCCGTGTAATTGTTGCAAATGTCGAGGCGGAGTAGGGCGTGGAAGAGAGGCATCATTAGCACAATGAGAGGCAGGAGTAGGCGGAGGAGGAGGAGGAGGACCAGTGCAAACCCAAGACTCCATCACAGTTTTTGGAGTACACGCTTCCTCCAAGCTCCCTCTTCACATGCATCTACAAGGCTCCATGTCCTCTGATGGAATTGCCCCGTTTGGGGGGCACTGCATGAAAACCTGAAGGCGTGTCAACACACTATTCTCATGACTTCGACGCCACGGGTCAACCTGACTGTTGCGTCTTGACGACCCTGAATCGCGTAAGAACACCGTTCGTGGGACTTCATCACCGCGAGTCAACGTTACTCTTGCGCCCTGACAATCCTGAATCGTTCCACAACTCAGTGTCTGATACGTTAGCCATGAGAACACATGCAAACATTGTACAATTGTTGAACGAATGCGCGCGGCGCTAAGGCGCGAGCCACAGTTCGAAAAGTATCCACCCTCAATCCGTGAAGCTCTGGCAATTGTGAGAACGAATGCTCGCGGCGCTAAGGCGAGAGCCACAGTTTGAAAACCACCCGCCCTGGATCTGTGAAGCTCTTGCAAGTATTTAAACGACAGTGCGAGGCGCTACGGCGAGGGCAACATTTTGAGAACCACCCGTCCTCAACCCGTGAAGCTCTGGCACATTTTGAAACCAGCGTGCGCGGCGCTAAGGCGCGAACCACATTTTGGAAGTGGCCAACCCCACGTCTGTGAAACTGTTGCCAGCTTCTAAGCTCCAGGTGCTCTCGGGCGAAATGCCCGACCCGCTCTTCCGACTTGCCTCGGGGTGCGAAAGGGAGAAGTTATTCATAAGGACAAGGAGTGGTGCTGCTGCTGATGCTGATGACGATGCTGATGGTGATGATGATGCTGATGTCGATAATGATGCTGACGATGATAGTGATGATGATGCTGATGATGCTGGTGATGATGATGCTGGTGATGATGTGCTGATGATGATGATGATGATGATGATGATGATGATGATGATGATGATGAGGAGGAGGAGGAGGAGGAGGAGGAGGAGGAGGAGGAGGAGGAGGAGGAAGAGGAGAGAGGAGGAAAGATGAGAGCGGGAGGAGGGAGGAGGGAGGGGGGAGGGGGGCGAGGGCGGAGGTGAGGATGGAGGAGGGCGGAGGGGAGGGTGGGAAGGTGGGAAGGAGGGAAGGAGGGAAGGGGGCGGGGAGGAAGGAGGAATGACGAAGGAGGAAGGATACCAAAGGAAGGGGGAATGAGGAAGGAGGCGGGAGGAAGGAGGGAGGATGGGGGAAGTCGGAAGTGGGCAGGAGGAAGGCGGAAGGAGGAAGGAAGGAGGAAGGAGGAAGGCGGAAACATGTAGGAGGATGGACGAAGGAGGGAGGAAGGAGGAAGGCGGAAGTAGGTCGGAGGAAGGAGGAAGGAGGGAGGAACGAGGAAGGCGGAAGTAGGTAGGACAGAGGACGGAGGGCTGAGGAAGGAGGAAGGCGGAAGCATGTAGGAGGAAGGAGGAATGAGCACGGAGAAAGGAGGAAGGCGGAAGGAGGAAGGAGGAAGGAGGACGGAGGAAGGAGGACGGAGGAAGGAGGACGGAGGAGGAGGAGGGAGAATGAGCAGGAAGGCGGAAGAGGAGGAGGGATGAGCAGGAGGAGAAAGAGGAAGGTGAACCAGGCGATTCGGAAAATGTAGCAAGCTCCCTCGCACGCTGGCGAATGGTGCCGCGCTGTGGCGATACCGTCAGCGGAGGCCCACGCGTTGGCCGAGCCACGACCCTCGCAGGGGGGATCCACTTTGGCAGCGTCTCGCTCGGCGCGCAGGGTCACAGCAGCCAGCCCGCGCAACGGTCGAATCACGACCCTCGCTGGCTGGCAGCTCACGCTGCAAGTGACAGCCCACGTTCTGGCCGAACCACGGCCAGCTCTGGCTCGGCAGCTCCCGCTGAAGGAACCAATTGAAACTCATTCGTTGGCCGCAGCTCGGCCTGCGCCTCGAGGCGCGCCGCAGCAAACTCAGGGGCCTCCCGAGCCGATCCCGAGACGGACTGCCTCCCTCGCTTGCTGGGCCAGGGCCAAGACCAGAGTGGCCTCGCCGCCCAGCGCCTGCCGCAAGCTGCCGTGAACCTCTGGGTTGCTGGCCTGCTCTGGCATCGCCCTGCGCTTGCCTGTGTTCTGCAGCCCGGTCATCCGTGTGCGGCATGGCCCGTGACATCACCGTCGCCTCCAGCTGCACTCTGGGCGGCCCAGTCTTCTTGGCCTTCTGGTCGCTCTTGTTCTTCTTGCCTGTCTGCTGCCAGAGGGGAGGCAGAGTGGAGGCCCATGCCAAGAACCACGCTGCTTGCCTCCAGGGTGCCGCGGGTTTCTTGGGGTTCGATAGTTTTGCGATGGAAAGCGTGACGCTCCCGCACCAAAACTCAGTGGACGTCCTGGGGTCTCAGGGTTGGGTTTCTTGTGGAAGGTTTCTTGTGGTCGGGCCTCCATTGCAGTGGCAAGTTCCCGCTGTTGCCCTGCCTTGTGCCGCACGGCATCCTCTCTACGGCAGGTCTCCAGCGTTGTTTTTTTTTTCCCCCGACATGCCGACCATCTGCACCGACAGAGTTGCTTGGCGCACCGACTTTGTCACCGCATCCTCCTCCTCCTCCTCCTCCTCCTCCTCCTCCTCCTCCTCCTCCCCCTCTTCCTCCTCCTCCTCCTCCTCCTCCTTTATCTTCACCCCTTTCTTCTTCTTGGGCTGCCTCTCCACGGCCGCGTGTTATGGCAGCGGCCCCATGTTCCAAGCAAGGGTCCATGGCGCGGGATTTGGCCACGATCTCGGCGAGGTCCTTGTGCGTCTGCTCGGAGGGGCGGAGGCACGGCGACGTCCCCACGGCCTTCGACCCCCGGAACCTGCTCCGGCATCTCGGCTCGACGCCTGGCCCCCTGCCCTGCCCTTGCTCCGGCGGCGGCGCCATCGCCTCCGCGACCTTCACCTGCTGCGGCTTCGCGTATACAGTCGCGGCCTTGAAGAAGGAACCCTTTTGGTTGGGGAGGGGCTCCGCGTTCCTTAAATGTTTCACGGCTTGCCTCAGGTTTTCCTTATATATTCGATAGGAAGTCGAAGTTTAACATTTGGAAAAAAGGGGCCTCGTTCCTTATTTAGGGTTCCTTAGGTCAACGCCCCGACGGTACCTTCTGCGCCACCTCGCTCTCCTGCTTCTCGGAGCCCGCCCTGAGCAGCCGTCGGAGCCGCTGCCACAGCCGCCGATGAAGAACTCGGATAGCCCACGGCCGCCCTCGCAGACGTGGCCCCCTTGGGCATCTGCTTGGCTTCACGTGGCCTTCTCCGTGTCCGTACTCCTCACCGCCTGGTCCGCCGCGAGGCCCAGCTGCGGCTTCGCCCCCGGCCACTCCTGCGGCGGCTGTTCCCGCTCTGGCGTAGAACTCGCTCGGCCCGTCCCCGCCGCTGTTGACGCAGTTTTCTCGCCCTTCGGCCAGATGGGCACTGACGATGCTGCCCTCCAAACCAGCGCGCGAGATGCCTTCAAGCGAAGCTCCGTGTTCGCCTCCTCCTTCACCCAGGCGCGCGGTACCTGAAGTGCATGCCACCCCTCGCTGCACTCCATCCTCCTGGGGGGTGAGTGGGGCACCTTCTTCGCATCGTACGACAGGTCCTTCACCTTGTCCACCGCGACGCGCTTCTCCTGCAGCTTCCCCTTCACGGTTGCCCGAGTGATCTCCTGGAAGTGGGCAGTTTCTTCGATGATGTTGCGCACCTCCCAGTTCTTTTGCTCTCGCTGAACGCGCTGCTCAAGCCCCAGCTGTGGGTCGACGTAGCCGCCGCTATCAACGACCTCCACGTCGACCGAGAGCTCAGTGGAATAGGAAGAGGAGCAGAAGGAGGAGCGGGAGCAGGACCAGGAGGAGGAGCAGGATGATCAGAAGGAGAGACGAGGGAGGAGGAGGAGGAGGACGATGCGGACGAGGGAGGAGGAGGATGACGCGGCGGAGGGTGAGGATGCAGGATGCGGGAGGAGGGAGGAGCGAGGAGAAGCAGGGTTGAGGAGGATGAGGGATGATGAGCAGCAGGAGGAGGATGAGGAGGAGCAGGAGGAATTGGTGCAGGAGTGCCAGCATGATGATGAGAAGGGTGAGGAAGATCAGGAGAAGGAGGATGAGGAGGAACAAATGGTTGGGGAGGAGGGAGAGGGGGTGGCGAGGCGGAGCGAGGGGGATGAGGAGGATGAGGAAGGAGGAGCGAGCTCGTTTCAGAATCTCACTTGCTCGCGAGGCCGTCGACCCCGACCCTCCAGATCATTTTCGTCGAACAACCTATAGTGGAGCCAGAAGTCAGCAGAACGTTGTGCCCCAGAACTTTTAGACTTTTCGAGATTCCCAGATGTCCTATTGTTCCTGACGGACTGCAGCAACAAGTGCCGCTAGATACTCCGGAGCTCTTGGGACGTATCCTGAGCCAATCTTACCATGCGATCTTTCTCGTCATAGAGACGTTTGGGCCCCAGACGACAGGACAGATCCAGCGGGAGAAAACGAGGGTCGGAAACCGTTTCGACCTGCGGCCGCAGGTGTTGTTCGAGCGTGCCGACGTCCGGGTTTGTCAAAAAGTTCCTTCTCTCTCGGCCTTGAAGCATAATAGACCCTCTCCAGGAGGAATCTTCAGTAATGGTAAAACAAGCAGTCTGGTGACGATGTGTCTATTATTTTGTTGGGTATATTATTATATTGGGATCTGGTTTGGTTATTATTTGTTTTCCTTCCACACTCCGCCCGTGAGAGGACATGCCCAACTTAAGCCTAACCAGAAGCAGCCAGAGGTCCGCGCGGATCTCTCGAATCGAGGCTTGCCCCCCCGCCCCCTGGCGGCGTCCCCCTGGTGCCAGGAGCGCGGGGTCAGCGCCGACCCAAGGCAGCCGCGCGGACCTCCGAAAGGTTATCTGATCGTCTTCTTTTACCAGTTTGAAGCATATCCCTATCCCTATGTTTGACATCACACCACCTCGATGCCGATCTTCAGGATTCCCTCAGTTTCTGAGGGCCTATCCCTAAGATTGTCCTCGCTTGTTTTTTGCTCGCCCATCTTAGGGATAGGGATATGTTCGAGGCTGGTTATTCTTATTCATTGCTTTGCCGATCGACGCGGGCGCTCGCAACCCCCGCCCCCGATGAAGTAGATCTTGGCTGTTATTGGCGCCTGTCTCAAGCAGGTGGAGCCCCCCCTCGCGGGACGCACTGTTGCACACAGGGGCATTAAGCAGAGGTCTGGAGCAAGACTCACCCCCCCTTGCCCTCCCCCTTCCGCCCAATGTTGAAACGCCGAATGAGAAAACGCTCACAAGGCTATTTGTGTGTGTGTGTGACGGTGTTTGCCAGTCTGTGCCCTCGGCTGAGGTTCCACATGAGCGTGGAGAGAAAGCCGCTTGAGGCGCCGCCCGCATGCGATGTTGCGCTCTGGCAGTCGAGGAGGACCGAGTGCAGGAGGAGGGGGGGATAAGTCAGGTGCGCGCGCACCATACCTGACATCGTTCACCTCTCACCCGTCCATTCGGATTACGCTGAATTATTGTGCATCCGCCGAAGGGGATGTCCTAGAGGACAGTAATCCCCCAATCGACCCCATCTTGTGATGCGCAAACAGAGGGGGTGGCTGGGCTTGCACAGTGGAGGAGATGGTTGGCGTATGACAAGGGTGATGAGCATGAGCAAGAAGACGATGAGGAAGCAGGAGGAGGAATACGCTCAGCAGCAGCATCAGCAGCAGCAGCAGCATGAGGAGTAGGAGGAGCAGGAGCACGGGATGACTAGGAGAAGGCTGAGGAGGGGAAGGAGGGGGCCCGCAACGACGACATCAGACGTCAGACGGCTCTCGGGTGCCGTAGAAGGAGAGCATTCAATATCGTTGCAGTTTGCTTTCAAGCGATGAAGGAATTGGTGTGGAACTCTCTCGCCGACTCGGCACAGCGAAGGCGGAGCTCGACAAACTGCAGCGAGTGTGGGGCCATTGCGCGCTGACGAAGAATAAGAAAGCTTGAGACCTTCAGCTTTGGCAGCCTCAGTAAGTCATAGTGTCCGCGCACGGATGTCCTGAAACAGGTGGAGACGGTGAAGCTCGGCGCGTTCCACGTGAGGTGCTTGAACAAGTGCCCCACGCACTTACCACACACGTACAGGAGCAGCAAGCAAGCACCACTCCACTGAGCAATATGTCGTTGCACCGTCGGTCAATGCTACAGAGGGATACTGCCCAGAAGCCAGCTGATCACCCAGTCGGGTTCATTGTCCTGCAGCCTTCGTCATGCAAGTGGCTTGCACAGAACTGTAAACGGAACCTGAGGCGCCCCCATGCAATTTGAATCGAAACAGTTTTTTGTTGCTCACGCTATCTAAGCCGTGCAGGGTGAGGAGGCCCCGCCGCAGCTCTGGCAAGACAGCGCCGTGGCCGCTGCATCCTGGCACGCAGCCGTGAGACGGTTTTCCGACGCCCTGTGAGGCCACGGCCTTTTTTGTTTATGTGCTTGGCATTCGCAGGGGACGTCAGTGCGGATGCCCTTAGCTAGTCCCTGGCTGTTCCGCGCATTCGCGAGTTCTGTGTTGTCTGGCTGTTCGTCCCCCAGTCTTCCTCTCCTGTCCTCCTCCTCCTCCTCCTCCTATCCTTGATTTTCTCATGCTGTGTTGGATTGATTGGCGTAGCCGTTTAAATCATCCAATAAGGGCTCTTAGTACGCAGCGTATGTTCGTCCGACCGGGCAAGCAACTTTAGTAACCGCATTGTCAGTCCACTTCTGTGCCAAAAAAATACCCTTTTAGGTGGGGCGCATCGTTTGACGTTTCTTCTGGCCTGCGGCCAGCGCAACGGGGGCGTGGTAATTCGTTATTTTTCGCACGCTCGCTCTCTCTCTCTCTCTCGAGTCATGGTTCACCTCATGAGTTTGCCTACCGCAGGTCGGCTCTTGGGTTGCACTTGGTTTGCTTGGCGACTCTCTGAATCGCATGGCAGTTGAGGTTGTGCAGTGTTGAGTTTACTTGTTTGCGTGGCACAACGATTCTGGGCGAATTATCGCGGGAATGGACGCGGATAATAATCATCGTACAGTCGGGATCACACGGAGCCGCACCCGGCTCTGGCCAATTCGGAGGCTTCAGGGAGCTTCAGAGATAGTTGCTGGGAACATATGAGGGTTCTCTCGGGGCCTTTGTGCCAGCCGTTGGGTCCTCTCGGAGCTATCTTGGGGTCTCTGTGGGAGCCCACCATAGACCTGAACAGGGGCGAGGCTTTGTAGATTTCCTTTTTATTGTTCCCGAGTCGCCACACATTTTCGTCTTGTCTGTTGGGGTTCTCTTGCCACCTTTGGGACCTTGCCGCGCCCTTTCGGGACATCGTGCGGCCCCTGAGGCCCGTCGGAAACGAAACGGAGAGAAGTCAACAGTCGCTTGGCAACCAACTGTTTTGTGCCCCCCTGGGGGCATCCGTTGGAGACTCCGTGGCCGCCTCAAGCCGTCAGGGGGTAGCCCCAGAGTCTATGGGTGAGCACGATGGCTTGGCATCGCTCGGACGTGCGCATTTTTCTCGCAGCGAGGACTGTCGAGGAAATATATTGGATCATCTTGCGAAAACCAAGCGCTCGAACCGAAAGAACGGACGTCCGAGCAATGGCAAGGTGGCCTATTGGAGCCATGCCGTAAGCAGCCTTGGACTATGGGCCATGCTTGGGCCATCAGGAGGTCATCTTCGGCTACGTGGTGCTCTGGAGTCGTTTTGGACCACTTGACGACCCGCGCCGCCTCTGGTCCTCTTCGCATGGGTGGGTCGGGGGAAGGGGTCAGCTTTCGGCTCTCACAAAAGCGGACGGAGGTGGTCTTCTGGAAGAGATCCTCCTCTGCACAGCCCTGCCGGCCCGCAGGAATCGTGGGGGTTGCAGCGCGCACTGAGCATTCGGCGGCACGCCGCCCTGCCCTTTCGCCTGCCGCCCTGCCCTTTCTTTCGGTGGCGTGCCACCCTCACTTTTTATGTCCTCGTTTGCCTACGCGCCCTCAGCATGCACGGCCCACCGACTGACTGACTGACCTGCGCGCCCGATGGACTGGCTGGAGCTCGTGGAGGGCGCCGCGGGGGGGGGGGGGGGGGGGGGGGGACCAGGCAGGCCTGCCTGCCCGGCTGCCCGCGCCCCTGCGGGCCGCCCCCGCCCTGCCGAGCCGGGGAGAGCGCGCGGCCGCGGCGCTCCCCCTTGGCCGCGCGCAGGTCCTGGGGCTCGACGTGGGCAACACCGCCGGCAACAAGACCGGCGCGGTGACCCGGCGGCCATTACTGCCCCGCCCCCTCTCGGGCGATCGCAGCCATGGGTCAGGGGGGCGTGGATCACCACCCACCAAACCACCCCAACCCAACCCGAAGGCTCAGATCTGCCTCGATTTCCAGTGGGGGGCGTCGGGAAACATCGAAATTCGGGTCTCCGGGTTGGGTTGGGGTGGTCTGGCAGGTAGTCAGTGGATTGGCGTCGGGCCCCGCTTCCGCATGAAACCGCGGAGTTCCACCGCCGAGCGAGGCGGCACCGGCCGCATTTTGGGGAGGGCACCTCCCCCGATCCATGGATCTGGCGACCGCGCTGCAGATCCACAGATCGCTAATCCATGCTTGCGCGCCCCCCGATCCTCCTCGCCGTGCGGCAGGCTCGCGCCGCCACGGCGCGGTGGCGGTCGCGGCGCGGGCGTGCAGGACGCCCTCGGGGTGCACGCCTCGAGCGCCAGGGCCCACACGCGTCGCGCAGTCCCCTGGAGAGGTGGGGGCGGACAGCTTCCTGGGGGGCTTCGAGAGCTCAGATCGCTCGGCACTGAAGGGATCGCACGGTGTGTAGTCCAATATCAGCACGCATGTCGGCATCAGTACACGCCTTTCCATCGGTCTCACAATCTCTCGATCCCACGGTGTATCGTCCAATCTTGAATGTCAATACGTTTGTCCATCTCGTCCCATACCTATGTCGATGTAGCTACCCACCATCTCATACTGTGAACCCATCTCGCCATCAACCAATCGATCGATCTCACTATCAATCGATCGGTATCCGCATGTCTCGCTCTCGTGATCTAGTTGCCGAAACCGCGAATCTTGCATCTCTAGTTCCTCCTCTAGTGCGCCCACTATACATACACACAAATGAAAGACTGCGCTCTGTGGGCTCTGGGAACGTGCGGGTTGGTCGAAACGCTCCCCCTCTCCCCCCTTAACTGCAAGGGTGGGGGGGGTCGAACCGCCGCCCCCCCCCCTTCCGAGGGCGAGCACTGGCGCCAGCGCCAGCGCCGTCGGGTAGCCACGGTGACGACGACGACGACGATCGAGTGTCAATAGGATGCTGTTCAGGCTGGATCAAGCCCTCGAAAATTTGTGGTAGGGCTGGGCCGAGCCCTGCTAGGATCGAACTGGAGTTTTATCCAGCAGTTCTAGAAGTCCATAAGGGCTGGATCGAGCTTTAGTACAATTAAGCCAGAGTTGGATCGCGCTATAGTTAGAGTCTACTAGAGTTTGACCGAACTCGATTAGGATGCTACGAAAGCTTGGTCGAGCTACGCTACGTTTCTGGTAGAGCCGGATCCAGCCACAGGAGGCTCCGAGCAAGAGTGGCTCCAGCTATGGAGGGCGGATCGAGCCCGGCGGGTCCAGGGATCTGATCCAAGCTGGCGTCCATGAGCATACGCTCTCTCGCCGGTAATATATCTCTCTCTCTCTCTCTCTCTCCAAATATCGACCTCACGCCCACGGGTGAAAACGGACAAGATTAAAGGACCGCTCCATGATGTATCGTTTTCCTTGCTTATGTGTCGATGGCATGTCCGTGCCCTCATACATATACATGGTTCTTTTGGTGTCCAGATGTGTTATCCAGCGTGGGCTCCAGACCGTGTGTTTTTCACAAGTTACGTTGTGCAATACAGGTTGTGTAATCCACACTGTTCATTACATGTGTTCCGGCCTACTTGGTGCGATATACGTTGTGCAATCTATGTGTTTCAATGCACAATGTGTGCAATCTATGTGGTGCCATCTATGCGACTCAATCCATGTAGTGCGGCATATGTTGTGGACTATGTGGTGCAATATATGTTGTGCAAGATATGTGGTGCACCCAGCGTGGTACAATATATGTGGTCATTGGTACGATTAGTAGTGGGAAACTTGGAAGTGTCAACGCCATTGCTCGCGCAATCATCCCACCCACGCGCCCGCAAGTTGGTTTGCAAAACCCATGCGGCGGCGAACGCGATGAGTGCTTGATGTTGGCTAGTGCATCTCTGCGGCCGCGCTGGCCCACGCATTCCCGCGCGTTTGGCGCGACCGACGCGGGCGCGGCAGCGCTGACCTTTGGGCACGTCCAAACGGGCACTTCGGTGCGAGTCGGTGAGGCGCGCTATCATTGCGACGTCGACAAAGGTAGACACGATGATGATCGTAGCGATGATGGCGACGATGGTGACGGTGACGACGGCAAGGCCAATGACGACGCCGATGTTGTTCATGCCGGTGACGATGTCGATGGCCCCGCGTCGGTGATGAAGGGTTTGGAAAAATTCCATATGCGCGCGAGGCCGGCGCGCGCTAGTGGTCCACTTTGTTGTTGTTTGACAACTATCGTGTCCCCACTCAGCGCGCGCGCAAAGGCGGTCGAATGATTTCGACGTGCGGCGCGAGATGCTCGCTTCAATAAATTATTTCAGATCTTGTGAGAACGCTGAGAAACTCTGGATTTCTTGAAGACGTCTCAATTACGCGCAGTTTTTTCCCCCCGAAACCGGCGTTGCCAAGCCAGCTCGTTTTACGTGTTTTCGGGACATCCGATGATGATTTTTTACGAAACTTGGAGTTGTTGAAGGATTTCGACGCGCGCGCGACGACGCGCGCGTTCTGCTCTTCGTCGCGTGCATTGCAAGAAATTATCTCGACAACGCGCGCGCATTGGCGTTGGAACGACTTCGACATGCGCGCGCGGGAGACACGTTTGGTAGCATGTGATGAACATGTTGAGTTGCGAATGTTTATTAAAACATGCATCAAGGATGAGCGCATAGTTTTTCTAGATTTCACGTTGCGAAACCATTTGTGTTTTACATTTTTTCGGGGGACTCCATCGTGAAATCCTTGCGAACCGATGGTTTTTGACGGACTCGGGCATGCGCGCGCGACGACGGGCGCGTGTGCATTTCGTCTCTTCTTGTTTGCAAAAGGATTCTTGAAAACGGCTGATTTCTGATAAGCGAGTGAACGCGATTAGATGTTTGCAAAGGACGCTGGTGGACCAACTAGTGACTGCTCGGGGTGGTATTCTTTTTTTTGATGGACAATGGGGTAGGACCGCTGGCAAATATCAATGCGAAGCGGCGGGCCGTGACGTCGGAGGGAGGGATGTAGATCTTAAGACTCCCTTTGAAAGGAAAACAGATTTGGTGCAAAATATGTTGTGCATTTTATATGGTGCCACCGGTATTGCGCAATCCAGGTGGTGCAATCCATGTGGTGCAACCTATGTCGTGCAAGGTGTGTGGTTCAGTGTGCTGCAATTCGGCCCTGCCGAATTTGAAGTTGTCAACTCCACCGCTCGCGAAATCACCCCACTTACCCGCCCTCGACCTGGTTTGCAAAATCCAGGCGGCGGCAGTCGCGATGACTGCTCGGCGCCTGCTGGTGCATCGCCGCGGCCGCGCTAGCGCGCAGGCTCGCGCGCGAAGCGGCCAGTTTGCCTGACGCGACCGACGCGGCCGCAGTGGCGTTGATCGCTGGGTACTGTCCAGCACGTGTCGCAGTCCGCGCTGACATGCGGACACTTCAGTACGAGTCGGTCATTCGGGCGGGCGCGGTATCATGGCGATGTCGAGAAAGGCAGGCACGAAATGACAGTGGCGGTGCTGGTGACGATGATAGCAATGACGACGGCAAGGCCAATGACAGCGCCGATGTTGACCACGCCGGTGGCGACGAAGGTACGTTCGCGTCGGTGATGAATGTTTTTGAGAGGGTTCGGCATGCACGCGCAGCCGACGCGCGCGAACGGCCCGCATGGTTTTAATTTGACACGGGCCGCGCCGTCTCCTCAGCGCACTCCCGGCGTTCGAGCGATTTCGACACGCGCGCGCGAAAAGGTATTTTTGGCAGAATTTCATGACGTCGTCGACAAGAGTACTCGTCAGAGAGCGCGCGTATGTTTTCCAGAAAGCAGATGTTGCAGAACGATGAATTCTGTGTGTTTTTGATGTGTTCCGGGGCACTGGGCGTTTCAACCCTTGCGACACCAAGAGTTGTGGACGGATTTCAGCATGCGCGCGCGTCGACGCTCGCGCTTGCACTTCGTCCTCTTTTGTTTCAAGAGGCTTCTGCGATACCACGCGCTCAGAGGGCCTTCGACCGGTTGTGGTATGCACGAATGAGCGGCACGGTGGGTAACAGTTAGTGTCGACGTTGAAAACATTATTTTGGTTCATGAGCCCGCAGAAGCGCGAACGCATGTGCATTTATAATATCATGTTGCGAAACTGTTGTTGGTTCCGTGTATATTAACACGCTTTCGGGGCATTTGATTCTAAGTTTTTGAAGGATTTCGGGACGCGCGTGCGACGTCGCGCGCGTGCGCACGCCGATCCATCTTTGCCAAATGCTTTTGGGAATTATTGGTTTTTGATGATCGAGTGCGCGCGCCTGTTCAGGCAGGGTGAGGCGGGGATTCGATAAGCGTTTGCCTGGGATGGTACGGTTCATATCTGGGGTGAACGATTTGGAAGTACTATCTGCAAGTTGCAGAAACAAAAAAGTGACCCAGTCAGTCGGGGGGAGGTAGATTTCCATGTTCTTCTAGACAGTAGACTCCATGCGGTGCAACGCATGTGGTGTCGCTTATGTGGTGTAGTTGATTTTAACCAACGGGTTGACATATCCTTTGCTCTTGCAAACGTTCCACCCAACCACCCGCAACGTAGTTTGCAAAACCCTTGCGGTGGCAATTGCGATGCATGTTTGGCGCTGGCTGGTGCATGTCTGCGGCCGCGGTAACCGCAGCACGCGCGCGCAGCGGCTAGCTAGTTTGGCGCGACCGACGCGGCCGCGGTGGCGTTGACCGCTGGGCACATCCCAGCGGGCACTTCACTGCGACTCGGCGACTTGGGCGGTCGCGGTGTCATGACAACGTTTACAGCGGTAGACACGATGATGATAGTAACGATGCTGGTGACGACGTTGGCAACGACGAAAGCGCGGCCAGGGCGGGCGCCGATGCTGATCACGCCGGCGACGATGACGGCGTCCCCGCGCCGGTGATGAAGGGAAAGTGTTCGACATGCGCGCGGGGCGGACGCGCGAGAGTGGCCCGCATGGTAGTCTGTGACACGGATCGTGCCCTCCCCCAGCACGAGAGGCCCCCCTTGGCAGAATTCCATGACCATGTTGATACACCGATGGTTTTTTTTCCAACAACTCTCAGGAATGCGAGCGCACGTTTTTTTTGAAAACTGATGTTGCGAAGCCATGTGTTGTTGCATGTGTTTTCGGACTCGGTTTTGATATCGTTACGACAACGAATATGTTTGACGGAATTTGGCATGCTCGCGCGACGACGCGCGCGCGCATGTCGTCACATGTCTTGCAACAGGGGTTTTTTCGAGACGGCACGCGACGATTTCGACATGCGCACGAAACCCGCTTGGTAGCACGTTATGAAAGTATTGAACAACCGATTGTTCCCACCCAGCGAATTCGCAAGAGCGCGCGCGCATTGTTTTGAAAACCGCTGTTGCGAACCCGTTGTTTTTTGTTTTCATAGTTTTTGGACCCTCGATTTTGAGGATCCGTGCAAAACCACCGGTTTTTGAAGGATTTCGGCACACGCGCGCGACGACGCGCGCTTGAACACTTCTTCTTTCCTTTTTCTGCAAGGGATTGTGAAGGCCTTGCGGACGGCACCGCCGACCCTGAAGGTTTTGGCCGTCGATGGCGACGGGATGTGTGATCACAGGAAGGAGCTAAACGACAACGCGACAGGGTGGGCGGAGGAAGTGTGTGAGGAGGAGGAGGAAGAAGAGGAGGAAGAGGAGGAGGAGGAGGAGGAGGAGGACGAGGAGGAGGACGAGGAGGAGGAGGAGGAGGAGGAGGAGGAGGACAAGGAGGATGATGAGGCAGAGGGAGGGAGGGAGGAGGAGGAGGAGGACGAGGAGGAGGAAAAAGAGGAGGAGGAGGAGGAGGAGGAGGAGGAGGAGGAGGAGGAGGAGGAGGAGGAGGAGGAGGAGAGAGGAGGACGAGGAGAAGGAGAGGAGGAGGAGGAGGAAAAGGAGGATGATGAGGCAGAGGGGAGGAGGAGGGAGAGAGGGAGGAGGAGGACGAGGAGGAGAAGAGGAGGAGGAGGAGAAGGAGAGGAGGAGGAGGAAGAGGAGAGGAGGAGAGGAGGAGGGAGGAGGAGGAGGAGTACGAGGAGGAGGAGGAGGAGGAGGAGAGGAGGAGGAGGAGGAGGGAGGAAAAGGGGAGGAGGAAGAGGAGGAGGAGGAGGAGGACGGGGAGGAGGAGGAGGAGGGGGGAGACAAACGAAAAGGATATGGAGAAGATGGCAAAAAACGCTCAGGAGGAGGAGGGAGGAGGAGGAGGAGGAGGAGGAGGAGGAGGAGGAGGAGGAGTTGGCATTCTGACCCGGGACCCCCCCCAGGACCCCCTCCGGGACCCCTGCAGTACCCCCCCGGTACCCCCCCCCAGGACCCCCCCCGGGCTCCCCCCCCCCCCCGCCAGGGAAGGGAACAAAGGCAAGAGGAAACCCTTCGAGTCAATTTACTTTACGCAGGAGGAAGAGATGAAGGGAGGAGGAGGATGAGGGGGAGGAGGAGGAGGAGGAGGAGCAGGACAAGGAGGAGGAGGAGGAGGAGGACAAGGAGGAGGAGGGGGAGACGAACGAGAAGGAGACGGAAAAGGTGGGAAAGGGAAGGAGGCACGGACGAGAAGAACAACCTATTCCACACGCCGACAGGGTCGGCGGATTTTTGGAAGCTTTCTGATTTTTGACAAACGAGTACGCGCGCACATTTTTTTGGGAGAGGATGACGGGGGGGGCGATACAGGCCTGGCTGGGATAATACGAGTTCGTATTTCGGATGGACGGTGGGGCACAATCGTACCGCATAGACCACCCTTCGGGTGATAAGGAGGTGAGGGGGGGAGGGACCAACGTCGCACTCGATTGATCTCACCATCGAACTCACTGCCGATCTCATAATCGATCCCAATCGATAGATCTCACAATCGATTTGAATATCGATATCACAATCAATCTCACAATCGATCCCACAATCGATCTCACATTCGGTCTCGCTATTGATCTCACAATCGATATCACAATCGATCTCGCATTCGATGTGACCATCGATCTCACTATCAAACTCACTATCGATTTCATTATCGATCTCACATTCGGTCTCACTATCGATCTCACTATCGATATCACAATCGATCCCACAATCGATCTCGCATTCGGCCTCACTATCGATCTTTCTATCGAACTCACTTTCGATCTCATTATCGATCTCTTTACCGATCTCATTCTCGATATCACAACCGAATTCACAATCGATCTCACATTCGGTCTCATCATCGGTCTCACCATCGAAATCACTACCGATCTCATTACCGATCGTGATCTCACTATTAACTCAATCGATCGATCTCACAATCGATCTGAGTATCGATCTCGCAATAGAATCCACAATCGATCTCACATTCGGTCTCACTATCGATCTCACTATCGATATCACAATCGATCTCACAATCGATATCCCATTCGGTCTCACAAGCGATCTCACTATCGATCTCACTATCGATCTCACATTCGGTATCACAATCGATCTCACAATCGATCTCACAAACGATATGACATTTGATCTCACGTTCGATCTCACAATCGATATCACTACCGATCTCACTATCGATCATCAAAACAAAACATCAACATCGTCCAGCGGGACACCGGCGGGACACCGCGGGGCCCCGGCCGCCCGGAAGGGAGACATTTGGTCCGGCCGCGCCTCAGCCACACGGGACACCAGCGGGACACCGGCGGGACACCGCGGGCCCCCGGCCGCCCGGAAGGGAGACATTTGGTCCGGCCGCGCCTCAGCCACAGGAGACTTTCTCTCGCCCGCCCACGCAGCTTCGCCTCGCCCGCATGCACGGCACGCACGAACACGAAACCGAAATCGATTTCCCGGTGGGGGGCTCTCCGTTCCACTTCGATCTCACCCCCTCACCTCCGATCTAAATTGCAATGCGAAAAAGAGCGCCGATAATCCCAGGGGTGGGTAGAGTCTATTCTATATTTAGAAAAGGTAATCTATGCTGTGCGTTCTAGGGCGGCGAAGGTGGCCACAAAGTCGTCCGACCGACAGACAGACCCAAACGACGGGCGGCGACGAGGCGGCGACAGGGCGGCGACGGCGGCCACATAGCCGCCCGACCGACAGACAGACCCAAACGACGAGCGGCGACGAGGCGGCGACGGGGCGGCGACGGCGGCCACATAGCCGCCACACCGAAGACACGCCCCAGACGACGGGCGGCGAGGAAGCGGCAAGGGGTCGGCGACGGCGGCCACACAGCTGTTAAACTGGGGACACGGCCCAGTTCTTTATAACATATTTAAGAAACCGTATGTGCAAACACCGTTTGGATCTCTCTCTCTCACATATATATACATATACATATACATATATATATATATACATATGTATATGTATATGCATAAATATATATATATACATGTGTACATATATGTAGCTTACGTGCACCATGTCTCTCTCTACATATAAATATACAAACGGATACACACATTTTACTTACATATACATATATATATACATGTATCTAGCATTTACATACTCTTTTATATGTTTCCCAACCCTCATTTGGCTGCGTTCTCGTCTTGACTGGAGCACTGGGTTCGCCGCCTCCCTTTTCCTTCTACTTGTCCCTTTCCCTTTCCTTTTTCTCTTGCTCTTCCCCTCCGTAGCCATTCTGGCTCAAGGTGCTTTGTTCCACCGGGGAACACGTGGATACCGCTAGTCCGCGGCCAGTGCCAGGGCTCCTGAGCCCGACAGTTTTGCTCAGCTCAATCCGTGCTTCGTGTTGCCCGCAGGTGGGCACTCTCGTCTTCTCCCGAGTAGCATGGGATTCGGCAGCGGGAAGGACACGAGTTTCATCGGCTGCAAGCCGTGCGGCTACAAATGGACATGGGCCAACAAGACGGAGTGTTACAAGTGCAAAGCCAAGCTCACACCGTCCATCGGAACACCGCCGCTGTTGTCAGGAGTATGGGTTGGGAATCAAAAGTATTATACTGGATGGTCAAACTTCGGGCGCGGCTGGGCGAAGAGGGCGCCATGGCGCAAAGACAGCAGCTACAAGGCGTGGAGCGGGGACCACAAGGACGAGCACGACGAGGCGGAGCAGCGTCCTGACTCGCATCCACCGCGGCCCTCATCGCGAGTTTGGAGTCTACCCAGGGTGAAGGCGACGAGACGGACCCCACCATCGCAGCCGCCGTGGACACGCTGCGGCGCAAGGCGCAAACAGCAGAGGCAGCCAAGTCAGCACCTGCGCCACCGAAGCCACGTGCGGGGGCACAGCTGCTCGGTGACGCAAACAGGGCGCTCAACGACATCGATCACCGCATCGGCAAACAGAGGAAGAAGCTCGTCTACGCACGACCCTACCTGGACGATCAAGAAGAGTATCTGGCAAAGCTCGAGCAGCAACGAGTACAGACGCTACAGCAACAGGGGGGGGGCTTTGGCGCTGGCAAACGCGGAATCGGGCATCGAGGTCTTCAAGCCCGAGGAGAAGGTTGGAAGCGGCGCGTTTATGGTCAAGCTCGAGTTCGACGCATCGCTTTTCGAGGGCCTCGAGGACTGCGACGTCACGCCCGAGGAGATGCAAAGTATTCTGCAGTGGAAGAAATCACTCGGGCATTTCCAGCAGGAACAGACGGGCACGCTGCAGGCAAAGTTCAAGTACATCGGGGACACTCACGAGAAAGCAAAGTTGGCAATGGCAGCCCCGGAAAACAAGCGGAAGGTGCAAGGCGAAGAGGACACTGAACCCAGGGGCGGGGTCGCAGAAGGCCGAGCCACAGCACCAGAGTTGACGGCACCTAAGGCAACTACCCCACCAGGTTCTAGCAGCAGTGCAGCAACCGCGGGCAACCCGCTCAACCAGGGCGAGGAGAAGCAGAATATCCGCGACGCCAGCAAGGCAGCCTTGGATCAAGCCAGGGCTGAAACGCAGAGGGCAAAGACTGATGGGAAGGCTGCTGCGACCAGCGCTGTGGCTACATTTCCTGGGCAGACTCTTTAGTGCGGCCGAGTGCGCCGACATCGACGCGCGCGCGGAGTCAGGCGCTGGGCTGTTCGCCATCTTGTTCGGCAGTATTGCGGAATGGGGGCCGCCGATGCAGAAGTTTGCTCAAAGTCTCAGCAGCACAGAATACGATTGTCTAGCTTTCGTCGGGGCGCATAAGGGACCGAACGATATGATGAGTAGCAAGAGTTCCTTACAGAAAGAGGGTTGGAAGGCGGCGATCACCCCCGCGGCCCCGGGCGGCCAGTTTCAGCATGGGCAATCTGCAGGCGAGGCGATTGCAGCGCGGACACGCATTCGAGTTGCATCCTTCGAGCATTGGCAAGGGAAGTCTGACGAGCAGGGCGACGCGGCGTTCGTCGGCTTCTCCCCCGTGGTTCTGCGTCGCAGCACGGGAAATTACATTCTCGTCGCTGCGCACCTACAGCCGAAATTGAAGTTTACTGGGGGGAATTGAAATATTATGGCAGCCCTCGCGGCTTTCGTGGGGATGCAGAAAGATCCTTGGCTCGTGCTTGCAGATGGGAATTGTTTGCCGACTGAGCTGCTCATGTCAGGCTGGGCCGAGCAGACGCAGGGTGGGGCCGTCGCAGGCCCCGAGGAGGTTACGCGCGACAAAGGACAGGGGTCGCTCTACGACAACGGAGCGGCATCAGTTGGCTACAAGGGAGCGCTCGCCATCACGAAGGCCTTGGCAGCGCCCTGGGCTACGCGCTGCGGGTCGAGGATCCAGATGGCAAGCAAGAAGCAGAGATGCTGGCACCGCGCTCTTGATCTCCCCCAGCGTTTCCTACCGCGCAGAGAGCCAACAAAACAACGAGACCCTGGAAGCAAGAGAAGCAAACGCAAGGACAATTACTTGCAACGAAGGGCGGGCTTGGAGCCGGAGCTCAGAGACGGCTTCGACCCACTTCCTCGAGACCTTGCGCCCGCGATTCCGACAAGTTTCCAGCTGAGTGAGGCGGTCGGTTCTATTTCG
Organism: Prorocentrum cordatum; assembly: GCA_963575745.1. Lineage (NCBI taxonomy): Eukaryota > Dinophyceae > Prorocentrales > Prorocentraceae > Prorocentrum > Prorocentrum cordatum. The sequence continues at coordinate 43,958 of CAUYUJ010015622.1, forward strand.
CCACCCCCTGCGACTGCGCCGTTCGCGATCGCCAGCGACGCGTGGGGGTGCGCCGAACTGGCGCGGTCTAACATCGGACCCTGGCCTCGCGCCGCCCCGAAACGTCGCCGCGCGCCCCGGCTGGGCCCCAGGTCCCATGGCCCCCTTGGCCAGGAGGCCCGACCGTCAAACTGCTCCGCTGCGCCAACTGTTTACTGGCTGAAGCAGCGCGCCGCCCCGACTCTCGGGGCCGCGGCCAATGGCCCCAGCGAGGGCTCCTGGGGTCAGCGCGAACCCGCGCCAGTGCCCGCGCCCTCTCACGCGCCTCATACGACAGAGGCCCCACCAGCTATATACATGCGACACGAGCGACGGCGGCCGCAGGCTTACCGGAGACGTCCCCAGATTACGCAGCAGCTGGCCCATCTCTACGGCAGATGGGCCACTATTTTGGCACGCGCAGTCTTGGCGCACTCGGAGGTGCCGCGGCGTCAACGAGACGGCTACAGTGGCAGGGCGAAAGGGTTCGGCATCACATGGAAAAAGAGCACTGCATCACCAGGGCGGCCACGCCTCCGCAATCCAGGGGCGGAATGGCGGGCGATTGCCCGCGCGCGAGTGATTGCGGTCAACAGCCTGATCAAGAATAAGAAGGACCCTGAACAGTTCACAGGAAGAAAGCAGGACTATCAAAAACGAGTGCCGCAAGTTCATAGCGCCAGCAAGTATAAGAAGGCCGAGATCACCAACCTTTGGCAGCAGCGCGCGAACGACATCTTCAGCCCAGTGAGGCAGGGGCGCGACGATGTCACCGAGCGTACCACTGCACTTGTAGGCGAGGCTGCAAGACGGGCCCTGGCGGGCGGGCGCAAGGGTTTTGCCGCCTGGGCCCAGGACACGTGGAAGAAGACGCCAGGGGCATTGCATCGCTGGACAAAGGGCGCCCCGCCACCTCGCTTGGAGGAGATGGTGCGAGGCGCGACAGCGGCGGCCCCTCTGCAGATAATGCAGCATAAGGGCGACGCGCGGGCGAACGAGTGGACGGCGACGCCCCAGAGGCAGTTAGCACTCAAAGCAGCATTGCAGTTGTGTCGTCAAAGAGTTCGGCTCGAAAAACTACCGGAACTCGGGTTGCAGGACTTGAGCGCGGCCGCGAAGCGGATGGGGGTTAAGAGGCGCGCGGGGTCGACGGCCTTGGCCCCCTGGACATCGAGCGGCTTCCCGACCAAGGCAAGGTCGAGCACCTGCGCATCATTCGCGCATCGGAAAGCAAGCTCACGCGGCCCCCGCAGATCCTTGGCGCGATCGGCGCTATCGCAGGCAAACCAGCTGGGGGGGACCGTGTATGGGGCTTTTACCACCCATGACAGTTCGAATATACCTCCTCCTGCGGCCAGGTGCAGTGGGCGCATGGGCGCAGCAGTTAGAGGACCATTGGGGCACAGCAATCAAAGGGCCGTCAGCATTGAGGGCGGCGCTTGTACGCGCGACCCTGGACAAGGCAGGACAAGCCATGGGGGTCGCACGCGCAGAACTCTTCGCCGACATGGAGCAATTTAGTGATTATTTAGATCTTGGTTGGTTGATCGATGCTGGTATGCAGTTGGGATTTTCACCGACCATCACGGCGTTGGAGGTAGGAAGTTCCTTGGGCCCGAGGCGCCCCAAGCATGCCGACTGGATTGGCCCAGGAATCGGTCCGACGTGCCCCATAGTAGCAGGATCGGCCCAAGGCGCCAGATTTGCGATAATATTTGCTTATTCCCATTCCTTGATGCAGCCCGAAAGCGTGCGCAGACAGCTGGGCGATGGACGTTCGCCGACGACACAGTGGGCAGAGCCGAGGGCCCCGAAGAGATAGTCGTGCACCAGATGGCGGAGCTCGCGGGCGAGTTTATGACGCAAGCAGCAAGCAGACGCTTCAAGATTTCGCCGAAAACAGCACCGGTCGCCTCGAACCCTCAGCTGCGAGGACAGATGTAGAAAAAAGGTCAGCACAGCGAGGGCTCCCTGGTAAGCGCCAAGCGGACATGGTCGACCTGGGCGCTGACGTCAGCGGCATGGGCAAGCGCTCTGAGAAAAAACTAGAGCGATACATCGGAAAGCCAAGCAGCGTGCAGGCAAGATCTTCCGGCTACGACGCATGGCCACCAGAGTTGCGAAGATCGCGAAGGGCCTCTTCTCGACGGGCGCGGCGCCTCAAGCTACTTTCGGACGCGAGGTCTGGGGGGTGGCGCCCAGTCGGATACTTCAACTTCGGCGCACGGCTATGCGATCGGTCGCGGGGCCAGGCCCAGGGCGATGCTTATCTACGGGAATGGCGGTGCTATATCATTTCAAAGACCCAGGCATCTCTTGGCGACGGCAGCTGGTCAGCGAACGGCTACGCCAATGGCTGCTACACCCGGAACTTCACAGACGAGCGCGACAATGTTGGACACCGGCTTACCGAACTCTCCAGCGTGCCGGCACCAAGATGCGGCACGAGGTTCATGGGCCCGTCGCCGCTTTGCAGGCGACACTTTTCACAGCAGGCTTTTGGAAGCGACCCGCATCACAAGGAGACGGATAATGGCGGTAACCGTTTATTGACCAACATGGCAGATGCGACGTCGACGCCGTTGAGCACGCCCGTCCCCTGGAAGACCTTGAGACCGACTTAGACGCGGCTAGGTGGAAGCAGGAAGCCGCGCACCTCCACGGCAAGATTTGCGCAATCGGCAGAGAACAAAAGAGGTACGCGGACAAGGCTGAATGGCACGATTGGGCCCTCAACAACGTCGTCGTTGCAGGCGGACAATGGCCAAGAGTCAGACAAGTTCAAGCTGGCTACGAAAGCGAGTCCGACACGCGCGGGTGGTGCAAACAGGGGCCAGAGACCCTTCTCCATCGAATCTGTAACAAAGGCAACGGCGCATACGAGAAGACATATTATTTGGTGACGAAGGCAATGGCAGGAGTGGATGCCAACCCTGCGTGATGGTTGCGTGGCATTCCGCCGAAGGAGTTCACACACCCTATCGTCACCGACATAGACAGGCAGGACTACGTCAGGTTTGGCTCATTCGAGCAGGCGAGAGTCCCTGTCTTCGGAGACGGACCGGGAGGATTCCACGGAGCAGATCCCAGGCGCAGCAGGGTCGGAATCGCGATGGTTGCCGTGAAGTTGATCGATGGCGTGTGGAGCATGACAGCGGGCGCGATGGCAGATCTACCTGGGCGGCGACAGCGCCTAGGGCAGAGCCCACCGCTTTCGCCATCGCTAGTGAAGAGGCTATTTGTGATATCGTCTATGTCACGGACCACTACCCCCTACTCAACGTTTGGAACATGGGCAAGGCTCGAGACCCAGGACGCGGTAGGAATGCCGATATTTGGGCGCGCATCAAGCGAGCCATCATGGAGAACGAGCAACGGCGTATCGAGGTGGAACGGGCCCCATCCCATCAGGACGATGACGAGGCGGAAGTGATCAACCCGATCTTCGCGGTCGGCAGCGACTTCGCGGACGCGCTGGCAACGGTGGCAGCAGAGCCGTCTTGGGAAAAAGGTATGGCAACCGCTTCCGCGAACGGACGAGTGGGGCGCGATGTGCGCCCGCGTGCGACTCCGTGCACGACGAGCGCTGGCCGACTCTGCAGATGCTGATCCTTGGTGCGCCGAAAGACCGTCCACAGCCAAGCCCAAAGTAAATATTCATAAAGCGAAAGTCATGACCGAGAACTCTAAGCACGACATGGCCATGTTAAAGAATATGTGGCTTTGCGCGGCGCGCAGAGAGTGCGTCGCGGCGGACGCCCTGCAGGAGTTCGCGGGCGCGCAGTGCGAGGCGAATTTTACTTCGACCAATGAGATTCTCGACGTCAAGGGTGATCGCGTTATGGGCAATGGCAGGTTACACCCGACGCGCACGGTCATCGAATGGACGAGGTGCGGCTTATTGTTCCGCGCCGAATGCGCTGCATATGGCACCACGATTGGCGAAGGGATTGAGAGAGACCTGCGAGGAAGTCATCACAAAGAACGGCCAGGACGCGTTGAACCGCATTCGCGATGGGAGATATCTTGGCCACTGGGGCCCGCCGAAGGCCGCTCTGGCGGCGGAGCGTTCAAGGCTGGTCAGGCAGATGCGCGACCGAGAGATTCTCGCTCCACATGCACCGCTGCAGTTTATTGGGATAACACCACCGCTTGCAGCTGCGCCAATACCTCCACGCACAAGGCGCCGTACATCGAGAAGGCCTGCAGGACATCGAGACGCACATGCACGCGGCGGGTTGCTACGGGTGGAGCAAGTTGCGGCGCCAGGTCTTGCAGCAGATGGGGTTGACGCAGTCCCTGACCTAGAGGAGGTGCAGGCGCAGACACAGGTGAACGAACGCGACGACCCCCAGATGCAGCACGACCTGGGGGAATTATTCAAAGAAGCCGAGTCCAGAGTGCAGCGGTCTGGACAACCGCTGGTTCCCGCAGCAAGTTCATGCTCGACGGCTTTGGTACAACCTGTTCGAGGGTACAATAATGAGCCACCTCCCTCATGCGAACGTCGTCGGGTTTCGGGAAGGCCTGCAGCGCGTGGAGGCGCCCGAGCTGGAGGTGTTAGAACGCAAGCCCCAGCCCCCAGGTGCACCTGCGAGGTGAGCAGCGCGTGGGGCTGGGCTCAGTCGCCGAACGTTTTGCTAGAACCTGCCCCCAGGTGCACCCGTGAGGTAAACCGCGAGAGGGGCAGGGGTGCAGTCGGCACAGTACGCGGTCAGGACGCAGCGCAGATACTAATGATGGGGTACGATGAGCCCGAGGTGCAGCACGACCATGGAAATAATATTGGAGATACCGAGTCCAGTGTGCAGCGGACTGGACTACCACGTGTTGCCGCAGCAAGTTCTTCCTCGACGGAATTCGCGCAGCCCGCTGGAGAGTATATTGAGTTGGGATTAGTTTACGACGATGAGTAGCTGAACCCGTCGTCTGCCAGCGGCGAGATTGGGCCTCCGCCTTCTGAGCCCCTCGCCGCCGCTGCCGCTCGCCTGCCCGTTGTGAACCCCAGTGTGCCCGCGACTTTGGCACCTGGGAGTGGGCTCCCCACCGAGCCCGAACGGCTCCGCTCGGTCGCCCGTCGTGAACCCCAGTCTGCCCGTGACCCCGGCACCTGGGAGCGGGCCCCCACCGTGCCCAAAGGGCCGACAAGCGGCGGTGGAATTGGATCGATGAAGAGTTTCCGCGGGCTCGCCGTGTTGTGCAGGGGCTTCTGTGCCTGCATGAGGTGGCGGGTCTAGTGGCGTGCCTAACCTAACCTAATCCTCGTCCTCCTCCTCGCTTACCTCTTGGCTCTCTCCTGTCGCATCCCTCTTGGGGGCTGCAAAGTGTGAAGCTGTCGTCGCTTTCGAGAAGTGTTGGGGGGGCAAGTGCAGTGGGGACCCACGCAGATCCTAACGGGACCTCGCCATCCCAGGGGGGGGTGCTGCGAATTGTGAAACTATCACCATTTTCGAGGGCTGCTGGGACGGGGGGCAGCACAGTGGGGCCCCACGCATATCCAAACGTAACCTCGCGATGCTTGGGGGGGGGTGCGAAGCGTGAAACTGTCGTCAATTTCGACGGGGGTTACGGGGGGGGCCAGCACAGTGGGGTCCCACGCAGATCCAAACGGGACTTCGCCATACTTGGGGGGTGGTCTGCGAAATGTGAAATTGTCGCCACACTCGAAGGGTGGGGGGGGGGGCCGGCGCACTAGAGACCCACGCGAATCCAAACGGGACTTCGCCATCCCTGGGGAGGCGGGCTAGGAAGTTTGAATTTGTCGCCAGTTCCGGGGGCTGCTTGGGGGGCCAGCACAGTGGGGTCCCACGTAGATCCAAACTGGACTTCGCCATGCCTGGGGGGGGGGGGTCTGCGAAGTGTGAAATTGACGCCACATTCGAAGGGTGCTGGGGGGGGGGGCCAGCGCACTGGAGACCCACGCAAATCCAAACGGGACCTCGCCATCCTTGGGGAGGCAGGCTAGGAAGTGTGAATTTGTCGCCAGTGCCTGGGGCTGCTTGGGGGGGCAGCGCAGTGGTGTCCCACGCAGATCCAAACGGGACTTCGCCATACCTGGGGGAGGGTCTGCGCAGTGCGAGATTGTCGCCACGCTCGAGGAGTGCTGGGGGGGCCAGCGCACTGGAGACCCACGCAGATCCAAACGGGACCTCGCCATCTCTGGGGGGCTGCGAAGTGTGAAACTGTCGTCATTTTCGAGGGCTGCTGTGGGGCCAGCACAATGGGGTCCCACGCAGACCCAAGCGGGACCTCGCCAGCCTTCGGGGGTGCTGCGAAGTGTGAAATTGTCGCCACGCTCGAGGGGTGCAGGGCGTGGCAGCACAGTGGTCCCCCACGCAGATCCGAATGGGACCTCGCCATCCCTGCTGGGTTGCGAAGTGTGCAACTGTCGTCACTCTCGAGAGCTGCTGGGGGGCCAGCACCGTGGGGTCCCACGCAGACCCAAGTGGGACCTCGCCATCCTTCGGGGGTGCTGCGAAGTGTGAAACTGTCGTTCGTTTCGAGGGCTGCTGGGCGGGGCAGCAAAGTGGTGCCCCACGCAGATCCTAAGGGGATCTCGCCATCCCTGCTGGGCTGCGAAGTGTGCAACTGTGGTCACTTTCGAGCGTTGCTGGGAAGGCCGCTGTTGCGTCTCCGCCTGTGTAACCTTACCTTGCCTGTGCTCCACCATCTCGCCGCTCCTGCGGAGGCGATGGTTCTCCCGCCCCGATGTCTCCTTTTTTCTTCTCCTTTCCAGTATAACGACTACTGGCCTTTTGTACCTCTGTTCTGCGAGTCAGCCACGCACACTTCGCGCCATTTTTTGACGACGCTCCATCCTCTGAAGGCTTCAAGCGAGGCTATTTCTCCATATGAGAGAGATCCGCCTTCGGCACTGCACACGGCATCAGGCACCGTGTGCAGCGCTGACCACCTTAGCGGCAAGGCGCAGCTGCGAGCGGCCCGCACCACACCTCTGTGCGCTTCGCGCCATCTTTGTGGCGCACACTTCGCGCCATATAGGTATCCGCCGTGCACCGTCTCTTGCAGTGGTGCTGTCGCACTATTGTCGGCACCAGGGTAATGATCGAGGGCACGGGCCCGCGGCCGGCACGCCGTCCAGGATGCCCCCCCTCTCCCCCCTTTTGGGCACCTCCCCCCCGCGGCCGCTGGGAACAGTTCGGGGAGGGGGGGCACGACACAGGCGGTCAGAGTGGTCCACGAGGGCCCAGGGGCAGCTCGAGCACTTCAAAGAGTTTCAAAACGGCCCAAACAGACCGTGACGGGCCCAGGGGGCCCGAAGAGCATCCTCCAGAGTCCAAGCCAGGAAAATAATCTTTGATTTTCCATGGTTTGACTTTCTGCTCCTCAGAGCGCCCACGACAGGCTAGGAGGCCCCAAGCTCGCCCCTAGACGGCCCGAAAGAACATCGGCAGGGCCCTAGGAATGCAAGATGAGCCCAAGACGGCTCAAGAGGGCACCACGAGGGCTTCCAGAACGGCCGAAGACTGCCCAAGAGGGTCTCCAGAGGGGCGCAAGACGCGCAGACGGCCCAAGATGGGCTCAAGACGACCTCCGTAGCCACTTTGGCTCAAGCCACTTTGGCACAAGACTGGCTTGAGGCAGCGTCTTTGTAGCCTCCCTTCGCCCGCATCACCGAGCTCCAGGCGCGGAGCCGCAATGCCGGGCCTGCCGCTGAGCCCCTTCGCCGACGTGGAGACGGCGGCGCACGGCGCCTGCACGCTCAGCTCGCTGTGGCCTCCCACGCCCACCCCGACCGCTGGGCCGCCGAGCCTCGAGGCTCACGCCCAGCCGAGCGACGCGGTGCGCTGGCCGCTGCTCCCGAGCCAGGCTCCGCACGGCAAGGCGGTGGAGCAGGGATCTGGGCTCCCGCCGCTCGACGTCAGGGGCCGCAGTCAGCTCCAGCAGCCCGTGAAGGTCAAGAACACCTTCATCGACGGCTTCCTCGACGACGAGGAGCAGGGCGACGGCCCGGCCATGACCGCCTGCAAGACCTGGTGCGTCGGCACGGCCGCGACGGCTTGCCCGCTGCAGGGCTCCGCTTCCTGGTCCTGCGCCAGCACGACCGACGAGGAGAGCGCGGCGGCCACGGCGCCGACGTCGCCGGAGGGCGCCGTGCGGCTGCCGGAGGAGCCGCCGCACCCGGCGCAGCTGCCGCAGGCCTCCGCGGGGTCCGAGCTACACGGCACCGGGCGCTGCAGGCCCTGCGGGTGGTTCTGGAAGCCGGGGGGGTGCGTCCACGGCGCGGCGTGCTGCCACTGCCACACGTGCCCGGAGGGCGAGCTGAGGGCGCGCAAGAAGGCGAAGCTTGCGGCCCTCCGCGCCAGGAGCCACGAGGGGAGCGCCAACGACTCGCAATGAGTCGCCTCTCGGCTGATCCACAGGCGTGCGAATTCGGTGTCACAGCGTACACCGGTGTCCCAGTATGGACAAGGCGCGACTGACCTGCTCGTCGGGCGCTCTGCACTCTTGGCACTTGACCACCACGCGTCAGGGGCCGCTTCGTTCTCGCCCCTCGCAACGTCCGCCCGGGGTTGAAGGACGCGTTTTTTGCCACGTGTTGGTAGCCACGGCATGTGTTCACAGTCGTGCGAGTTTGCTGCCTGCAGCGGCGCAAGTCCGCACGAGCAGCATGATGTAATCAGACGAGCAGGACAGCTAGCTCTCGTGCATCTGTTCCGTTCGAGTTTTTCCCGCACTTGGGTTCTCTGATTGTTTTCGTTCTGAAGTAGTTTCTCGAAGTGGTGAACTTCTTCGGCGACTCCGAGTTGGCTACTTTTCAGAGTCATGCTTAAACTGTGAACTAAATCTTGCCCCCCCTCTCCTCCTCGTGATATATTACTGTGGCAGATGTCCCAGATATTCACGGATTCGCACAGCGCTCATGTTGAGCGTGTTCGCGCAGTGACTCATATGTCTCTGCCTGGATGCCGCCACCATGGAAGACATGGTATGCAGAGTACTTCATGTGATCAGGTTGTTCGTCCCGTGCATCAGGTGCTTGTGAGTGCGTGAGCGGCCGTTTGTACATCTGCTCGCGGAGCTTAATTGGCAATCAAGACCTGTTCGGTTCTGCGAAGTGTTCAGAAGAAGCAACCCAAGATGGGCTCAAGACGACCCCGCCGTGGCCTCAAGAGCGCCCAAGGGGGTCCCAAGACAGCACAAGAGGCTCCGCACATTAGGCCAAAAACGGCCACAAGAGATTCTAAGAGGGCCCAGAAGCCCCCAAGACGGCCCCGAAACAGCTTTCAAACCCTCCCAAGATCGCGTCTCAATCATGCATCCGAGGGGCTCCTAGTGACGGCCCGAAGATGGCTGGAGTTCGCCGAGAAGCTCTTCGATCATATATGCCCCCGAGAGGCCAACGTTATCAAACTCCAGGCCCTGCCTGTGCAACTTGGGGGGGGCTCTGGCCTTCGTTGCATTGGTTTGGCCCCACATGCGTGACCAGAAAGGGGGGGTGCGGCCTTCGATGAACCGTCGTTCGACACATGTGGCGTGTGCTACGGAACCAGACTCGGGCACCCCTCTTCTTTGTCCAGCTCCTCCTGAGGTCTTCGGGCGGATCCAGAGAAGCGCAAGGAAGCTTCGAAGTAGTCTTCAAGACCTCCCCACACGGCGCCAGGATCTCGAAAGTTCATTGCCGCAGCTCCCGCCACCACCCCCGACGGAGTGCCAGAATCGCCCTTGCATTCCCCATTGGCAACTTGCGATGCGAGCTCGTTAGGCGCGGCGAGAATCTCAGTGCACGCGAAGAGCGCGCGTGGTTCTAGTATAGTCTCACTTCCCACGCAGTGTTCTTAAAGCCACATCTACATGTAGTTCACCCTTTCGCTACATCTATCGGTTTCACCATGTATCGATCTCACGATCTATGTCTCTATCAGTCTATCCAGCGTGGGGCAACCACGGCGAGGCACCAACATGACGACAACCTCGAGACAACCGCGGTACCACTGAGGGATGGGACGGATTTGGTGCTGCCCGAGTTGACCACATCATAGCCTCGACCAGCACATCCTCTCCTTCGCTCATTTTCGCCTCGCCCGCACGCGCGACACGAACTGACACCGACGTCGATGTCCCACGTTGGGCCACCTCGCTCTCCCACCCCGGCCTCCGATTCCTTCTAGACACCCCCCCAGGGTGCCGAGGAAGATTGCGGGGCTGAGTATGCAGGATGTTTCACTTCTATCAGTCTCCATGGGGCTTTCCAAGAAGGGCCTCGCCTTCGAGGATCGAAGGAGTTGTCATCTCTTCCGAGGCGGAAGGCGGCGGAGGCAAAACGAGGTCGCCTCCGCCGGCGGAAGCCGGCGGGAGCTCGGCGGAAGGTGGCGGAAGTAAAAGTCGACCCCCGGAGAGATGACAACATTTTTGGTGTCCAGGGTTTCCGGAATCGGCCACATGTCGTTATGCAGCATGTGTCTTGCAGGTCAGCTTTGCGTCGTCGGTGCTCTGGCGCTGCCAGTGCTGGTCGACGGCGCCTCCTGCGTCGCCACTGCTTCTCGGCCTCGAGTGTCTCCGCTGTCGGCTCCTTGCCTCGCGTCTCCCTGTGCTCCCCTCCCTCTCCCTCGTCCTCCCCCGTTCGTCATCTCTCTCTCCCTCCCTCCCTCTCTCCCTCGGTCCACCTCTCCTCCCCTCTCCTCTCTCCTCCATGCCCTCACCTCACTTCGGCACCTGGTCCTGCTGCTACCCCTCCGCCCCTCTTCTTCCCAAGCAGCTCTTCGTCGCACCACCAGACATGCTGGTAGGGCGGGCTTGACTTTTCGCTCGGAATTTCCTCACGTTGTGAGTTCCGAGTGTTTGAGTACAAGTTCCTCCCGGCCTCGCCCTGAGGCTGCGTTCTCCCCCCTTCCTCCCCCTCAGTGTTAATTCAAGCTTCGCGCGGCCCGCTTAGCTTCGACGGGAAGAGGTGCGCTCTCGACCCGCGAATCAAAAATGTTTGAGTACAAGTTCCAGCAGCCATGCGAATGGAGGCAAGAAGGCGTTAAACACCTACATCTCGCGTGAGACACCCTCGCAATGCAGTTCGACATCTGAGGTTTCACAAGGAGAGGACACGTGCTCCAACGCGCGTTTCCTCTTGAGACCTCCCTGCAGTCTTCAGGAGCGAGCCCTGGGCGAGTTGGCGTGAGACGGGAAGTGGCGAGAGGGGGGGAGGGGCCAACCACGACACGGCCACCTCGCCGACTCGGTGCCCTCTGGAAGCCCCCTTCGAGGCCCCTCGGAGTCACTTTGGAGCTCTGCCGGGGCCCTTCGACGAGCCTCCCGTGGCTGTCTTGGGGCCCTCCGGGAGCCTTTGGGGCCGTGCTCGATGCCATCGCTCACGGCATCGGGGCTCCTCATGCAGAGCCCTCCTGGCTGGAGGAAGGACCCTCTTGGGATGGTGCTGCATCGGGGGCGGTTGCTCCGGCAACTTGGGGCCACTTGCTGGGGCCGTCTCGCGCAGCACGTGGGTCAGGAGGGGAAAAAAGCACACAGACACAAGGCATCGTCGGTTCCCCAGACAATCTGGGAAACTAAGGGAAGTGGGGGGAAAGACACAAGCCCAGAACATATGGGAACCTATGGGGAATCTTTTGATGTGTGTGTGTATTTATTTGTGTGTCCCTGGGCCCCTTCAGTGAGGCAAGCCGGGGCCGTACAGTCAAGGCGCTGAAACAGCAGGGCCACGCGGGGCTCGGGAGGGGGCTCGGCCGCTGCTTGCAGCGGAGGCCCGTGCCGGGAAGCACCCTGCCTGCCTCCATGTGTGCCCCGGGGTTCGTTTCCATGTTTCTGCTGTGTGGAAGGCGAGACGCCTCCACGCCAGAACTCAGTGGGCGTCCTGGGGTCTCAGGGATTTCCAGGATTTCCGCCATCGCGCAGTGATACTACACAGGCCACCGTCTGAGCACGGAATCGAAGACGCCGAATCAGAGGACGTTGAAGAGGTGCCAGCAGCATACCTGCGAAGATTGCCCAGACGCAGAGGCTGACCCTCACCCGACCTGACTACGGCAACACCGCGCGTCTCTCGTGGGGGGCTCCTCGTGGGCCGGCCTCCACCGCAGGTCCAGCCCAGGCAGCCCGCCAGGGGGCCGAGCCTCGCCGTGGCCGGAGGCGCTCCCCTCCGTGCCCGGCCTGGCGTGCCCCACGGGGCAGCGCGTCGACGGCATGTGGCTATCCTGTGCCGCCCAGGGTCCTCGTGGGTGCTCCGACGGTCCTCGCCTCCCTTATCAGTATCGTTGAGCCGACCCCCATCCCCATCCTCTTCCCCCTCGAGGCCCCCACGAAATTGCCTCCCCAGTTGGGGAGACACCCCCCGAGACCCGAAGGAAACGGCCTACGTCCCCATCTAGTTGTGTAAATCGGCCAGTGGGGTCCAGCCCACGCTGGTGGGGATGGGGATCGGTTAAACGATACTCATCGTGAGTGCTCCGACGATCCTCGCCCCCCGTACCCCCCCCCGCCAGGAAAGCCGGACCCTGGGGGCGTTCCCAGGACTGGCGTTCCCTACGGCAGCGCGTCGAGGGTGTGTGGCCACCTTGCTTCGTCCAGGGTCCTCGTGAGTGTGTTTTGATGATCTTTGTTTCTCTTCTTTCCCTACCTAGGCTCTGCCTAGAAGGGTTCTTACTCGGTTAACTTAAAGGGCCGGGCAGTGTAAACCGCCCCGGGCGGTTCCCCCGGTCCCTTGGGAGTGGTTCCCCCAGTTGCGCTCCCTGGGTGCCAAGCAAAAGCAAAAGCAAAGGCAAAAGTGAAGGCAAAAGCGAAGGCAAAGCAAAAGCATAGCATAGCATAGCATAGCATAGCACAGCACAGCATAGCGCAGCATAGCATAGCGCGGCATAGCATAGGATAGCATAGCATAGCCTAGCCCAGCATAGCATTGCGCAGCATAACATAGCATAGCATAGCATAGCATAGCATGGCATAGCATCGCATAGCCTAGCCTAGCCTAGCCTAGCCTAACCTAGCCTAGCCTAGCCTAGCATAGCATAGCATAGCATAGCATAGAATAGCATAGTATAGCATAGCATAGCGCAGCACAGCATCCACTATTGCTGCTCTCTCTCTCTCTATATATATATGTACTTATACATATTTCTCTTCCTATATTTTAAGAAGCCCGGGCGGGGGGAAAACCCATCCCCCCCCCCCAAAACCGGACTCTCGGAATCTGGGGCTTTGGGACTTTCCGGACGGGCCTCGAAGCGGCCCCCCGGGCTTCGCAGGGCGTTTCGCCAAGCCTTCCCAGCACCCGGAGACGGCCCCAGACGGGTTCCAGGCGTTCCGGCACGCTCCCCGAAACGACCCCAGAGAGCCCCAAAATGGTTCACGACGACGCCCACGAAGCCGTCATGCCCCCAAAATCGCTCCGAAACGTCCCAAGAGGCCTCCAAGAGCACTCCCAAGAAGGACCCAAGAGGCAAACTTCTTTGATTTTTCATTGGTTTTTGGTGATTTTTGGGATTATTCCCCACATGCTTCGTGGGGTTCTGGTTTTCTTCCCTGCCGCGTCGCACCCGCGTCTCCTCCTTCTCCTCCCTCTCCCCTCCTCCTCACAGCACTGCTCAGCACAGCTCCGCTCACCTCAGCACGGCACAGCTTAGCACAGCTCAGCTCAGCTCAATTCAGAACAGCAGAGCACAACATCACAGCTTAGCACAGCTCAGCTCAGCTCAACTCAGAACAGCACAGCACAGCATAGCAGGCGTGGCATTTTCTCGACACCAGAGGGGGTGCGCAGGGGGTGGTTGCCCTATGCGCGCCAGGGTCGTCCAGGCATAGCAGGCGTGGCATTTTCTCGACACCAGAGGGGGTGCGCAGGGGGTGGTTGCCCTATGCGCGCAAGGGTCGTCCAGGCATAGCAGGCGTGGCATTTTCTCGACACCAGAGGGGGTGCGCAGGGGGTGGTCTCCCTATGCGCGCCAGGGTCGTCCAGGCATAGCAGGCGTGGCATTTTCTCGACACCAGAGGGGGTGCGTAGGCGGTGGTTGCCCTATGCGCGCCAGGGTCGTCCAGGCATAGCAGGCGTGGCATTTTCTCGACACCAGAGGGGGTGCGCAGGGGGTGGTTTCCCTATGCGCGCCAGGGTCGTCCAGGCATTGCAGGCTTGGCATTTTCTCGACACCAGAGGGGGTGCGCACGGGGTGGTCTCCCTATGCGCGCCAGGGTCGTCCAAGCACAGCAGGCGTGGCATTTCCTCGACACCAGAGGGGGTGCGCAGGGGGTGGTCTCCCTATGCGCGCAGGGTCGTCCAGGCATAGCAGGCGTGGCATTTTCTCGACACCAGAGGGGGTGCGCAGGGGGTGTCTCCCTATGCGCGCCAGGGTCGTCCAGGCATAGCAGGCGTGGCATTTTCTCGACACCAGAGGGGGTGCGCAGGGGGTGGTCTCCCTATGCGCGCCAGGGTCGTCCAGGCATAGCAGGCGTGGCATTTTCGACACCAGAGGGGGTGCGCAGGGGGTGGTCTCCCTATGCGCGCCAGGGTCGTCCAGGCATAGCAGGCGTGCCATTTTCTCGACACCAGAGGGGGTGCGCAGGGGGTGGTCTCACTTGAGTGCCAGGGTCGTCCAGGCATAGCAGGCGTGGCATTTTCTCGAAACCAGAGGGGGTGCGCAGGGGGTGGTCTCCCTATGCGTGCCAGGGTCGTCCAGGCATTGCAGGCGTGGCAGTTTCTCGACACCAGAGGGTATGCGCAGGGGGTGGTCTCCCTATGCGTGCCAGGGTCGTCCAGGCATTGCAGGCGTGGCATTTTCTCGACACCAGAGGGGGTGCGCAGGGGGTGGTCTCCCTATGCGTGCCAGGGTCGTCCAGGCATTGCAGGCGTGGCAGTTTCTCGACACCAGAGGGGTGCGCAGGGGGTGGTCTCCCTATGCGCGCCAGGGTCGTCCAGGCATAGCAGGCGTGGCAGTTTCTCGACACCAGAGGGGGTGCGCAGGGGGTGGTCTCCCTATGCGTGCCAGGGTCGTCCAGGCATAGCCTCTAGTGCGGGATTGCGTATTGCATCTCGTATCCAAGTGCCAGGCGACGCCGGATATGACCGTCACAGATGACTCCTCAACCCCTTCTCTCCCCCCACACGTCCTCCCCCTCCTTTCAACGACCACAGGGGGCACCTGAGAGCGTGACGGCGGTGGTAGTGGTAGCGCGGTTCACACAAGACATAAAATCAGTATGTGGGGTTCCTCGGTAGCGTAATTCTCTTTTCGGCTTCCCGACGCTCCAAGACGGCGGTCTTCTGGGCGTCCGAAGCCGCCTGGGAGGCTGCAAAATCGCCCCACAACTATCCGAAAGGGCTTCCAGGCAGTCCAAGACAGCCCCAAAACGGCACAACAGGGGTCCAAGATGACCCTAAGAGTGCCCCATGGCGGCCCAAGATGGCCCGAAGACACGCTCTGAAGCATTCCAAGTCGTGACCCAGTCATTCAGGGAGACCGCGGTTGGAGGCAGGGTGGCCCGAGGAAGCCCCCAGAGGACCCCAGAACACACCCAGCAGGCTTCCAAAAGGCCTTGAGAAAGCATGATCAATTTTGTGAGGCCCCCAGAGGCTCTCCAAGGAGGAGCTTCCGCAAAAAAGAACTGAGGAAGATGGGGAGAATGCGCAGGGTATGGCGAGAATGAAGAAACAGAAGCATTGAGGAAGGAACACGAATAACATTATGAAAACGACGATGCCGGAAAAGGCAACAAGGAGTTATCGCTAAATTGCCGGCTTGACCTTCCTGCCATCTCGCCTGCATGCCGAACTTTATGCGGCAAGGTGCATGGCGCGAAGCGCCAAAGCAGTCGTGTATATATATATATATATATCTAAATATACACATGTGTGTGTGTGCGCACGTATGTGCGACGATGAGGAGAAGGAGGAGGACGGCGTTTACCGCTCCTACTAATGTTAGTTTCCTAGAGGCTCCAATTCCTAGGTAGGGTCGCACTGGGATAATTTTCTCTTGCCAGAAGAGCCGGACCCGGGGGGCGGGGGTGGCAGTAGGCAGTCTCCTCGCCGGAGGGGAGGGCTGGACTGGTCGGGAGGAGAGCAGGCGCTCGAAAAACCGGCGACTCCCAGAAAGCTGGTGGGACGCTGCCTCTTCTCCACCAGTAGGGAGGGGGGGCGTTCCGTTTTCAAGTTCGCGCTCTTCAGGGGCAACGAGAAGGGGGCATAGGCATAGGGGGGATGCATCGACACCCAATCACCCATTGATCGCCGATAGGGGCACAATAGCCCAAACCTGCCCAGGAACGTGCGGATCTATTATCGGGGGCTTATCGCCGATCTATCGGCAATGTATCGCCGATTCCAGGTCGATGTTTCCCCCCCTATGCTTATCCTCCCGATCGTTGCCCCTCAGATCTTGCTCGAGCTCTCCTCCAACTAACAATGCTGGAGCTCAGCAGTACCAGACAGCTGCACAGGGACGGAGGACTTGGTCGGTCGAGTGCGTGCCCTCGCGTTGGAGCCGCGGACGTTGTGGCTTGGCGTCTCGCAGGCGCTGCCAGGCTGGAGGGCAGCTCGTAGAGTCCAGCTTCGGGGTGTTCGTCAAATCGTTTTGTACAACGCGTGAGGGGTTCACAGCTCCCCCCCCCCTGGGATTCGGTAGCAAATCATGGGAGCCTGGTACACCTTCTTAATTCCGCCTTTAGCGTCGGTTAGCGTCGATTAGCGTCTGGGAGTCGATGAGATAGCGCCGTCGGCGAGCGTCGATTAGCGTTGTTTTAGCGTCGATTTGCGTCGGCTAGCGTCGATTAGCGTCGATTCGCAAGAGCCGACAAACAGGTATGTGAGGCTCCCATGAGTTGCCACCGAAAATGCTAGGGCTCAGCAGTGCCGGACAGCTGCACGGGGACGGAGGACTTGGTCGGTCGATTGCGTGCCCTCGCGTCGGAGCCGCGGACGTGATGGTATGGTATCTCGCACGAGCTGCCCGCCTGGAGGGCAGCTCGTGCAGTGATTATATCTAAGCTGATCGCGTACATCTGTTAAACCACCATTGGTAATGCTAGGGGCAAGTGCCCCCACGCGTTCTTACACCTAACTCTCATGGTTTGATCTCTTTGGTGTTGCGGTCGAGGGCATTTTCGTAGAGTCTAGTTTCGGGGTGCTCGTCGACTCGGTTCGCGCAACGCGTGTGGGGTTCGCAGCTCCCCACTCCCCCTGTGGGCAAGCTCCATATTCATATCCAGTGCGTCTTGGCCTCTCCCGGAAGGGGGCGCCACAAGGCCGTGGCGCATTGGACACGGATAACACATCGCCTCTTGCGGGCAAGCTCATCCACACCCTGTGCGCCTCGGGTTTCTGGGGAGGCGAGCCCGAAACTCCGTGCTGCAGCGGACACGGACAGAAGGACTGCCCGCATCCCCAGGAGCCCGCCCCCCCCTGTGGCAGGCGCTCGGGCGGGGGAACCCTCCGGACTGCCCAGGGGGAGCCCCCGAGCCTGTGGCGGGCGGCTGCCGTGCCGCCCCAGGGAAAGGGAGGAGCATGGGCGCTCGTGTGCACGCAGCCGTTTTGTTTTTGTTTTCGTGCACGACGTTTTGAAACGGAGCGAGTCGATTTTAGGATTTCGCTGTTTTTCGTTTTTTGCACCGTTTGAAACGAAAACGACGGTTTAAACACAAACGACGTTCTGCTCGCATCCTGCTCGTGGGGCCTCCCGGGACGGGGGCATCGTGACGGGAGGCCGACTTGCAGAATCCGTGGCGCGCAGGGCGATTTTTTAGGATCGGTGGCGCGTCTTGGGCTTGACGCCGTCCTCCTCCTCCCCTCCTCCTCCGCCCCACCCCGTCCTCCTTCCATTCCACCCGTGCCCGAGGTTATCCTGAACCTCTGGGAGAACGGTCTGCTCAACAAGTGGAGCGCGAACCACCCCGAGAATCCGCTCAAGGTCGGCTACATCATCGTGGAGGTGAACAAGGCCACAGCAGCGGGCTGCCGAAGAGAAGTCTCCCCAGACCTGCGATGCCTGCTGTTTCCAGAGCGCGTGCGCCGGAGCCCTCGACCCCTTCCCGGAGACCCGTTTCTCTTCCAGCATCGCTTTGCCACGGTCCCAGACCTTTTCGAAACTGCTGCACGGAGCCGGGCGCCAGCGAAACAGAAGCACGCCCCTGTTCCTTGAAGGCGCCGGCGGCCCCAGGCCCGTGCGCGCCCGTGTGGCTTGGCCGCACAGGGCGAGCGCTCGAGCGGAGCGTGATGGTGGCGGAGGGTCGATTCGACCCGCAGCGCCAGAGTGGCACAAGGGTCTGAACTCGGCCAAATCCATCCTCCTTCGCCTCCCTTTCCCCCCCTTCCACTTCCCCCCCTCCCCTCCTCTTCCTCCTGCTCTTCCTCCTTCCACTCTCCTCCTCTTCCGTCCTCCTCCGCCCTCCGTTCTCCTCCTCGTCGTCGACAACGACGACCCTCTCCCCCGAAGACGTGGGCTGTAGGACCCTTGGACGTCCGAGGTATCCCGGATGATTCTGGTCTGGGGCAACTCCGACTTGGGCCCCCGAGACACGCACCGGGAGCTGCCCTGAAGTCGGGGCACGTCCCTCTACAGGAAGAATATCCAGGAATCGTAACATAAAATCGTCGGGTGACGATTTGTCATGCTTTTTTGGAATACTATTTCTGGTTATTGTTCGGACTGGTTTCAGTTTTTGTCCCAAGCCCGCTAGTAGATGCCCGACCTAGAGCTACCCGTGACCATCCCCAGACCCGATGTTTCGGGCGCCGGGGTCGCCCGAGTCATCCGGGATAATTCTGGTTCAGGGCACGTCCGGCTTGGGCCTCAAAGACACGAACCAGGTGAAATGGTGCAGCTCGTTCGTGGTATGGAGAACATGTTGTTGTTTCGTATCTTTGCTTGCCAATGGGTATGTGTGTACATGCCGATGTGTGGCTAAGCAGGTATTTCACTAATACGTAGTCATGGACGTTGCCAAGCAATGAGGGTCAGATAGTTCAAGAAGCAGCGCATAGCCACATACACGCATGTCAAATTGACGACATGTAGAACTTACCCGCATGTGTCGAGCTACCACTAAGTGTCACATCAGTTAGCTGGACTCCCTTAGCCTGTATTGGGGGAGAAAGTAGTGGGAGAAGGGAAGACGGAGACGGGGAAGAGGGAGGACGGAGAAGAGAGGCGGGATAATGAATGAGGGGGGAGGTCAGAGGATGGAGGCAATATGATGGAGCACGCGCAAAAAGGCACCTGCAGCAGCTAACCCGATTCGTTTTGAGCGGCTGATCTTTTTTCCGAGCGTTCAATGCAGCACCACAGTCGAATTGTCGTCCGTGCGGAAGCAACCTTTTGCCCTGCGCACCCCTTCGGGGAGCAGGAGTTCGGTCGCGTCCGTTTGTTCCGCCGAAAGTGTCCTCCCAATGGGGAGCGACTCGCCAACGCAAACTTTGTCAGGAGCAATGCTGAAACAGTGCCTACTCAAACGCGTGTTTTAATCTCCACGGCCACGCCACGAATGAAAATGTCATCGCCTGCCGCGAATCTGGAACCTTGCTATTTCATTTTCTTGGACACCTGGCACCGCTGGCCAAGCGCCTCAGTCAGCGGTTCGCTCACCGCCGAAGCCTCCATCAATTAGTTCATTGCGGCTTTGTCTATTAAAGGGATCACTTTGATCAACGGCTGTTGTATTGCATTCTTCTCAAAAGAAGCCGTGCTCAGAATATGATTTATAGTTTAACTCGCAAGTTTGCATGCTCGTTTGTGCACATAACATCAAGAAACATGTCGTCCCCTTGGTCCGACACCGCATGTCGCTGGTAGTGGTGTCTGGGAACCCTGGCATCGAGGTCGTACGGCGCCTTGCGCGCGTCCAGATGCTGGCCGACAGCACGCCGCATTCCATCTCTCATCGCGAGTGGCGTTGAGAGCAGGCTTTCGCTCCGCTGATGAAGCCCAGAACTTCTCACCAGCGTAGGCAGCTCTGACGCTCGAGCCCGACCTTGTGCGCAGGGACGCGGCCGACACCGACAAGCGAAGAAACGTGTGTGTGTCATCGAGCAGCTCATCCAGCAGATCGCGCGTGCGCCACGCGCCCTCGCCCGCCCTCTGGTCGACCACCGCAGGGTCCGCACCAGTGCGACGTCCTTTGGTGCGCGCCGCTCCGGTAGCCAGCTGGCGAACCCACGGTGTCACCGTTGCCTCTCTTCAGCTTCGCTGCGTTCCGGCAAGCCAGAGGGCGACACTTGATCCCAGCGTACCCCTAGAAATCGGAGCATGTTTTCTTCGCCACCTTGCCGCCGATCAGGCGGCAGAGTTTGAGGAACACTGTGCGTGCATGCCCGTCCAACGACGCGCTCGTGCCCGCGCTGCCGTCGCCGTCTGGGCCTGTTGAGAACGAGCGCAGGAGCGCCCCGGCAGCTGCTGGACAGTCCCGGCCTCTTCGTGCCGCCAGGTGCGCCCCGTCTCTAAAATGCCAGTGAACCAACACGCGGCCTGCCGTTTATGGTTCAAGCGCAAGATGTCACCAGGCGCCACATCGTCTGCGTTGGGCGCCATGCGCCATTGCCTGCCAGTGCTGTTCGGCACCGTCGTCATCGCATGCCGGAGCTCAGCCCTGAGGCCCTCGCATTGGGCCAGGCATCTCGGGAGGAGGAGCTGGTACTCGGCGATGGTCCATTCAAGCAGGTACCCAACGCTCCTTGGCAGCAGCAGCAGCGAACGGAAATATTCCTTTGTAAAGTTGTCTGTGCAGCTTCTCGCATCATCCCGAGATGTCGCTGCGCTTTGCCCCGACGTGCTCAGAGCAGCTGTCGCGTCAATTTCGCTGAAGGCCAGCCTGAGGGGAGAATCAGCCTCCTTGTAAGAAGCCTCCCCCCCTCCCCCTGCCCCCCCTGTGCGCGCAGCGTCAATGCTGGGCACTGAAGCCAAACAGATCCGCCACGGGCAGACCGCACTCGATGACCATCGACACCCGATGCCATCCGGTAGCCGGCGGTCGCGCCGGATAACATTTGGTAACGTCCCATAACATCTGATAACGCATCCGGTGACGCACATAAAAAATACATACATGCACGCACGCAGTGCCATGCACGATATCTGCATATGTCGCAATGATTATTTGATAACACAATGCATGCAAGCTAGAGATACATGCGCAACAGTACGAATGCATAGCGGGTAATCCTCTTATGATGTTTGTGATAGCAGTTGATCCGCTGGTCGCGCGAGATCCCACGTACCTAGCGGACGATCCGTTGTTGTACGATGTTTTACCGATCACCGTTGTACCGTTGGTGCACTGAAGACTTCACCCAAACAAGCACCGTTGGACATCTCCCGTTATCTCACCCCAAAGGGGTTTTCAAGAGCACGGCCGACGCGAGAGCAAACCCCGAGATGGATACGAAACGAGGCGGAGGACGTCACTAGAAAGTTGCTGAGTCACTTCAAACGTTAGGACGGTGTCACCAGGCCCCCACCGCGGTTATTTTGGAACGCCCCGCAGCCCGCTGCACGCCGAACTCCAGCCTAGCGGAAACCGCCGAAACGCTGAAAAATGCAAAAGTGGCCTAGACATCCCAAACGCAGCCCAGGGTTTCAGAGGAAACGCAGGAGGAGGAGGAGCAGAGGGGGCGCGGGAGGGGCCGCGGACCGGAAAAACACGTGGGGGCGGTTTTCAACATGTGGTTCTCGCCTCAGCGCCGCGCACATTCGTTCAAAATGGTGCAACAGTTTCACTGGTGGAGGGCGGTAGCTTGTCAAGATTTGTTGGCTCCCGCCTTAGTGCCGCGCACCATCGTTTTCAGAGTTCACAGGAGTTTCAATGCTTCTCATGGTTGACGTCCCAGAGAGGATGTTCTGGCACGATGTAGGATCTTGTCAGGGCGAAACAGTTGCGCCGGTTCGCGGCGTTGGAGTCCCAGGAACGGCCTTCTGGCACGATGCGGCACCTCTGCGACGACGACGACGACGATAACGGCGGCCCTCTCTCCCGAGGGGGGTGGTCGGTTGCACCCCCCTCCTTCGGCGAGGCGCACGGCTTCTGGGAGATCTTCGAGCAGATCGGGAAGCCGGGCGCCCGGCCTCCCCGCGCCGCGAGGGTCCGCGCCGCGGCGCCCGCTCGCGCGGTCGAGCGGCGTCCGCCGGCGGGGTCGTCGCCCAAGGGAGCCTCGGCGGGCGGGATGCTTCGTGGGCGGCCGGGTGACCTGCAGGGGGTGGGCGGGTATCGTGGCTGGGGCCATGATGTTTCCCCAGTTTTTTATATGATTATTTTTTTATGAGTTTTATTATTGTTGTGTTTAAGATTATTCGTGTTATTAGTAGTATTAAATATTCATTATTGGCATCATCATCATCAACATCATCATCATCATCATCATCATCAACAACAACATCAGCATCATCATCATCACCAGCATCATCATCATCAGCATCATCATCATCATCATCATGTTACTATTGTTAGTATCCTTATGTTTAGTGTTATTACTACTACCCTTATTATTATTACGCTTATTGAGTATTTCAAGCAGGTATATACATAGATATATCAAAACGTCTCCTGACCCCCCTTCTTGGACGCCCCCCTCTTGGACGCCCCGCATGCCGCAAGGCAGGGCTTGGCCAGATCCAGTAGGAGAGCACGTCGTCGTCGTCGGCGTCCTGCTGCTCCTCCTGCTGCTCCTCCTGTGCTCCTCCTGACGCTGCCCACCAGGGCGAGAGTGCTGTCAGCCCTGAGCCTGGTGGGATCCAGCCGGCGGTGGACACGCAAGGGGGACTGACGGCGCAGGCGGCCCGCAAGCGGATGCGCGGCGCATCCCAGCAGGACGCGACATCTTGCGGGGGGGAGGGCGTGTGCGGGCTGTGCGTCTGAAGCAAGTTCGAAGGACTGCCCCATTCCTGGTGAAGGGCCGCGGGAGCCGGCATCAGAGCTCGCGCTGCTGAGCTGCAGGAAGGGCTGAGGCTGTTCCAGCCGGCCCCACCGGAAGGGTGGCCCCCAGAGGCCCTGCGATACGGCTGGCGCCAGCCTTCGCTGCGGCCGCGGAGGCCACGACCGCCTCGAGCTGAAGGCAGCCGCGGGGCAGGGCTGCGGCATCTCGAGGGGCGTGCTGCGGGCCTTGCACCCAGGCAGAAGAGGTCACGTCGGCCCGTGCCGTCCGTGGGCCTCCTCCCTCCTCCCTCCTCCCTCCTCCCTCCTCCCTCCTCCCTCCTCCCTCCTCCCTCCTAATGATGAAAGTGGCATGGGTGTTCGCTAATTTCTTCCGAGGCCTATACTGAAACGTTCAGTTTGCTCGAGACACGGGCCCACGACTTCTCGAACCCGGGGCCGGTGCGTCATCCCGAGTTGTCTCGTCGACGGTCCCGAGGCCCGGTGAGGGTCCCGAGAGGCAGAAAATGACGAGAAGCCCCCGTCCCGATTCTGTCGCGACGCCGGCGATGCCTGGGGTCAGTGCCCCTCGGGTGGAGGGCTTCGCGTGCGCCGCGCAGCCCCTCTTGGCATAGACAGTCGGGGCGCTGACGAAGGAACCCTTGTCGTCGGGGAGGGGCTCGGTTTTTCCTTGATTTGTGTTACAGCTTGGCTTCGGTGTTCCTCAGGCTTCCCCTGGGAAATTGAGGTTTCACTCATGGGAAGCAGGGGCCTCGTTCCTCATTTTGGGGTTCCTGAGGTCAACACCCCGACGGTAGCCAAAGTTTAATTACACCAGGACTGAACCTAAACGGTGTTTTTCGATTTCGTTTTCCCTCGTTCTGTCTTCAATCCGCCTTTCACGCAAAACGACATCGAAACGAAAACGGCCCACGAAATCGCCAAAACGCCGTTGAGGTCCACCCCTGGTGTACACACCGATCCCGGGCCCAGGATCGGACCGGCCGGGGTCGGCGTTGGTCGTATAGCTGGCGTCCCCCGAGGAGAGGGCGAGCATCCGGCGCTCCAGGCCCCCAGCGTCGAGCACCAGTCACCCCAGAGGAGCACCCTCATAGCAGCAAAGGCGAAGATGCGGAGCGAGGAGGAGCGAGGAGGAGGAGGAGGAGGAGGAGGAGCGAGGGGGAGGAGGCCTGTACCGAAGCGTTGGGCCGCGTGCAGACTTGTCTGCTCCCTCTCCGTCCACCCGAGGGTCGGCGTGCTGAACATGGTCATCCAGCGCAACCCCCCGAGGCAGGGCTGGCACGACGAGGTCTCCCACCTCGGGCAGGACCGACCCCCCCCCCGCTCCCCTTGGCGCCTCTGCGGCGGTCGCTCTGCCACCGAGCCTGCTCGGGCGTCGAGTGCTGGGATGTGCTGGGGGGGGGGCGGTGTTCCTTGACGTGCGAACGCTCTCGGGGCTCTTCTTCTTTATCCTCCCTCGTTTTATCCTTCGGTCTTGGTTCCTTCTTTCGCCGTCGTCTCCTCCCTCCATGGCTTGTGCATCGCATGGTGGAGTCCCCTTTCCCTCAGCTGGGAAGCTGGCAATTTTCATCAGCACTGCGTTGGTTCGTGAAGCGAAAGAAAGAGGAATGGGGGCGCGGGAAATTGGGGATGAAGAAAGGTACACCCTTTGGGCCCGGGTGAAGAAAGATACACCCTTACTTAGGGCCCCTTTAGGATACGAGACGTGCACATTTCGTCATCCCCTCATTTATCACCCCCCCCCATGATTCACGTGCGACCTGCCCGTCTGCACCGGTCGATCTGCCTCCACAGACCCCCTCGGGCCATGCAAGAACGCGACGGGAGGCTTCTTGGATATCTTCGGCCCCTGGGGGCCCTCGCCAGGCCCCTGGACCATCAACAGAACGACTCGGGATGAAGAACCGGTCCTGGGGAATGGGTCGAGGCCTCTGGGGGTCGACGTTATGGCACAAACAATTTGACGCCTCTCCGGGCACACCAAAGAGCCCCAACCACAGTTGAGTGGATTTTTCGGGATGGGCCTCGCGGGTGAGAACCCACCGACCTGGACATGAGCTCTCTGGGTGTGGCTGTGGTCGATTCGGCCGCCCCGGGACGCCACATCGACCGTCACCGGCACTCGAAGCCGGTCCTGGTGTGCCAGCAGCTCTGGCATGCGCAGGCTATCCCGCGGGGTGTGTCCTCGAGTCGGGAATAGCCACGGCCCCAGGCAAGGGGACCCGGTTAGTGGTAGGGCCCCAGAGCCCCTCAATTGGCCAGACTCACCAAACCAGGTCTGCCGCAGCTGGTGTTCTTTCGGGTGACGGCAGTTCCGGTCAGTGGAACTGGGACGGGGGGGGCGCCCCCGGTACAGATCACTAAACCAGGTCCCCCTAAACCCAGCTCTGCCAGCGCCCGAAGGATCTCCCGCGGGGTGTTTTCCTCGAGGTGGTCGCGGTCGCTGCCTGTCCCCGCAGTCGGGGCGGTTGTGGGCTCTGGGCCTGCCCGCCGGCCGGGTGCGGCCCGCCGTGCCGCGGAGGCAAATGTGGCGCCTCGCGCGCTGCGCGCTGCGCGCGGGGGGCCGGGCGGCCCCGAGCCGCCCGCCGCCTCGCCCGAGAGAAGAGGGGGGAGGAAGCGGCGGAGCCTCAGAGCGAGGCCGAGAGGACGGACACACGCACGCACACACTCGTGCATCTACCTGTTGCTTTCGGGCCCTTCACGGGCCCTCTGCGGGCCCCTGGGCCGTCAGAGGAAACGATTCGGGATGGAAGAAGGCCCCCGGGGCCCTCCACGGGCCCCCGGGGACGGTCCGAAGGCGACTCAGGATGATCGGGGGTGGACAAGCAGTGGCGAAGCGTCCCGGCCCGCCTATAGCCCCGCCAAGCAATTTCTAAGAACCTTTTGTGTGGTTCCCACGGAATGTTCTCAGAGCATTTCTGGCCGGGACCTTCCTGTTTTAACACATCGGGTTTCTGTTCTAAGAACATGGTTATTGTTATTGGAGCATGGTTGGATTCTACGAACACTTCGTGGTATGACTATAAGAATGCCGGGACGGTCGGTCCCTGCTCAACTCCAGGTGCGCCTCCCGCCGTGCGCCTGCCAGCCTCTCTCGCCGCCTGCCTCCGAGGAAGAACAAGCGCCACAGGCACAAACTTTTGGTGCTCCGCGCGGCTTCCTCGGATCTGCGCTGGGGCCCCCTGGCGGCGCCTCGGGCGCCGCCCCAGGCGCGCTCCGCGCGCCAGGGAGAGGGGGGGTTCAGCGCAGATCTCAGAAATCCGCGCGGAGTGCCAAACGTTTGTTTATGGCCGTCTTGCTTCTTCAATGCCTGTCTGCCTACCACAAGTCTTTCAATAAGCGTGGGGGGGTGGATCGCCCGGGGGGGTGGGAAACCGCTGTCCTTCGGGGGGCGTGGGGAGGTTGGGGAGCGAGAGGGGGTGGGTTTGGGGCGCGTGGGGGGGCGGGCAAGGGGCGTCGGACAGGTTGGCACGGGGGGGGTGCTTACTGAAGGATGTGGAGTACCCTGACCCCCCCTCAGGTCGTGAAAAGCTAAGCGTTGCAGGAGGCCTTCGGGTGTTGGTCGGCCGGGCCCTCGGGCCGTCGAAGCGAACGCCTCGGGACGACGAGCGGGTCCTGGGGCATGCGTCGAGGCCTCGGGGGGGTCGACGCGCGGACAAAAGTCCGGACCTCGAGGGTCTGGGTACCCGCCCGTTCATTCCTCCTGGTGCGCCTGCTTGCCGGTGCTCGTGCATCGCCATGGGGGAACGAGGTCCTGAGGGAGACAGGTCCTGAGCTGTCTCGCCGTCTTCGGGCGCTCTCGGAGCCCTCCACGGGCCCTGGGGTTGGTCAGAGAATGAGTCAGGATGAAGAGCTGGGCCCTGGTGAATGCCCCAGGGTCCTGGACCCGTTTCCCTCAGGACCAGTTTACCCCATGCTGATGTATGCTAATGTGTGTGTCAGGTTTTTGGGACATTTGGCCCATCGGTCAGCCGATGTTTTTGTCACTCCATTAGTGTTTTAGTTCCACCCTCTCTCACTCCCCCTCTCTACGTGGCCCGTGGCTCTGCTTCCGCCCCCGCCCATCTCTCTGCAATCCGCTCTCCTGGTTACTGCGAGGCGGATGTCCCTGTCTATCTTCCTGTAGTTTGCAATGCTCGCCCTAACGCCTCGCCTCTCCTTTTCTTCAGGAAAAGAGGGGCATCGAGGTGCGTAGATGTATACATTTATACATATACAGGATAACCGAGAGCGCAGGCACGCGCGCGCGCGAGGAAGGGACAGAGAGAGAGAGAGAGAGTGAGAGACAACGGGATATCAACGTATACTATTTTTGTTCTCTTTACATATTACACACATATGCTTTCCCTCTCTCTCTATATATATATATATCGTATATATAGATGTACATATCGACAGATGTATATACATATATATATATATATATATATATATATGGACCCGTGGGTTGAGGTGAATACACGGAGTTGAGCGGATCAAGGTTTGGTGGTGCGCGCTGGATTGTGTGAAGCGGTCAGCTACTGCCGTAGGTCCTCTCAAGTTTGTTCTAGTGTTTCCCAACTGAACGCGCCCAGTGCACTGATGCGGGGACCGAGGTGTTCGAGCTTCGCGAAAGCAAGTTCCAGAGTCCAGGCTGGAGCAGCGTTGGAGGATTCGCGCCGGGGTATCGGTGGACGCGGGAGCGGGCTTGAGCAAACACGGCGCCGTCTCGGGCCGTGCCGGAGGTGCGGCAAAGGAAGGATCGCAGCGGGGCAACGGTTCGAGATGCCCCGATCGGGAAGCTCCGAGCCAAGATGTCGCTGCACGTGTTGCGAAGCATCGCTTCCTCTTGCTCGCCGCCGATCCCGCAGAACGACAAGGCGTCATCGTCGTCGCCGCCCAGAAAAATACCATCCATGGCGACCAGAACAACTGTTCCTCTGCGGCGGCGAGGGGCCTGTCGCCTCTCGTCCGCACCCCCCCTTGTGGAGGCAGTTTTGAGTCTTTCAAGGGCCGTTCAGCAGCCCCCAGGGTGTCTGCTATTTGGGGTCCGTGGGGGCTTCTCGGGGCCATCTTGGGCCGTGTGGGGCGCCTCTTGGACCGTCTTGGGGCCATCTTGGTCGCCTCTTGGGCTGTTTTGGGTCCATCTTGGAGTGTCTTGCGCCGGGTCCTTTGGGGCCGCTATGGACGTCTCTTGGGCCTTTCTGGGGCCTTTTGGAACCATGCTTGTGCCCTTCTGGGACGATCTTGGAGGCCCCTGGGTCCGTCTTGGACGTTTCGTCGAGCAGATCTGCGGATCGTGTGAAAATGTTAACTTTAACGCAGACGTTACACTTTTTGGTTGATCGGGCCTTCTTAGGGGCGTTTCGGAGGTTCCCCGGGCGCCTGTGAGGAAATTTGAAACAGTTTCTGGAAGTTTGGGAGGCTGTTTTTGGGGGGCGAGCAGTGAGTTTTGGAGCCTCAGGGGCCGCTGCGGGGCAGCTCGGATGAATGTTGGGGCCGTCTTTGGCCGTGTGGGGGCCCTCTTGGGCCGTTGTGGGGCCGCTCTGGCGCCTAGGGGGTGGGGGTGGCCGCCCCCAAACCACCGCTGCATTTTGCGGATTGACTTGAACGGACACGCACGCACGCACGCACGCACGCACGCACGCACGCACGCACGCACACACGCACGCACGCACGCACGCACGCACGCACGCACGCACGCACGCACACACACACACACACACCCACACCCACACACCCACACACCCACACACCCACACACCCACACACCCACACACCCACACACCCACACACCCACACACCCACACACCCACACACCCACACACCCACACACCCACACACCCACACACCCACACACCCACACACCCACACACCCACACACCCACACACCCACACACCCACACACCCACACACCCACACACCCACACACCCACACACCAACACACCCACACACCCACACACCCACACACCCACACACCCACACACCCACACACCCACACACCCACACACACACCCACACACGCCCACACACCCACACCCACACACCCACACACCCACACCACCCACACCACCCACCCACACCACCCACACTACCCACCCACCCACACACCCACACACCCACACACACCCACACACCCACACACC
>CAUYUJ010015622.1:73013-88013 GCA_963575745.1 Prorocentrum cordatum
CACGCGCACACGCGCACACGCGCACACGCGCACACGCGCACACGCGCACACGCGCACACGCGCACACGCGCACACGCGCACACGCGCACACGCGCACACGCGCACACGCGCACACGCGCACACGCGCACACGCCCACACGCGCACACACACGCGCACACGCGCACACGCGCACACGCGCACACGCGCGCACGCGCGCACGCGCGCACGCGCACACGCGCGCACGCGCACACGCGCACACGCGCACACGCGCACACGCGCACACGCGGCACACGCGCACACGCGGCACACGCGGCACACGCGGCACACGCGGCACACGCGGCACACGCGGCACACGCGGCACACGCGGCACACGCGGCACACGCGGCACACGCGGCACACGCGGCACACGCGGCACACGCGGCACATGCGGCACACGCGCACACGCGCACACGCGCACACGCGCACACGCGCACACGCGCACACGCGCACACGCGCACACGCGCACACGCGCACACGCGCACACGCGCACACGCGCACACGCGCCCACGCGCCCACGCGCCCACGCGCCCACGCGCCCACGCGCCCACACGCACACACGCACACACGCACACACGCACACACGCACACACGCACACACGCACACACGCACACACGCACGCGCACGCGCACGCCCGCACGCACGCACGCACACGCACGCACACGCACGCACACGCACGCACACGCACGCACACTCACGCACACACGCACGCACACGCACACGCACACGCACACGCACACGCACACGCACACGCACACGCACACGCACACGCACACGCACACGCACAAACACACTCACATACACACATACACACATACACACATACACATACACATACACATACACACACATACACATACAAATACACATACACATACACATACACATACACACACGTGCATATATCTGTTGCTTTCGGGCCCTTCACGGGCCCTCTGCGGGCCCCTGGACGATCAGAGAAAACGATTCAGGATGAAAAAGGCCCCCGGGGCCCTCCACGGGCCCGCGGGGACGGTCAGAAGACGACTCAGGATGATCGGGGGTGGACAGACCTCCTACCCTGACACGTCGATTGAGGAATTGGCTGTTTTCGGTTCGCGAGAGGGCGTCGCGGTCGGCAGTGTTGCGGGTCCAGGTCCGGCGGGTTCGGTCCCAGGCCGTTTTCACGGAGGGGAGGTTTGCTAAAGGGAGGTTTGTCCACCGCCCAGATGCAGCGGGGGGAAGGCCCAGGGGCCCAGGACCCGCTTCTGCCCCCTCCCGGAGGACGCTCAGCGGGGGGGCGAGGAGGGGGGGATGGTGGGGCAGCGAGGGCTGCAGCAAGGGGCCCCGTAGGGCCCCTTTGGAGGCGCCTTCTATGGGCCCGGCAGGGGCCTCTGTGGGGCCCCCCCAGAGAGTGCGCCTCTCTTCCCTTCCCCCCCCCCTGTGAGCGTCGCCCAGCCCTCGTGAGCGCCGCCCAGCCCTCGGGACCCGCTTCCCCCCCTGCTGAGCCGCGCCCGTGGCCCTTGGCCCCCCAGAGTGCACCTCTCTCCTTCCCCCCCCCCCGTGTGTCGGCCCCCCGTGAGCGTTGCCCCGCCCTCGGGACCCGCGAGGCCCTGCAGCGGTGCGGCTCCTCCGGGTCGCTGCGCCTGCGGAGGGGGGGGGGGGGCAGGAGGAGGGGGAGGAGTCGAGCAGGAGATCGCGGCAGAATTGATTTCTTCTACCCTAAGGTTGACTTGTCTTCGCCGAGTCCACGAGAACACGTAGACCGTTCGTACATCTCTCCGACTCGAAGGGGGAGGGGGGGGAGGTGGAGGTTCCACCCCCTCAGCGGCGATGTCCGCCTTGGGCGGGTTGGGCAGCATCCGACGTGTTCTCATGCCATCAGCAGCCAGCAATCAGGTGGAGGAGCAGGGGCAGGAGGAGGGGGAGGAGGAGGAGGAGGAGGATGGTGGAGGAGGAGGAGGTGAATGGTGATGATGATGACGATGATGATGATGATGATGATGATGACGACGACGACGACGACCACGATGATGATGCTGCTGATGATGATGAGGATGAGGATGAGGATGAGGATGAGGATGATGATGCTGATGCTGATGCTGATGCTGATGACGATGATGATGATGATGATGATGATGATGATGCTGATGCTGATGCTGATGCTGATGATGATGGTTCTTATTGATGCTGCTGCTGATGATGATGAGGATGATGCTGCTGATGATGGTGATGATGATGCTGCTGATGATGCTGATGATGATGGTGATGATGCTGCTGCTGATGATGATGTCGTTGTTGATGATGGTGATGATGATGATGCTGATGCTGATGCTGACGATGATGCTGATGATGATGCTGCTGCTGATCATGATGATGCTGATGATGATGATGATGATGATGATGATGATGATGATGATGATGATGCTGATGCTGCTGATGATGATGATGATGATGATGATGATGCTGATGCTGATGATGATGATGATGATGAGGAGGAGGAGGAGGAGGAGGAAAGGAACCGACGCCGCTACCTTTGACTCGTTTTCGCCTACTCGTCGTCGCCACGGCTGGCTTCGCCTTGAAATTAGGGTTAGAGAGCACCCTGGGAGAGGTCGGGGCGGTAGCGGTATCGGTATCTTTGGTTTTCCCTGGCGGCGCGTCTCTTCTGGTTCGCTGCGCCTGAGGAGGAGCGGGGGGGGGCAGGAGCCATGCCGACTCTCGTCGATTCGAGCCGATTTCGACTTCGAGGATCTCGATGCCGATCCGATCGGACTCCAGACTCCGTCATCTCGTTTCGGGCTTCTCTTTGTGCAGGCCTCGGCTCGGGCCGCGGGGCGTCGCGGGCAGGATCTATGTCCGTGGCCCCTGCGTCTCGGAGTCTCCAGTTCCCTTCTCCCGAGGCAAGAGGCGCAGTGGTCACGGATAAAAGTCCTGGCCCCTCGGGGCCCATTTTTGACAATTTGTTTACCCGTATCCACTGCGCCTTGGCTTTCTGGCGTCCCTTCCCTGGAAGCCCAAGGCGCAGTGGATATGGATATAAAGCTTGCCCGCAGAGGTCGGCCGATTCGACAAATTTCGATTGCCGATTCGATCTTGGGGCTCCGCGGGAGAGCTTGCCCAAAAAAGACGGCTGCCAAGTCTGCATTGGCGCGCACTGCGATACCTGTTCGCAACAGAGGCTTCTTGTCGTGTTCGCGTTCATTCAAGGACCTCCCAAAACAGGGCCATTTTCAGGCCTCTGGCGAGACATGTCGGTATGTGGGGCACCGAGAGTTCCGGGGCTGGAATTATCTAAGCCGAGGCCCGCGTCCGTCATGCGAGCTCCGAGGCCCCCAGGAAAACGTCCCAGCCCTTTCTCCGCGCAAGCGAGTGGCCGAGGCGAACAAAACATTTCCCCCCCCCCGAATTCCGAACTTTATCACCCCCCGAGGGATGCAAATATTCAGCCGCTGGCGATCGAGGGGCGCGATGCGCGAAGTTCCCGCGTCCCGCATCCCCCGAAGTGGACCCCCGCTGGAGCCAGTCAGACCCTGCCGATTCGAATTGGTTCGATTCAGCGGATTTCGATTTCGATTGGATTCGACTCCGCATTCCGACTGCGGTCTGCGTTTCTTCGGGCAGGCTTCGGATCGGGCCGCTGGGCGCCGAGTTCGAGACCGTCCGCTCTGCCTGCCGTGTTCTGCCGTTGCGGCGCATTTCGATTGCCGATTCGATTCTTCGATTCGGTCTTGGGTCATCCTGCCCCGAGAGGTTTCGCCCCCCTTCCCCGTGGCTTTTCGCATTCACTCCGAGGCTTGCTGGCGAGCCCCCAGGAACAGAGAATTGGTACACATTTTCCGTCGTGGCTTTTGTTCCAGACGCAAGGAGGTCGGCTTCCGAACATTTTGCCCCCTAGGCGGCCGTTCATGGACGACGCGGGCACCCCTGGAGCGCTCTCGGCGGGGCCCAGCTGCTCGCGAGCGTCCCGAGCCGAAGAGACCTACGAGAACCAGCGAGTCCTCCCGATTGCTTCCGCGGATGTCGGGTTCGGAGTGGCCTGCCCCCTTCACCGCCCCCGCTTCCGGGCAAGATCCGTCGGCGTCGAGTCGGCAGCGCACGGGGGTCGGGCCGCGTCGGCACGGGGCCGGAGTCGAATCCGATCGGCCGCGCCACGGTCATCATCAGCGCCACGCAAGCATCGGGGCCGCACGGGGTCGTCGGAGCATCGGGGTCCCATCGGATCGGGCCAGCCAGAGTTGACATCGGATCCGATCGATCGGATCGAAGTGTTTCAGAGGAAAACGGGGACAAAGACCGACGGCTTTTTTGGTTCATACTAAGAAGGGGCCGATGTTCGTGTCGCAGCGGGCGTCCACCTGAGACAGGAGGTTGCCTCCCTAACAGTGGCCGCTGCCGATGTTGGACAACCTGTGTTGGTGGGCGGCGTGTCCACTGCTTCCATACATTCCATCCCGATGGTAAGGATCGTTCGTCTCCCCAATTTACCAAAAGGCACCCTTGCACCCGTACATTTTCAGTCCGTCCCTGGCCACTTCCGATGGCCTGCCGCGTTCGCAAGAAGTTCCGACGCGGGCGTCCAAGGGAGGTTCCGTCTCCCCATCGCTCCTCTTGGCTACAGCCAAGTCGCTGAAACAAGGAGCAGTTTGGGTTCGGAAGGGGCCCGATGTTCCTCGGCTTCCTCCAGTGCTCTTCCTCTTGCCCTCCTGTCGGCAACACCCCAACATACTTATACTATATGTGCGTCGCCCCCCCAGGGGCGACGCGCGCACCGAGAAATCTTATAGTACATGCGTCGTGGCGGGCGCTTTCTGGCCACACCGCTCGGGAAACGATATACTACAAGATGGGTATACTATATGTTCGGGTCGGACGCGCGCCTCCAAGGAGGACATATAGTATTAGTATGTCCATGTGCGTCCCATCCTGGGGCACGGAGGCGCTCACAGGGCCAAGACGGGGCTTCGTTCCTTATTTATCGGGGGTGGACAGACCTCCTACCCTGACACGTCGAGTGAGGACTTGGCCGTCTTCGGTTCGCGAGAGGGCCTCGCGGCCGCCATTTCTGCGGGTCCAGGTCCGTCGGTTTTGGCCCTGGGCCGTTCTCACCAAGGGGAGGTCCACTCGAGGGAGATCTGTCCACCGCCGACTTTAGCGTGCCTTCTCTCGGCAGCCCAGGGAGGCGCTTACAGGGCGCCAAGAAGGGGCTGCGTTCCTCATTTAGCGCTCCTCCTCTCAGCAGCCCGCCCGTTGCGCATCTGGAGGAGGAGGAGGAGGAGGAGGAGGAGGAGGAGGAGGAGGAGGAGGAGGAGGAGGAGGAGGAGGGAGGAGGAGGAGGAGGAGGAGGAGGGAGGAGGGAGGAGGAGGAGGAGGGAGGAGGAGGGAGGAGGAGGAGGAGGAGGAGGAGGGCCGTGCCCACCTCGGGCGCCCATGCCCGGGCTCGGAGCCGGCGGGCCGCGGGGGGCAGGCTCAGCTCGGCCTCCACGGGCGACCCGCAGAGCGTGGCGCAGACCGCGGAGGCGCCGCCGCGCCCCCGGCGCGGAGGGCGCGCGGTTTTCGTCGCCGCCTGCCGCGCGCCCCGCGCGAGGGGCGCGCTCCAGAGGCCCGGGGCCCTGGGGCCGTGGGCGCTGCTTGACAACTCAGGGGGGAAAACGCACACAGACGCAATGAGTCGTCGATCCCCAGGGAAACGTGGGAAAACGTGGGAAGGGGGGGGGGGGGGGCAGACGCAAGCCCAGAAACTGTGGGAAACGATAGGGGGATCCTGCTATTTGTGTGTGTGTATATATATGTGTGTATATATATATATATATGTATTTGCGTGTCCCAGGGCCCCTTTACATTCCCCCGGCGGGGGCGAGAGCGGTTCGGGGGCAAGAGCACGCGGCCAGCCGGGCTCGGGGCCTCTGCCCGCCGCCGCACAGGTGCGGTGCCTCCTCCTCCCTCCTCCTCCCTCCTCCTCCCTCCTCCTCCCTCCTCCCTCCTCCTCCTCCTCCCTCCTCCTCCTCCCCTCCTCCTCCTCCTCCTCCTCCTCCTCCTCCTCCTCCTCCTCCTCCTCCTCCTCCCTCCGTAGCCATTTTGGCTCAAGATGATGGTGCTTGCGGCGTCCTTCATGGATACCGCTAGTCCGCGGGTAGTCCCCAAACTTTTGCCGCCACAGCCACGGGCGTGCGGCAGCCCACAGCTCATCCTGCTTCTCACCTTGGCATTGCAGGCTGCCATACATATCGGCTCGACCGAGCCCTTCATATCGCTCGTCGAGCCCAGCTCCGAGCACTTCATATCGCCCGTCGAGCCCTGCTCCGAGCACTTCATATCGCCCGTCGAGCCCAGCTCCGAGCACCTCATATCCGACGCCGAGCTGTGCTCCGCGTCCCAGGCCTCCGCCGCCGAGCCCAACTCCGAGCACGCCATCCTCGCCGTGAACGTTGCCCGTCCCGAGTTCTGCCGCCAGCATCTCCGCCAACCACGTATTGGCACCGCAGCCGCCCTGGACATTGGACAGCTGTACAACAGTCGCTCATTGGACCTGCCCTACCATCCGCTACAATGTCGTCAAGCAGTGATGAGAGATCGACGTCCCGCAGCGCTCCGACACGCAGAAGGAAAGAACGTCGCCGTGGACGCCAAGACAAAGATCGAGATGACAAATGTTCCCGTGCCTCTGCTGCCAAGGTTACACTCGACGTCATGGGAGAAGCTGGCGTCGCATCGCAGCTCGTACGTGCGTCAGGGAGAGCCTCGGCGCCACCTTCACGTCCTGGTCGCTCGTCTGCGCGCCCGTCTACTCCGCCAACGTTTGCGATGGATGCCGACGACCTTCTACACCGCGGTGATGTCGCTTGCCACGCAGCGGCTGCCCCCGCTCAAGCTCGCGATGGACAAGGGCATGCTCCGCCCTCCCAACCTCTTGCAGTCGAGGCTGCTCCAGCCGCTGGAGGACACCTACATGCAGACCCACTGGCAGGAGATCGCGACCCATGGCGTGGCCAACACACCGCTGGACGCTCGTCCGCCGTCGGAACCGCCGCCGTCCCTCATGGTTGGGACATACCAGCCTCAGTCGAAGCTGCTGGAGGTACTGCCACGCCTGGGTCGATCCCAAGCATCCCAGGCTTGCCTCCTGATGTCGAAGCTGCTCTTCAACAAGCCATGCAGACACAAGTCGAACACGCTGCCGCCACCTTCCAAGCCCAGGCCAACGCTCTTCTCAATGAATCACGTGAAAGCTTTCGCCAAATTCTCGCACAACAAGTCATTGCTACCGAACGCCGAGTGGATGTTCTACATGATGCCGTCGCACGCACCCGCCGTGAACAAGACCGTCAAGCCGACGAGCAGAAAAAAGATGTGGCAGCAGATCGACCAGATGCGTGACGCGCTCGCGCTCGCTGAAGCTCAGGCGCCCATCACGGACCTCACCAAGCTTGCGGACTGGGACCGAGCCCCCGACCCGACCATCTTCCCCATCGGCTGCCAGCGCCTCATCGCGCCCGACATTCTGCTCAACGACCTGCAGGAGTGGGTCGCCTCCGCCAACGTTGACCGCAACGCCGTGGAGTTGCTGGGGGACGAGCCGTCCAGACGCTTCCTTCTTCAAGTCAAGGGAGATCGTGCAGCCGCAATCCCGCGAGCTCTCGCTCTTTCACGTGCCCTACGAGATCCCGCTGGCAGGTGGAAGCGCTTTGTTTCCACCGACACGACAGGTGCCCGAGTGGATATCTACCTCAATCCCGACAAGTCCCCCAAGCAGATCCGCGCCGAGATCCAGTGCAAGAAGCTCCTGCAACTGCTCCAGCATCGTTACCCCGACAAGCCATGGAGAGCCATCCGCACCAAGGGCGAGATCCATTGCAACGCCATGCCTGTTGTGCGCCTCGACGTCAAGGGCCAGGCCGACCCCGCCATCCTCGAGTGGAACGAGCACGCGTTCGAAGGCCATCACTTCAACGAAGTGGATCGCGGCGGCGTCCCCACTGCGTTCCAGGCGCTCTTCGCGGACACTGCGTCAGCAACGTGGCGGGTTTAACCATCCCTGGTCGCCTTGGCGACCGAACGAGGACCCCGCCCCCAGCACCTTCATTACTTGGAATGCCAGAGCCCTCATGTGTCACAAGCGCCAGCGCCGCCAACGCAAACAGGCGTCCCTGCTGAAGTACATGCGCCGCCAATGCGTCATCCTCATCCATGAGGTTCATGGCTCTGAGGCCCTGCTCCGCGCGTGGGTGGACACGCAGCCGTACCCGCGCAAGCTCTTCTTCTCCGAGTTCGTCGGCGACGATGACGCCGAGGCCCGCCCTGGCACTGGCGGCGTTGCTGCGCTAGTGCCCTGGCTCACACCAATGCAGCTCGAGCAGCTTGCTCCGCACCAACTGCCTACCTTCGTCCACGAGGAGATCGTCAAGGGCCGCATCCAGACTGTCTCCATCACCAATGCCGTCACGAACAACTCCATCGTCATCATGAATGTCCATAACCATGAGATCGACGCTCGCGGCCGCGCCCGAGTGCAACGTGCTTGGCATCAGCATCGCACCTGGGCCGATGTCGACTACCAGCACCGCACCTTCATCGCCATGGGTGACTTCAACACTGCCAGCCGCCCACCGAACAGCTTCCTGCAGCCCCAGCCTCAGCACGCGCGCCTTGCGCTGGACAGCAGCGCCCGTCAGCAGCAGCCTTTCTGGCAAGCACTCTTCGATTCCATGCTCGAAATTGAATCCGACTTACCGACCCGCTTCAACAAGTCCGACTTCTCCGCCTCAGCGATCGGCCGCGTTTTCATCAGCTTGCCGCCCCATGCCATGCTCGAGCTCACATCGCAGATCAACATTGTACGCGACCCTGCCATCCTGTCCGACTCCTTTCTCAGCGACCATGCGATCATCTCCTACACCATCGGCATCAAGCCGCGCACGCCGACGAACGATCAGGCTATCCCCCCCGCGATCTTCCGCGACCCGAGCTACGCCAAGTACCTGGACCAACTGATCACCCACGCCAAGACCCAGCACGTTCCCATCCAGAACCGCTGGCGCACGCACAAGCGCCTCATGGTCGAAGCCGCGAGGCTCGTCCGCGACGACTGGGCCAGCTCCATCGGGGACGGCAACAAATCCAACCATGCCGACGGACGGGTCCTCACGGCGCGCTCGATCTCGCGCTCGGTCTGGCGCCAGGATGTTGCTCTCGCTCGCCGCCTACAGTCCACCACCGACCTCGGCGCCAAGTACCTCTCGATCACCGACGGCCTCATCGCGATCATCAACCAGCCCGAGTTCGCTGACATGTCAGCCTCGCTCCACCGCGACTTCGAGGCTCGGCAACGCTCTCTGGCGCAAAGAGCGGCCCAGCGCCCCCCTGGTGCGGCAGGGGCCCTCGAGCCCGAGAAACTCCGCCGAATCCTGCGCGCCTCGCAGAGGCGGGCTCTCCTGTGGGCCCGTCGTCTGGTCCTCCAGGGCATCGAAATCTCGGGCCCAGATGGCCCCCCCTGGGGTCGCCAGAGAGAGCTGCGATATGGCTGACGCCCTTCGCACCTACTGGAAGCCCGTCTTCGCACACAAGCTCGTCGACCCCGTCAAGGTCAAGCAGTACATCGCCGAGCACATGCCGCTGGGGGCCACCGTCGACGTGGGCGCGCCGACCAAGACGCAGATCCGCGCCTTCCTGGCTCGCACCTCTCCGTCGGCCCCTGGTCCTGATTGCCTTCCTTATCGCGCCTGGCTCGCGCGCGACTCGTCGCTGGACCTGCTCGAGGACCTCTCGTTCCACCTCTGCTCGAACGCCAATTTCATCCACGACCTGAACGACTCTGACTTCGCCTTCCTGCCGAAAGGGGACAACCTCGTCGGCGAGTTGCAAACCGACAGGGCGCCCGAGGACACGCGCCCGCTCTCGCTCAAGAACACTGATATCAAGGCCATCGCTGGCGCCGCCAACTTTCTCCTCAAACCCGCTGTGGCAGAGCGGACTCACAAGGCACAACAGGGTTTCGTAGTCGGCCGCAACTTCACCAATCACATTGTCATTCTTGACGCCGAGATGCGTCGCGCTGGGATACGTCCAGATGCTGCTGATCACCATCCTGTCTTCACCGGCTCCGACTTCGCGGCGGCGTTCCCGTCTTTGGGTCGGGTCTGGCTCTTCGCGGCTCTCGAGCGCTTCGGGGTTCCCATCGGCCTCATGAGCCTCTTCCGCAACATGTACCACGCTCCGAACAGCTTCCTCAAGGTCGACGGGATCCGCCACTTCATGTTCGCCATCGAGTCGGGCGTCGCTCAGGGCTGCCCCGCCAGTGGCTCTGCTTGGGCCATCGCGATGGACCCGCTCGTCCGCCACCTCGCCTCCTTCATCGAGCACCCCGACGGCACGCCCGACTTCGACAAAGGCTACCTCGGGGTCTGTGCGGACGACACCGGCCTGCTCACATTCTCGTTCGACACGCTGCGCAAGGCATCTGAGCCTTTTTCCGCCGCCGAGGAGCTCGCCCTTCTCGCCCTCAAACCACGCAAGTGTGTAATAGTGCCCCTGTGGGCGCCTGTCTCTCCTGCCACCACAGCCCAAACGAAAGCGCTCCTGGCCGACCTTTGCCCTTCCTGGGGTGGCTTCACGATTTCGGGGCGAGCCAAGTACCTCGGGGCCTTCCTTGGACCGCCCCCCCCCCCTTGCCCTTCAATGGCTCGCCCCTGGGCAAAAGTGGTGGCAGCGCAGTAATTTGCTAAATCTTGTCCAGTCTGGCAGCGACGCCACTGTCCGCCTATATAACACTTCTGTCCTGTCCACGCTCAGCTACGTTGCTCAGTTCTTCCCGCTCGACTCCAAGATTGCTCGCCGCGAACTGTATGTCTTCCACAAAATGCCCAGCATGCCGCCCAACTGTTTTCGTAAGGTAGATCTCATTTCGATGGCGGAATGGAGCCCGCCACCTGTCCTTCGTTCAGCCCAAGTCACATGTGCTGCGGCGGCCATTCGTACAGCCACTTTCACACTCAGTGGAGAATGGGCACCGTTCCTCCACCGCCTGCGAGACACCGCCCGGGAGGAGAGCACGACCCAATCCTTCCCTCGGTGGGAAGCTGGGCGCTGGTCCCCCCCCTTCTGGGAAGAGGCCTCGTCCATCGTGCAATTCTACCATGCCCTGTCTAGCGGGCAGCGTGTCTCGCCATTTACCGCAGCAGCCGTGGCCCTGGCGAACCGCGCCGCACGAGCTGAAATTCGAGAGGCGCCCGACGCCGACCCGCCGCGTCGCCCGAAGGTACAGAGGGCGGTCGCACTCGCGCTGCAGCGTGCCTTTTTCTTTTCGCCGTGCACAGTCACCCTCGCGAAGCGCCTTGCAGCCTGGGGCCTACAGAATACGCCGCCGCCCCCTGAGCTCGCCACCCGCTGGACTACTCTCGCGAAAGAGCTTGGAGAGGTCCGTCCTAGCTGGCGCTGGGCGGTTTTCAAAACGCTCAGTGGCGGGTGGACGACCGCGCACCGCATGCATGTACTTGCTCAGCGCTCGTGTGTATTCGGTTGCCCGAACGCACCCGATTCTTTTCCCCACTACCTCTCCTGCTCCGTCCTCCTGAGCCTCCTCTGGCCCCCCGACCCCGCTCCGCTCCTTAGCGCATATACATCGTGGGGCTTAGGCCCTGCAGCAGCGTACCCGTCCGAACCTGCCAGCGACCTCTCGTTGCGGCAGACGATTCGCAGGGTTGTGCTCGCTTTCCACATGTACAACAAAATGAAGCAACACGCAGCGCCGTCGCCAGCAAATATTGCTGCAGCGATGGCCGCAGCGAAATCACTCCTGTGGCGTTGAGCCGCTGTCTGCTGTCTCACGCCTTGCCTCACTATCTAGGCAGGCTTGCGCGTGGGCTGGGCTGACAGACGTGGCCGCCTCAAGGTACGTTCACTCCTCCTCCTCCTCCTCCTCCTCCTCCTCCTCCTCCTCCGCCGCCTCCTCCTCCTCCCCCTCCCCCTCCTCCCCCTCCCCCTCCTCCCCCTCCTCCTCCTCCTCCTCCTTCTCCTCCCTCCTCCTCCTCCCTCCTCCTCCGCCGCCTCCTCCTCCTCCTTCTCCTCCCTCCTCTTCCTCCCTCCTCCTCCGCCTCCTCGTCCTCCTCCGCCGCCTCCTCCTCCCCTCCTCCCCCTCCTCCCCCTCCTCCCCCTCCTCCCCTCCTCCTCCTCTCCTCTCCTCCTCCTCCTCCTGCCGCCTCCTCCTCCTCCTTCTCCTCCCTCCTCTTCCTCCCTCCTCCTCCGCCTCCTCGTCCTCCTCCGCCGCCTCCTCCTCCCCCTCCTCCTCATTCACAGGGGGGGCGATGGTTGTTGCGTAGGAGAAACACGGACCACTCCCACCGAACTCCCACTGGCTGGGGGCGGACCCGTGCCGGGCGGCGGCACGCCCCGAGCGTCGCCCCGTGCCGGGTGGCGTTCGGGCGTGCCACCGCCCAGTGGGGCCGGCCCACCCCCCACCGACGGGCCCTCGGCAGCGGCGGCTCCCGCGCCTCCTCTGGCGCTGGATGGGCGAAGCAGCGCGCACCTGTGTCGTGCCCGCGTTATGCCCCCTTTTGGGCCCCTGTGGGGGCCCCTCGAGGCTCGAGGGCCCCTTTCGGGGCACAAAGGGTGCACCTTCCTTCGCCCGCCCACGCGCCGCCCCGCCCCCCCCCCCGCCCCTGTTAGAGGCCTCCCAAATGAGGTCTGAGCAGACGGGGCCGGCGGATCGCGCCGCATCGCCGATGCATCGGTGATGCGGCGCGAGGTGGGGCCCCATTTTCTCCATGCCTGCGTCGCCGATGCATCGCCGGTGTCGCCGATGCAGTGCCGATGCACATTGGAAATGCATTTCTGACACTTGCCACCTGGACCCCAGTCGGGAGGCCTCCAGTAATGGGGACGCGATAATTGGGTTGACGAAGATAGGTGCACGCGTTGTGCCCTACAGGGCCCTAGTGGGGCCCCTCAAAAAGGCCCCGGAAGGGTACCTTGGGGCCAAAAAGAGACACGAAAGGTGCATGTGTCTTCGCATACCCCAATTCATCTTCCCGCCTACTCGTTGAGCAGCGCCCGAAAGTGCTGCAGCGGGAGGTTTCTGGTTCAGGTTTTCGAGAGGCTTCGGACGGATCTTCGCATGCGGCACGTTCGTATCCAGGCCACGGCTCTCTGCACGAATTTGCCTATCGCAGGGCGGCTTGTTTGGGGTCCCGACGAGTCTGCCCGGCGACCCTTTGGCTCGCACAGCGGCTGAGGCCGAGCCCCGTCAAGTTGTGTGGTCGCGTCGGATGTGAGCTCCTGGGAGATCAAATTCTGATTTTGCCCAGGTCCGAAATGTGGCTTAATCCGGGTCGTTCCCGCTTCGTCCCGGTCAATTCCGCGTCATTCGGCCTAAGCCCGTCCAATTCGCGGCCCAATCCGGCGTAGTAGCCCTCCAATGGGACCTAATCTTCCTTTTCTTCCGGCGAAGCCCTCCCAGTAGTCGCCTCCGAAGTCGCATTCCCTTTCTCCTCCGCCTCCAAAAAAGTAGGTCGCTGTCCCTGGGAGGTTCTTTCTCGCTGTCGGGGTGATCGCCAGCACACCTGCGCCTCGCCGAGGCCGCCCCCGAGGGTCAGAGTCAAAGTCCCGAGCGGCCGCCGGGGGCGCGAGCTCTGGCCCGAAGAACGCTGGCCCTCTCCGCTTCGTGGCACACTCGCGGCGGAGCCTGTTCGGCTGCCTTCGTCCTCCTGGGGCCCTCGCCGTGCCCTGGGGCCGTCCACCGGCGGCGAGCGGGGGGGGGGGGGGGGGCAAGCGAGACACGGAGCAGGCCTCCTCTCGGAAGGCGGCGGGGCCTCTCGGAAGCGTTCCTCCCGGCCTCGGGAGGGGTCGTCTCAGAAGGCCGGGGGCCTTGCGAACCCCCCGAGAAGGTCCGCCCCTTTCTTCTCACTTTCAGGGGGCCACATGCGAGCCCTACCCCATACCCCCCCACGATTTCTGAGGGGGAGGGCGGGGTTCACTTTGCCTGGGAGCTCCCGAGCGAAGTGAGCCCCATCCCCCCCCCTCAGAAATCGTGGGGGGGTAGGGGTAGGGTTCGCATGTGGCCCCCTAAAAGTAAAAAGGCAGGGGCGGACCTTCCCGGGGGCTTCGCAAGGCCCCCGGCCTGCTGAGACGACCTACTGAGAAGGGGGGTTCGCATGTGGCCCCCTACTGAGAAGGTCCGCCCCTTCCTTCTCGCTTTGGCTCGCCGCCGGTGGCCGTGCCCTGGGGCCGTCACAAGAAGCGGCGCCCGTGGCGAGAGCAGCGGGTCCCGTGGCGAGGGGGATCTCGAGGCCCTCCCTGGAGAGGCCGCGCGTCGTGGGGGAGGTGCGGCGCGCCGCGGGAGGTCCGGGGGCTCGAAGTGCGGAGCCCCCTCCGCTCGTCGCCGTCGGTCGCCGCCCTCCTCCTCCTCCTCCTCCTCCGCCTCCTCCTCCTCCTCCTCCTTCTCCTCCTCCTCCTCCTCCTCTCCTTCTCCTCCCCTTCTCCTTCTCCTCCCCCTCCTCCTCCTCCTCCTCCTCCGCCTCCTCCTCCGCCCCCCCTCCTCCGCCTCCCCCTCCTCCTCCTCCCTCCTCCTCCTCCTCCTCCTCCTCCTCCTCCTCCGCCTCCCCCTCCTCCTCCCTCCTCCTCCTCCTCCTCCTCCTCCTCCTCCTCCTCCTCCTCCTCCGCCCCCTCCTCCTCCTCCTCCTCCTCCGCCGCCTCCTCCTCCTCCTCCTCCTCCTCCTCCTCGTCTCGTCCTCCCATCGGGAGGGGGAGGTGGCCGAGGATAGACACGATGGTGTTGATGGCGGCGGTGAGAACGATGATGCTTGTATAGTGGCTCGTGTGAGGATGCAAAGGAGGAGCGGG
The DNA here is from genome assembly GCA_963575745.1 of Prorocentrum cordatum. NCBI lineage: Eukaryota > Dinophyceae > Prorocentrales > Prorocentraceae > Prorocentrum > Prorocentrum cordatum. Next base: position 87,842 of record CAUYUJ010015622.1, read on the forward strand.
GATGAGTAGCACGAGAAGGAGGCGGTGGAGTTGTGGTCCCGTATGCTTATGTTGTTTTCACTCTCTCTCTCCGTCTCTCCCTCCCTCTTCCTTCCTCTCTCCTCCTTTCTCTCTCTCTCTCTCTCTCTCTCCCTCTCGCTCTCGTGCTCCCTCTCCATGTTTTATCCCTCTC